>JACEFZ010020233.1:0-144327 GCA_014155875.1 Cepaea nemoralis
TAGCTTGTTTCACACTGTCAAGTGCATTTGTGTACCCCATTGAAACACAGATTTTCCCTTTTTTTTTCGTTTCCGTTCATCCGGAGTTTTTTTTTCAGATTTTGATTGCGGTTTTGGGGGGTTAGGGCCCCCCGGGGCCAAAACCCCGTAGGCCAACACATCCGACAATACCCGTGTTTTTTTTGGGGACCAGGTGGGCATTCAGGGGAAAACCTCATTTTGGGGTCCCCACTACAACCATGCGGGCCCAAATTTGGGAAGGGTAAAAGACAAGGGTCCCCCCCAAAAAGGAAAGGCGGGGACAGTCCATAGCATTTTCTGCCACCCAAATTTTTTGCTTCCATAGTTGCAGGGCCGACACATAACGCCCGGGATCGGGGGCTCCCCGGGGGAAAATCCCCACGCCCCCCTCCCCTCAGGGCCCTGCTTTAAAATCCTCATTTCAATTTTGGGGGTCATTTCTTTTCCCCCGGGGCCCTTTCCCCGCAAAAAACCAGACGGGGTTTCCCGACCATCCCTCAGCGAGTTTTCGGACATGTGCTTGTCGTTGCGCCCGTCAGAGCTGTTCCAGGCACGGCAGACATTCGGAAAACTACCTAGTCAGAGCTGTTCCGAAAAAGAGCGGCATTCGGAAACTAGGTAGTCAGAGCTGTCCTAGCATGAGAGACATTCGGACAAGACATTTCACTCCAGCTAAGAGCCATCGAACGAATCTGCGCTGAGCATGTAGCGTTCTCAGCACATCATCACAATTTTGATGTAGGTTTGTGTCGGCCAGGCTCTCACTTCCGAGAGTTATGGCTTAGAGACGTTCAGCCATACACCTCGATGGAAGCCTTAAAGTAAGTCCGGACTGAGATTTTAGGGATCGTTTGCCTGATTTTGACTGCTATCCTCAGTCTTACCTGCAGAGCAGCAGGTTGTGTCTCTCTTAGTCTGGTCCCTATCCCACGAGCCGTCCGATATGTAGTTTTCATCCATCGCAAGCACATGGGGTCGATGGGACACGCAAGCTCCCCCACCCACGGCAAGGTGGAGACACATCGGGGGAGAAACACAGATCTGTCTTTCCTTCTATAGCTCTCCCTAATGTTGTCCTGAGAATGAAATATGGCATTGTTTATGCCATTTTTCTCTACATATTGACATCTATTCTCATTATTGTTTGAGCCTTGGTTGAGTTATTATCTGCACTCTAAAAGTGTACACGACTGAGATTGTATTTAACTTGTATGTTTTTCTTGAATATATATGTATAAGAGGTCTGGTCTATCCACTGACAATATAATAAACAAAAAGTAAACACATATGAAATGTCAGTGAACTTCCTTTCACCAAGTATATACAAACCAAAATACACACGTCAAGCTTTGTCTTCTTGCATTGCTTCTTGCAGCTTGCTTGAATACTTCTATTGGTCTTATGACTGTATGTCTATTGTCTGTGATGTTGTCATGATTCTTCTCTGTTGCTGTAATATTTCATTCCATTACAGACAAGAGACATTTTCTTCTTCTTCCTCCACACTCGCACTCGGATCTCTACTTTAATGCCCCTAATAAAAACAGTAGTTAGTTTCAGGTTCATGACATTTCCAAATAGATTTTGGTGGAATGAAATTGACTAACATGTTAAAGCCACCGGAAGTGTTCAAGCGGTAACAATTATGGTAGAGTTCTTGTACATATACATAATTGCAGTTTTTGTTTTGTGTATTTATACAAAAAATAAACAAGTCCCAAGTAGCAGGAAGCTATGGATATGTAAAGTGTTAGTGCCATCACATTTCTGTAGGCCTGAATGCATGGAGGAATAGATGACCAATCTTTCCTTCCCATGGTGAACCTATGTCAGACGCTTGTCGGGCCGCGATCATGCCATTGTCAGTATAATGTTCTAACAGTTACACCCATGTACCCACTATTTGTGTGTGCATACCTGACAAAAATAAGTTCATTGAAATATTGTATGTCTGGATGCATTTATACAGTACAACAGCCACAGTTTTTGTAATCGACTCAAATTAACACTAAGTCTGCTGTCAATGGCTTTCTCAGTGTGGAGTTATACTGGATTTCTGATCACAGCAACCTACTAGAAAATGACAGCTCTGCTAAACTTCTTAAAGCAGGAACTGCAAAACAGCAAAGAGACAACCTTGCAGTAAATTCTTAAAAAAACAGCACAAGAGATAACTGGTTGAGTAGATAGGTGATAGCAGTGACCGACCTAGAACAACTAAAGCGATTACAAATGATCTAGAAATATTCACTAATTGGTGCCTGCACAATATAGAAGGAATAATATAGTACGACAGAATCACCACTGTGGAGCTCATTAACAAATACCTGTGAACCAAGAGGTAAAGATAAGATTCTGGCATTGAGAAAACCTGAGAATAGTATAACTAGAAATGTCTTGTCTGGAATCCATTGGAAAAAAGAAATACAAAATTACCTAATAACATATGGAAAAGAGAAGTTGAAACAGAAATGAATAATATGTTAAGGACATGGACAGATATGCATGGGGTATGGAAAGCTTGGAGTGAGTACGTTGATTGCCTAAACCCCAAAGGGGGACGAAGGGGAAAAAAAAGAAAAAGTGACAGGCCAAACCCTTTTTAATGAAATATTCCAGCCAAAAGTCAATAACAGTAATCATAGCAGAAAAATAAACCAGTATAATTGTCCATTTTGAACTGCACATGATAAATGCAATAGCCACTTAAACCGCATGCACCCCTGCACAGACATTCCGACTCAAATGAAACAACTCCCGGGAAGGTTAACCCGGTCAACAAATGCCCGCAGAAGTCGGATGTGTCGGCCTTACGGCGCAAGAATGCAGCTCTGCTGTAAACAGGCACAACGCAATCACATCCGAAAAAAAAACAAAAAAAAACGGATGAAAGAAGAAGAAACAACTAGTTACTTTCTCTTTGAGTGTCACCAGGAAAAGGCTACTGCAGCCATCTCCAACACTTCCTCATTCTGTGGGTCCTGGGAACAGTGGCAGAGGACCTGCACTTTCATAAGACTGGTATTGAACTGCTGTGAGTAGACAATCAGCGGCATTAGGATCAGCAACAGTTAGCATTGGCAATCATGCTACGAAAAGTATGAGGTTATGCCAGCTAGAGATCATCATAGCCGAATGGCTAAGAGCACTCTGTCTTAAATATCTGGTGTGCTGATGCTGAGGTAGCAGGTTTAACCCTTACACGGGTTAGTTGGATTAAAATGTTGTACTTCTTGTCCTTGATTAGCAGACGTAAATTACAAAATTACAAGTACCTCAGAAGTCTGAGTGGATGTATCGACATCCCATCACATGGGTATTCCCTTGCATGCTCAGTCCAATTGATGCAGCAGCCGTCATCTCTCCTCCGTTTCCTTGAGGAGTCTGTTGTAATGTCTCCCTCTCACACTCAAAGACAGCATCAGCGTGCTAGGGCAGACTTCACTTCCAAATCATACATTCGAACTAGCATCCAGAGACTCATCAGCATTGGCTGGTAATGAACTGTATTCATGCTACATTGACAATACGGGCCCTGCCTGTGCTTCTTCCCACTTGTATTGTTATATTGTTTGTCAGCTGGTCCGCATGTTCACTGCCCTTTACACTGGTGTGTAAGGGTGCTTACATCTAGGTAAGCAATGCGTTGGGCATGGCTTTCTAATGTTGTCTACCCATTCAGCACAGAGACTGCCATTTGCAATTTTCTGTGGCATGTACATGATGTCTAATATGATGATCATGTGTGTTGCTTCTTGTTCTGCTGCTCGTGCAAGGGCTTCAGTGGTGCTGGTCTCCATCGTTGTGCTTGATGTAGTTGTCAGGTATGGCCTCTATCCTTTTAGATTGTTTTCCCCATCCTTTGTGCTATGGATGCCTGTACTGACCTTGACCTGTTGTTCATGTACAGTTACAAACATACATCTTTTAACATGGTACATACTGAATATTTTTAGACCTAACATTGACATTTGGGTAGTGATTTTTAAAAAATAGAAAAATGAAGAATGCTTTCTGTAGATGTTTTAATGTTAGTAGATATAGAAGTAGCTTGTGATATTTTAATAATTAAAAAAAAAACATTTCCTGACATATCAACTAATAATGAAAATTTTTTCTATTGCAGAGAATCACTGAGCTAATGGATGCACCAGCTGAGTTAGACATACCATTACATTCTATTAGCAGGGGTCCAAATCCATATTTGGAGAGATGCATATACTGCAATAATCCTCGTGGTGAATTTCAGGAATATGAAAAGGGCATAGAATTTATTGGTTAGTAATTGTGAATACTTGTGATGCTCATTGAATTTTTTTATTAGTAATTCTGTACACTTGTGGCGCTGTTTCTATGTAGCCTTACAGGTTAATATTATCCGTTTTTCCTGTTAATCTGTTTCTACTGTATGACATAGAAAGATCAGATATGAATCACAGTGTAGATGTTTACTAAATAAGTTAGATGAAGGGCTTGTTTCTGATCTTGAGGTGGTGAAATTGATGTGTGTCTTCTTGGATAAAGATGAAAAGTTAAGAGGAATCATGGGCACATTACACATCCATCCGCATTTGGAGATTGAAAAGAGTAGGCCAAATAGGCTAGATTTAAATCTTGAGAAACCTCACAAAAGAAACCCCCAGAAAAGAATATGTATGGCGTCAGTTGATTTGGTTACCTGCATATTTGGGATCCTCATCTATACAACAGCAACAGGGGGCTGAGTGGTCTCGAGGTATGGTGTCCGCCTCGAGTGCTGGAGGTCCCGGGTTCATGCCCCGGTGAGGACCGGGATTTATTTTAAAAAATCACCTGGACTTCCAGTAAAAAAATTTCCTCTGGTCTCTGGGTAGTGAGATCGGACTCCCATGTGTATTGTTGCGCACGTAAAAAATCCCTTGGCAGTTGGAAACTGAAAAAGAGTAGCCTAACGGCGCTGCCCGGGTAAAATTTTGAGTTAAAAATCTACCCAAAGTATTTTCAGGATCCTCGCCGATGCAACGGAGTTCGTACATTGAGCTGAGTTTCTCCAGACTCAGGTTTGAGTTAGGAGGAAAACGGAGCACTTGTGGATTAAACCGTGTGCCGTGATGTTGATTCAACGACTAAATGACTAAGCAACAGTCTGTGCTTTGTGTAGAGAACCAATTGTGACCTGTGGGAGGAAACTAAAATACATGGAGGTATCCGTGTACAGTGAAATTGATCCTTTACAAGCCAGTTTTAAAAAATTTTAAACCAAATGTAAAACCTTATTTACATGCCACTAAGGTACTAAAGCAGTGATTCTCAACCTTTTTTGGCCTATGCCCCCCCCCCCCCCTCACCATATTTTCAGAACGTCATCCCCCCCCCCCCCCCCCCTTCGTATTTCCTACCTCAAAATCCCGCCCCTACACAGTATATGTAATAATGGAAGCTAAATTTAATAGCGTATACCAAAACAAGTCAGCGTCCACATAAAACATGATTTGTGGGTCTACTTACTTTATAAATTGAATTTTAGAAGGCTAAGACGTACAGAACCATACAGTATGAAGGGAAAAACAATATCAAGTAATCGGTTCTTGTATTAACGCGATCTTGAAATAATTTTAATTCCCCCCCCCCCTTCGAAAACCCTAAAATTCCCCGGGGGGGGGGGGGGAATTCCCCACCGGTTGAGAACCACTGTACTAAAGGGAGCTTCGGTCATGTAGTTGCTAGACACTCATCTGTAGACCTGGTGGTCAAAGTTCGATCTGCAGCTGGGTGGGTTCTGATCTTCAAAAATTGACCTGGGCTTCCAGATTGACCCTAGCCTAATATGAGGACCAGGAATGTCGGGAAGTAAAGGCGGCCGGTGTAACACTACCCACATCACCCTCTGAGTACCAGTTGGTCTATGAAATATGGGCCTAGCATCATATGCCAGATACACTTTGAGGCGTGTAAAAGGGCCCTTTACTTACTAAGGCACAAGGGTATATAATCTGTTAGGCTTCTGGTTTCCATGACTGAACAGCACATGCTAGTAGTGTGGTCTGGCCAGCTCTACTTTCCCAGATAATCTCATGTATCCATTGTACATGGACCAGGGAGGGAAATTCAGCTGCCATTAGAGATTGAACCATGAATTGCTATGTTTGTTAGCGAAGACACTAACCACTGTACTCCTATGGCTTGTTTATCTGGCATATGTATTCACTGTATTTATTTGCTGGATCAACTCTACATGGGAGGTCTGAACCTTGTGTGTCCTCAGTTGCTGGACCACAAAGGCTGTAGTGAGCATTTATAAGCGTGTAATGACACGTGTACTGAAGTAAGGAGGTGTTGTAGCATAGCTGGTAGGCCACGGTCTGTCAGCAACAGTAGTCTGTGATTGTATAGTACTGCAGGTGATCCAGATGATTAAAATGGGTGCAGAGATTTATATGGAAATTGAAGGGATCTGAACAGAAGGCAGTTCAGAATCCCATCTCAAAATACTGTATATGTGAAGCCCTATCAGCTGGCGCTGTAGCGAAGGGCTTACGAATGCAATTTGTAACCCTACACACCACGTTCAAAACGCAACTGTGTGTGATCTGAAGCAGACCGCCTTGCACTGGTTTTCATTCAATGGTATGAGCGCCAGTCATTCAGAAAGCAAAGGTACACTACTCAATGGAATGTAAACTGCCAAGAAATAACAGACAAAAAATGCTGGGGTTGACTGCGACATCCAGTTAAGGATATGCAACTGACTTTTTTATCAGTATAAAGTCATTGCTACACAGATTGATGCAAAAGTATTTGTGAACTTTGCAAATCCCCAGTAGAGTGGTTGGTGGCTAGACACCTGCCTGTTCGTCCAATGGTCATAGGTTCAGTCTGCATCGGGCAGAATGAAAATGTTTAAAATTGACACGGCTAAAATGTCGACCCAGCCTGCAATGAATGCCAGAAATGGGGCCTCACCACATCACCCACCAAGTGCTAATTGGTCTATAAAATTGTGGGTTTATCATCAGTGCCCAGTGCACCTTAAGGCAAATAAAAGAATTCTTTACATAGAAAATTTTGTATACATTGTAATTATTACTGTAAAGTTGTTAATTGTGTTATTATTATAGTTGCTGCACAGTGAAGTACTTATTAATTGTGATTGTTTATTACAGCCTGTTAACTAGGCATTAGCAACTTGATGTAGTGTACATAGGACATGTATTTCTTTATGCCTTACTAATGATATTTGAATATTCTCTCAACAGATGTGCAATTGCCTGATAGCAGTATTGTGAATGGCTTAGTAAATTCACATTCTTTCAGCCCGGTAAGTTTATCTCCTATCCCACAACCTCAAATAGACTTAAACAAACATCAGATGGTATATTGTTGGAAGAACAGGCTGGTTTAAAGCCAGAAATAGTGCCTCAGAGCAAATCTTTAATATTTGATTTATCATCTTGTAATTAGTCCCTTACAGCTCTCATCACAACCCACTGGGAAAGGCTCTTGATCCTCTGCCAGTTCCTTTTGTTTTTGTGTTTTGTTTGCTCGCTTTGATCTCATGCGTAGTCCATACATGTGCTCCTACTTCTAGTGCACTAGACTGATTTTTGCGTGTGGATAAGCTTTCCCTACTACTAGTGTCCCTCGCCATCAGGCGAACACACTCTGACTTCAGAGGTACTTTAAGTTAGGTCCCTAAGTTAAGGACGAGAAGTCAACATTTTAGCCCAACTGACCTGTATAGGAAAGTGGATACTCTCCTTGAATATCAAGAAAACAGTAACAATGGTGATATCAAAGAAAATGGTGACACCAAAATGTGAAATAGAAATAGAAGGGAAAATTCATAACCAAGTGGATAATTTTGAATACCTAGGGGCATTTATAACATCAGATGGAAGATGTACAACAGAGATTAAGAGCAGAATAGGGCAAGCAAAAGCCGCATTTCAGAAAATGAAGAGTATCTTGTGCAATAAGTCACTGTCACTGAATGTAAGAAATGGTGCTGAAATGCTATGTAGAACCAGTTTTGCTGTATGGCAGTGAATTGTGGAATGTAAATGAACACATTAAGAAGAAATTAGAAGCAACAGAGATGTGGTTCCTGAGACGAATGTTGCAAATTCCTTGGACTGCCAGAGTAACTAACAATGACTGCCTGAGACAGGCTAATGAAACTAGAACATTATATACAATAAGAAAGAGTCAAACAGCTTTACTTCGGTCATGTGATGAGAAGAGAGGCATTGGAGAACATCGTGACAACTGGAAAGATCGAGGGGAAGAGAGGCAGATCAAGAGAAATGATGCTGGATCGATTGAGACAGTGGCATGGAGGAATACCATCAGCAGAGTTGATCCAGAACACCACTGACCAAGATCTGTGGAGAGCCATGAACGCCTACGCCAGTTGGCGGGGCACTTGATGATGATGATGACCTGTGTACGGGTTGAACCCACTACCTTGGCATTAACACACAGGAAGTTTAAGAGCGAGTGCATTTATCCATTCCGACATGCTGACCTTCGCTGGTTCCTTTCTCATGTATTCTCATGCCCTGGGTGTCTTAAATGACTGGTGTCTACCGTTGTGTTGGCTGGCCCCTGCCTATTCTTCCAGAATGGCTTCCATTACTGTTCTTTCTAAACCAGTTGGGTGTAGCCAAAGTGTTTCAGTTTCCCAGACATGATACTCTTTACAAAGCAGTTCTCTTATATGTTTATACCTTGTAGAATGTCAGTGTGCCTTCTGGACTCACTGTAGTCTAAGAATTTATCTGTGGCATTTACATTCTAAAGCCTCATTTGTCTTATTTATTGCCTGTAAAATGGTCTGTGATTCACAGCCATAGATTGCACCAGGAAAGATGCATGTTTTCAATGTTTTTACTTATGTACTTGTTTCATAGATTCTACTGTAGAGTACTTAATAAAAACAACATCCCAACAGTCTCTCTGAAACATTTTGTTCAAGTATATTTTGAACTTATGTTTCCTAAATCATATTTCCCATGTTAGCAGAATTACTGAAGATAAACATAGCTCACAGAATTGTACATTTTTATTCATTTGCAGTAATGATGGTTATTATTGTTATTGTGATTATTATGAGTAGTATCAAAGATAATTGACACAGCAGCTGTAATAGATAGTACTAGTAGCAGAAGCATTATTATCATGTTTCCTGTCAAATGGCATCAGCTTTATTACCTCTCTGCAGATCTCAGTCCTTGGTATTCTGTATCAATTCTACTGGTGATATTCCTCCATGTCAGTGTCTTAGACCATCAAGCATTATTTCTCTGTCTGCCTCTTCTACAACTGATCTTTTCAGTTGTCACCATGTTCTCCACTGCCTCTCTTTTCTTTATATGAACCAACACTGATTTGCCTCTTTCTTATAATTGTGTATAATATTCGACTTTCCTTAGCAGTAGCATGATTATTAATAGCAGTTTTAGAAGCAGTAATGAAATAATTAAAGAAAGTAGTGGCAAACTACAAAGTGGAAAAATTGTCTTGTAAATCACAAACAACCCAACAGTGCTGGGGTGATTGTGGTGTCATGTAAGGACATGCAACTAACTTTTAACAGAATAGTAGCCACATGGTGATACAGCTATTCTAGGTCACAGCATAATGAGCTGGGGTCAGTGAGTTCCTGTCCTTGTTGCCTTTCTTTCCCAGACATTTCCCCCAAAATTCTGGAAATTATCTCGTGCCTATTTGATGAGGCCGGGTAGACCCCTAGAATCCTACTTTATACAAAAAGAGAAGAATCCTGTCACTGCAGGAAATTAGGTCCAGACTGCTGTCTTGGTAAACCAGGAGGCTAACCCATGTGCTGCTGTTGTTCCATGGCAGATATGGAAGTTTACATATGGAAGATAGAAGTTGTTTCTGTTGTCAGTAGTTGTTGTAGCAGCAGTAGTTTTACAGTGTTATAATAGTAGAGTTGTAGTTGTAGCAGTAGTAGTTCTACAGTGTTACAATTGTTGATTAGTAGTTTTAGCAGTAGTAGTACTACAGTGTTACAATTGTTGAGTAGTTGTAGCAGTAGTAGTTTTACAGTGTTATAATAGTAGAGTTGTAGCAGTAGTAGTTCTACAGTGTTACAATTGTTGAATAGTTGTTGTAGCAGTAGTAGTTTTACAGTGTTATAATAGTAGAGTAGTTGTTGTAGCAGTAGTAGTACTAGTGTTATAATTGTTGAGTAGTTGTTGTAGCAGTAGTAGTACTACAGTGTTACAATTGTTGAGTAGTTGTTGTAGCAGTAGTAGTACTACAGTGTTACAATTGTTGAGTAGTTGTTGTAGCAGTAGTAGTACTACAGTGTTACAATTGTTGAGTAGTTGTTGTAGCAGTAGTAGTTTTACAGTGTTATAATAGTAGAGTTGTAGCAGTAGTAGTTCTACAGTGTTACAATTGTTGAGTAGTTGTAGCAGTAGTAGTTCTACAGTGTTACAATTGTAGAGTAGTTGTTGTAGCAGTATTAGTTCCACAGGTTTATAATAGTAGAGAGTTTTTGTAGCAGTATTAGTTCTACAGTGTTACAGTTGTAGAGTAGTTGTAGCAGTTGTCGGTTTAGTGTAATAATAGTAGAGTAGTTGTTGTATCAGCAGTAGTTTTACAGTGTTATAATAGTAGGATAGTTGTCATAGCATTAACCGTTTTACAGTGTTATAATATAGAGTATCCATTTCAGTTGAAGATGGAAATATGGATCTGTGAAAACTGCAGAAAAATTGCAGGGAATTTCCAGTCGATATGGGTGAGTTTGTTTTTGGTACATTGTTGAGACTGATACAGTTTATCATACACAACACAGCTACCCCAGAGGTCAAGGTGGTTGACAGGTTTATCATTCTCATGATTAAACCTTCTTTGCACTGGTAGCTTGGGGTAGTGTCTTCACTCCATACACTGGTCCGTTGGTCGCTGATAACTCATTCAGAAGTCAATGGCAAACTACTAAACGTAAAAATCCATAGAAAATAAACTTGGGGTTGACTGCAACTTCCTGCAAAGGACATGCAACACATCCTTCATCAGCTGTCATGTGACTCCAGTGTCTTCACCAGTAGTCATTTGAAATCACACATTTTCACATGCGACGAGTGCCCGGGGTGATGAACTGCGATGGTAATGTTATGATCGTGGTTGGGGGGCAGGTCCGACACCAGGGCATGTTGTTTGTCACAATAAGGGAAAGATTGGTGACCTATTGCTCCTTGCTTATGGCCTAGAACAGTGGTTCTCAACCGGTGGGGAATTCCCCCCCAGGGGGGAATTTCATGGTTTCCAGGGGGGGGATGAAGACCATTTCAAGATCGTGTTAATACAAGAACCGATTACTTGACATAGTTTTTCCCTTCATACTTTACAGTTATGTATGTCTCGTCCTTCTAAAATTCATTTTATAAAGTAAGTAGACCCACAAATCATGTTTTATGTGGATGTCTAGACTTGTTTTAGTATATGCTATTACATTTGCTTTCCACTTTTACATATACTGTGTAGGGGTGAGGGGATTTTTAGATAGGAAATATGAAAGGGGGGGGGGGGGGGGATGACGTTCTGAAAATACGGTGAAGGGGGGAACGGGCCAAATTTTTGATAGGAAGGGGGGGGAATGGCGTTCTGAAAATATGGTGAAGGGGGGAATGGGCCAAAAAAGGTTGGGAACCACTGGCCTAGAAGATGTGAGGGTGCTATCATATCACAGACCCATAGCAGGAAATTGCTTCAGGACAATTTATTATTATTGCTATGATTTATTTTAACTGGCAGTCCTGTGACACTATACATCGTCACCACTAGTTATAGTTTAGTGAACGAAAGAAGAAGTCATGTGATACCGTATGTCTTCACCAGCTGTATTATGATACCATACATCTTCACCAGCTGTCACGTGATAGCATACATTTCACCAGCAGTCATGTTATACCATACATCTTCACTGGCTGTCATGTGATAGCATACATCTTCACTGGCTGTCATGTGATAGCATACATTTCACCAGCTATCATGTTATACCATACATCTTCACCGGCTGTCATGTGATAGCATACATCTTCACCAGCTGTCATGCAACACCATACACTTTCACCAGCAGTCACATGACAAAATTATCAGTGGCAGTTATTTGACAACATACATCTTTAGCAGCAGTGACGTGACACAAAACATTTCAACCAGCAGTCACATGACACAATACACCTGAGAGTTGCTGCAGATAGGGATCACCCCTGCATGGGTGTCTCCGTGGGGAAGTGGTTAGGCCACCTGCCTCGCACTTCGTAGATCATGAACTCATTTCCATACTGCATCATTTGGTTCACAGTTGCAGTTTTCTTAGATACTCCTGTGTGTGGGGGGGGGGGTGTCATCGCTGGAGCTACGGAGTTCATGTTCTTTGCAATGCTTACAACGGGCCATTCTGAGGAAAGAGACTGGGCCAGATGGGATAAAATCCGTTGCAGTGAAATTGATCCTCTCACCTGTTAACCTGTTTATAAACCTGTTAAACAAGCAGTGTAGAGCTTGAGACTTGTATTGACTTTATGTTAAATATAGCTTCCTAACTTGTTACATTTTATTTTGATATACTTGATCTGATCTTTGGTTTCACCTGATCAATAACTAACCAAGTGGTTATTCATGGAAGGAGGAATGTATATAAATGGGTCAAGACTGACGTCACTATTGTAAGATCGCTAGACTCACGACATGCGTGTTTATTACCTTGCACATTATCCAGCTTCTATTTTGTGAGCATCAAGTGCTGACCTGTTGATGCTGCCATTGATGGTGATGCATCTTCATGATCATCATAGAATGTTTAATTGCATTAGTTGATCTGGTGTACTGTACCACAATAGTTGAGTTCAATTATCACTACTTATTTATTCTTGTGGCTTCTTCCCTTTGTTTTATGGTAAGAATTTTAGAATACTGATACATCTCTTTAAGTAAATAACTGATCACTTTTTGAGTACACGGTACATTGAGCTTGTTTTATCCACAGGAAGAAAATTTCCCCCAGCCTTACAGTTTGCCTATCTTACATGATAAAACATGCATGGATCCTGTGTCTTGTGTAAAATGTCAGGAAGAATGGTAAGAACATTGTAATCAATTTTTACAAAGTAATTTAGTCTGAATATTTTCCCTGAAGAAAAAAAAAATGGATGGAGTTGACTGCCAAAATGACACCTTAAATGTTCAGGGACTTCTCTGGCCCATTCAGGGATTATGTTTCAGAAGACCCAACAGTATACTGGATACCTATCCTATATAAGTAATCACTCTATCCTCTCTCTAGACAAAGACTAGACCCACACAAGAGTTCAACACATTACACAAAGCTGTTATATTAATCATATTGACAGCCATCAGAACAAAACAATATATATATATATATATATATATATATATATATATATATATATATATATATATATATATATATATATATATATATATATATATATGCTAACGAGAACTAGCCCACATAACATTCTACAGGAAGAAACTGGCAGCCCAATGGTCAGATAGTATGACTAAGGTTATCATCATCTAGTGTCCCTAGGTCGTAGTTGGTATGTCTGCAGTCAGGCAACCTCTCACCCAAGTGTGTTAAAGCTCCTCCTCCCAGTTCTGGGGATGTATCAGGACACTTCTCGAATACGTAAAGGGTCACCAATGGAGGACTTCATGATGTCTCAAGGCATCCATGGGAGCAGAGCAATCCGAATGACAAGTTTTTGGTGTATGCTCAACAGTTATCACCTCCATTGGAGCCATCTCAAATTAGATGAATTGTTCAACTAATTGTTACTTGGCCCACAATACACCATGGGTGGTGTTAACGAACACATCTTCATGATCAAGGTATATAATTTTCAAGCCGATTGATTCTGACTGATACAGCCCAACATTGTTTATATAGATAATTTGTCCTTTCTGTCCCACTCAATTCACACAGATGCTAATCCTCCTACCATTCAATAACAATGGAATAATTATGCAGAACTTCACTGGCTGTCATGCAAAGCAAGTGGTGATGACGACCAATAACACGCCCGGCGCAAGGACGGACGATTTTCAATCTTCGTCTGCCTTACAGATAGGCATGTTGTTTTGTGCCAAAGGCTCACGTTACTTGGTCCTTCAGCTTGATGTTGATGATCTTCAAAAAGTGCAGATCCATTCACCAATCAAAAAGGAAGAGCCTTCTTTTGGGAAAAGCCACACCTTGTCCATTATGAATTAAGTCGCTGTCAGTAACACTAAGGACTTCTTCTTGTGTACATTAGTACAGCACTTATGAACCGGACATGCTATTGATCTGAAGACTTAAAAGTAACTCTTTTTACATTACAGCTGTAGTTCAGCTCTCATGCACTCAACCTGAGGATCGTTCACTGGTCATGTGTTTTCCCCACCAGTCAGTGAATTATAATAGACTGAATAATAATAGACGGGATTGAGTGAATAGAACTTGATTACCACGAAGTAGTATTCTGTGCGTTCTATTTGTATGAGAGAACTCGACTATTCTACAAACTTCGCAAAAGAAACAATCATGTGAAGGGTTTCCCAAGATATATTTAGCATGTGTCCCCGTTCTAAATCTAGGTTGGGGTAACAGATATTCAGAGGGAACCCGTTGGTTTTGCGACATGTGTGTAACTATAGGCCTTATGAAACAGCCCATTGAAACTTCCCTTGTGATGATTAAAATTACACATCTGGATATACAAATGTAAAAGCTTTGTTTAGAATGAAAATATTTGTTAGGCACTATGTCTTAATGTATTTCTGTTGTTACTTTATTTCAGTGAAGCCATTGAGAAGGAGGAAATAGAACTTGAACAGAATGAAATAGAACTGTGTTTTTTATTAAAGGACTTCTACAGTTGTGAAGAATTAGTATTTTCTCAGGAGCAAGAGGAAAGACTAAACTTTCTTGTTGATAAGTAAGTTGACTAACAGTAGAATCATAGATGCCAATTCTTGTGTGCTCTCAGACCGCCAGAATCCATTTGAAAAATTGTTCCTCGTGACATTTAAGTTGGAAATGTTTGGAAGTAGAAAATGACCTTGTCTTCATTTTTCATTAATTATATGGGGAAATTGAAGGTTTGGTCATGAATAAAGGAATCACCTAGACACTGGTGAATTTTTGTTTGTATCGTATATTCTTAATAGTCTTGGTCTTCCTCTAGCTCTTTAGTCTGCATAAAGATGGTGTTTGGTACCGGGTTTGATTGAAAGTCTCTACACCAAACTTACTTAACACAATGCAAGTCTTTTTCAGAGCTGAAACGACATGAAAGCAAGTACATTGATCTTAATAGTTAAACTCAGCCGTTCAGAGACAACAACTTTATATGTCATGTCAGACATAAGGCTTTATTTAACTCACTACCTTCTTTAATACTGTCAGGTGCAGATGTTGTTTACTGTCTCTGTGCTGATGGGTAAAGGTGGTTCCATAGCTGGTATTGTGATTGGAATGTGAAGTGCCAGGTCTTCATATATTCTAGGCCATCATAAGAGGTGGGGTGATGATTTCCCTTCTCGTTTCTTTCCTTGGCAGTTTCCAGAGAATTCTAAAACTTGTCTGTTACCTATTTGTATAAATCTAGGTCTACCCCAGAGCCATACTGGTAGGAAATATTAATCGTGCTTCTGTTGAGACTAGCAGCCAGACCACTGTGTTGGCAGACAATCATGCCAACCACTAAACAACTGCAGCTCCCTGTGGGTAATCTGTTCAAATGTCTAGGAAAAGTGTTCACATGTTATTCAAGTAAAACAATGCCAGATAATACTTAAAAGCATCCAGCTTTACTAGACGAGACAACACTTAGACATGATAATGGTTAGAATTGCTTGAATTCATAGACGACAAATAAACTGGTTCAGACACCCGAGAATGAAACCCACTTTGTGACTCTAACCAGAGAAGGATGAATATTTTAGTACTGTTTAAATTGAATCAAAATAGTCATACAATGTGTGACTAAGCTTGAAATTCTTTAAATTAAAAAAAGATGAATTATAGTGCCATAACATGTTTGTTGATGGTAATTTCAGCTGTCAGCCCTCAGCATGCACACATGTGCAGGCACAGCTGTCACCAATTTAAATCAGCCAACCATCACTGGTTTCTGTCACCAGGGAAAACATACTATTGCCTATATTGTCTGCTGACTTAACTGATTAAGTGTGATGGGATGATAAATCATCTTATTCAGACATCCCATAACAGCCATGGGTTTATAAATCAATTGTTGTTTTCCTTTACAATCCCCTTTAATTTGATATATAATACAACATGTCTGCTACCATATTAACAAATGTTAAGTCGTAACTTTGACACACCCCTACTTCCCATTTTTTGCCATCCATGTTTATTTTGTCCAAATCTACTTTTGGTTGGCACTGAATCTGTTAAGGGAACTAGCATCATTGTTTAAGAATGACATTTGGCTGCTAAAGTGAAACAACTAAGCAGCTTTGGAACAGTTACAATAACAGCAGTTGATTTGAATGTCTGCAACAATGTAGTATAAACTTTGAGACTAAGTATTAATGCATGTTACTGGCAAATTGTACTTGTGCTTGAAGATAGACACTTATTTTCTTGAGTTCTTTTGTTTAGAGCCAGCAGTGCTGTAAAATTCTGGAGCAGCACTTATGTATGTTAGAAATGCTGGCGATGTGTGCTTCATTGCCTAACTAGGCATTAGACTCCTAACCATCTATTTTTACATGGTGCTGAATGACCATATTTTGTAGCCTCATTGTTTTGATTGAATAAATTCTGCAGCTACAATATTTCATCTCATCTCATCATCTAATTTAATCTTGTTCCCCTTGTACATTGCAGTGTTGAGGTGAAGGCAATATTTCATGTTGGTGTGTTTATTTTGGTATACCTAGACTTTGTAGCAGAGACGCTCACCAGCTGTTCCTGCAACTTGAGTCCCATGTTCAAGACGTCGTTTTGGGGATTAAAACAAACCTGTTGGTGAGATTGAAGGAGCGTGACCTCGCTCCATCAGAGCTGGCCCTTAATTTTATGAGCTCGCTGGTGTCATATTATGATCTGTTTACGAAGAAAGCATGCCTTTTTGCTCAGTACCTGGGAGAGTTGGTAAGTTTCATTATGATGTAGTCACTATTGTTGAAAAATATCTGGGTTTTCTTTTATACCAGTTTTCACTTATTTGCCATGTGGTAAAGAATATATTTGTGAACAGGGATGCAGAGGTGTTTCCAAGGCACCAGGGTCAGGTTTTATACTGGCCAAGACCTACTAACACGTCCTAGCCGTGTGTCCTGGGCAACAGGTCCCTTCGGGGTCCTGGCTAACGTAGTAGGATCGCTGATTCTTCCGAAGTTGGAGAGTATCTGCCTGCATGGCGAGGAACCACCAGTCTGCACACCAATAAGCCAGACATGGGACAGCGGATACTCACGCAAACCTCAGTCCGGTATGACATCACACTGATGTTGGACAACAGGATGTCTTCATCCGACATACAGGACTTTACGCTGGAGTTCACAGCCAGCGAACGCAAGCAAGCAAGCATCAGGGGTGGACAAAACTAAAAATAATACATGAGTCAGCCCTTTTGTTTTCTGAGAAGCCAGAATATGTATGTTTTAAGCCTGAATTTGAACATTCAGGCGCAAGTTAAAGGTCTCTAGTCATTATTTGCAACCAGGTGCCCTATATTTGTCTACCCCTGTTTGCGATTTTAGACTGGAATATTTATTGTATTAAAATTGTTGATGACAAAATATTTATATAAAGTACTTAATGGATCATCTCACATATTTCATCTTTCTGTACCATTTTATATACAAATTAAGAAGGGAATTTGTAAAAAAGGAAACAAGAAGTGGTCTGTCTGGAGACCTTTTGAATGTGACTAATTTATCATGAAAACTAAGAAGCCACAAACTATGTTGCACGATTTATTGCCTGGTGTATTTCGCTGCATCTCATCAGGCGCCTACTGCCGAGTTGTACATTATATGAAGTGAATAAATGAAAAATACTTAAGCTGAAGCAATTAAAACAGTCACAGGCATTGTTCGGATGTAATTTAAAAAAAATATGTATCACGGTTTAGGAAACATTGTGTTACAGTAAAGTTCATTGCACACAGTAGATGCCAAGGACAGTATGATCTGCATCATCTGAATACAATCTATCTACACTTTCAGAATTTTATATACAGTTGTTTGCATTTTCGCTATATGAGTAAAGCCATCGTAGCATAGTGGTTAGCACAATGGTTTACAAGCACAGTGTCTGGGGTTCAATCCCCAGTAGTGGCAGGATGGTATTTTTTAGGCCAGTACATTTGCAGTCACATCACATCTTTGATGATTTAACCATCAGGTGAGTTATCGTGATGAACGGGACCACTTATTGGAGTTCCTCGCTAGTCCCATGTAGGTTAGAGTTCAGTGTTGAGTCAGTGGGCTATGATGTCTTTTGT
Organism: Cepaea nemoralis; assembly: GCA_014155875.1. Classification (NCBI taxonomy): domain Eukaryota; kingdom Metazoa; phylum Mollusca; class Gastropoda; order Stylommatophora; family Helicidae; genus Cepaea; species Cepaea nemoralis. Next base: position 18,525 of record JACEFZ010020233.1, read on the forward strand.
CTGTTGGTACAGATGGCAATCGTGCAGAACATTTTCCAGTCTTGTAAAATGGGCACTGAAGATTGTTCTAGGAAGTAAAGAAGGTATTCATAAAGGGAGCTAGTCACCTTGTTGCAATATCATGACCTTGTATGTATGTATGTATGTATGTATGTATGTATGTACTATGTGTGTGTGTTCTTTATTTTAATACCATGAATTACCTTTGTTTTTAGTTAACAAGGTTAGCCTTTAGACACCATAATTGTAAATATTTTGTGTCTTTGTTTATCACAAAAATGATATTTCAGTATTAGCTTTTGGTTTTACAGAATGAATATTTGCTGGAACTGAAATTGACCTGGGAACTATTGAACAAGCATGTATTTCACTCTATAGTCTACAGTGACCCAGTTATTAGCAGTTGTAGACCTTCTATGTTGGAACAACTCAGGTAACAACTCTTGGAATATTCACTTCTTTTTATTATGGCTGATTATCTTGTATATTGAAATTGAATAGTTAGTTATTGTACCAAAAGCATGTAACCCAGTCCAGTATTGATTCAGGGGTTAGTCCTAACATGTCACACAGACATTCCAGGTAATTAAAAATGCTGAAAGACTGGCAAAAAGAGGAGACAAAATGCAGCAATGATTGCCGGTGTGTTCCTGAGACACATGAGGGAAGCAAGGAATAGCAACACTGTAACCACTGTCATAGGAAGCGACTAATGAGGATTAGCGTGAGACTGACACCTCATTCTAACGACAAATTTTGCTGCAAAACTCAACCAGTCATGAACAAGTCTATGTAGGGCTTAGCCTTATCTCATTGAAGACCTATGCTCCATTGGGAACTGAGAGGTATAAGGAATTAATGAGGAAGAAGAAAGCAGTAATAACAGCTGCAGACTGTAATTGATGGACCATTGAGCAACCGATGCAGCTGCAAGAGTTTTTTATGCAAACATTTCATAACCCTATCCCTAGAGCAGTGTGGGTAAACTTTTTGTGCGTAGGGCCACATTGACAAATGTAAAGCTATTGGGGGCAGCATATATATTATGTCCACTGTGTTTACAGCAACCTATCACAGTAAGTAATTATGAATTATTTATAGGTTATTAAACAGTATAAATAACTACTTATTACAATTTTATTTTACTTACACATTGTATTTTACAATATGGACACAAACTTTTGCTAATTTGTTAACAAGATTTAAATTTTTTTTATTATTTTATATATTTAAAAAAAATTATCTATCAATGGCTTTAATTTACACACAAACCGACTACATTGTCACTGGAGAAATATCTGTTTTTAATCAAATCAGCCTTATTAAATTTTTACATGTTGATAAATATCTCTATATTAAAATCAATAAATTCACATTTTAGCATTACATTACGAAGGTCAAGGACTGCTAACAAAAATAGAAAATTTGACAGAAATGTTATCAAAAATGTAAAAACACTCATAACAGTACATAAAATTCAATAAAATAACTTAGTAAAATTTTTTATTTCTAAATACCCACAAGGGCCGCATAATATCAGTCGCCTCAGTCGCAGGCCACCCCTGCCCTAGAGCAACCTACACTGTAGGGATCATAACACATTTTTAAAATTATAAACATATCTTGTATTTCTTAAACAAGCACTTACATACAGTAACTGCAGACCATGCACCAAACAATGTAACAGAAGGGAAGAGGGAACAACAATTTACTGCTCTTTAAACTGCCCTGCTCCAGCAGACTAAGGAAACAACTGCTACTTTCTGAATCTTTCATCACTAATACACTGCACAGAAAGCAGATAAATTAAAAAGAAGTGACACGTGGGCAAAAAGAGTGAAATTTTATTACCCTGGGGAATTGGAACAAGAAGGATTTATTCATATATATTTTATATTGTTAATATGCCTAGGATGTGAGGAGTTTTTCTTAATAAGTGTAGAATTGTAAAGTTTTCATATCTTAGATATCCCACATTGTATTGATTTCCATGTTTAGAAGGTGTGTATCTCTTCATTTTCAACTTAATTTTACCCATCTGCAGACGGTGATCAGAATCTACATCTGAACTTCTACGAACTATTGTCTTGTATACATTATCTAAATTTCTTGTTAATACAAACAATAGCTGTCTGTGTTGTCCTAATAATACCAGTCCACTTAAGAAGGCTAGTAAATTCTAAGCCTTTGTCTAAGTTTATATGTAATTTAATTACTAACAATATTCATACTCTCAAAACATGTAAACACATAGTTTGTGAAAACATCAACAGAGAGTTAAGTTTAGTTTGATAAGCTGGGTTTACTTGCCAATATCTGGAGCAGTTTATCCAATTGTATGTGCTGTCTTATTTTGAATGCATCCTTACATCCTTGCAGGTTTTATTTAATCAGTGTTTTTATCTCTTTTACAGACAGTGCTCGGTGCAGTATGAGAAATCCACAGAAAATCCCTACTCCTCAGTTTTCCATCGGTTGCTCAAGATTCAAGAAGAAATGTCAGTAGTGATCATCTTATGGAGAGAATGCCAGGAGCTCATTGAAAACTACAGTCAGAAAGAGATTATGGTTTGATTTGCATTTTTACTCTTAAACATTGACTTTTCGTGTGGTTTTTGGTTATTCACTATAACATGAATCAGGAACAAAATTAACTAGGATTGAATGCTGAATATTTCTTATTCCAGTGTTTATTCCTTACCTAGCTATCCATTAACAAAATTAACAAGAATTTAGTGTCAAATATTCTTAGGGTAATTATTTTTGTATGAAATCTGCATTAGCGCAATGACTTAATGCTAGTCTGGTGGTTGAATCCACACTGAGGTAGATTTAAAAAAAAAAAAAGTAACCTGGGTTTCCACGTTAATGAGGCCTAAAATAGGTACTAGTGAATGTTCTGGTGATATTGACGTGACAGAATCACTCATTGAGTGCCGGTTGTTCGATGAAAACATATGGGGCTAACACCATGTACCTAATGGTAGCATAGTGGCTAGATGCTTGTCTGCTGACCCAGTGGTCTCATCTCATCAGGTTCCTGTTGTACCTTGCGGTGTCTAGGTGAAATATAAACAGCGGGAGAGTGCTTGCTTATGGGCTTCATGTATCGATATCCCCATGGACTCTGTTATTCCCTGCATCCATCGTTTACGTGGTCGGCCAGTCGTCATGGGTTCAAATTCCCCTCGAGATAGATTTTAAAAATTGACCTGGCTCCCAGGTCGACACCAGCCCACGGTGCCAGGAACTGTCTTGTTCAGAAAGAAAAAGTAGCCAACCTTAAAAAAACTATTCGCATATTATTAAAAAAAAGTTTAGAAGGCTGCTGTAAATTCCGCTGACAGAATATTGCTTCGGACCACACAATGCATGGTGCAACACACCTACTAATCAAGTAGAATATCAATAATGAACCTCAGAATATGCTTCACAAGCTCATTTCTTCTCACCAGTTTGTTAACAATCATCATAAGTTTTAAATATAAATTTATATTACAAAAATGTGAGGTTTAGTTTCTTTTTAAAATAAAGACTTGCCATTGCTTACATCATTATCATAATGTGGCAAGTCATTTGTAGAAGGTTGCTGTCATCACAGCCCTCCAGTTCCCCTGCGTCATATATTTATTGCTTATATACTATAACTGATTTGATTGAGCTACCATATGCCAGTAGATGGTGCTACCTGCTTTCTGTTAGTGTCGAATGTTGGACAGCGCTTACCAAACCCGACACCCCACATGATGCCAACAGCTTTGGGCAGAGGAGAGCAACAGGGTGGGTACAAGCCTTATCCTGGTGTGAGGAAATGCAACCTAAAGACTAAATGTTGGGGCAGGGCAGACCAAGCCTTGGTTGGCAACTGGTCTAGAATTAAAGCTCTAACAGATGGGCAGTTAAGAGCATTGCTTTGCTGATCTGGCAGCTTCTGCAGCTTGTCTTGTTCTAGATGTATTGGTGTTACCTTTCCTCTGGAGTAAACTAGGTAGGCCAAGAGAGGGATCATGCTGCATGGGCGACACATGGTCTCCACAATTCAGCCCAGGCTTTGTGCTGTGGCGAGGTATAACTCCATCCCTAGTCTTACCGCCAAGGGTTGTAGTTATTGTGCCTTGTGTGAAGCACAATGTAACAAACTATCGTCTGTCAAGACAGCAAGGTGCCAATACAGTAAAGTAAATTTGCTGCAACTCTTCCTCACTATAATCCAATTCATCATGCAAGTCATTCTTCATTAAAAACATTGGATATAATGAATGGTCATCATCATTCTTGATGGACAAACAACAACAAAACAGAAGCTGTGTTCATATAGTAGTTAGTGCGCTTGTCACCCAGACTATTGTCAATGTTCCATCCCTAGCAGAGAGAGAAATGTTTGTTCTGATGAGTTGGGCTGTTGGATTGGCCTAGCTTCATAAAAGTTGATACCAGACAATGTTCATAATTGTCTGGGAAGGAAGGCCAGCAAGAAAGGGAATTGGCACCTCATCTCATATGTCAGGGTATAGAATATATGATGGCCCTACACTTCACACCCCAACAGCAAGTATTTACTGTGGGAATACCTTCACCTTTATACTATAACTAAACATTCCTCTGATTAAGACTTGTCATTTGGCATAGCTTGTGGTAGTAGCAGGCTTATCACAGATGGGGACAAAATAGCTGCATTCATAATCAATGCACTACAGGAACAGCCAGCATACCTATACTGTGACAGCTGGGAGAGACGAATAACCTATGGGTGAGGCCCAGCACACTGATGTTGATTCTAGTTAATCAATCAGTCATTCAAATTCACAACAACAACAAAATTGCCATAGAAGACTGCGGGAGTATTAGTGTAGTTCGATCTGGAGCTGCGCTGATAATGTCGTGAGCATGGTCAGACAAGGATTACACACCAGCGTTCTTCTGTCTTGCTAAGTGGGGAAAGACTGGTCACCTGTTCCTGCATGTATATAAAGTGTGATGGACCCCTCACATCATAGACCCATAACAGCTTCAGGATATGTTATCGTTATAGAAGACAACTGGTTTTGAAGTGTTTTTTGTGGTTTTCATTATACATCATTGTGCAACGTATTATGTCACCTAAGACTTCAGCAAATTGATGAAATAAATGAGTACCAAGGATTAATTATTGTGTAATTATACATTATTTTTTAGCAGAGGCAGTATTTGAAGAAACACCATGAGAAGGATTCTGTCATGAATCAGCAACTGTCAGAGCAGGCAAGGAATTCTGTGTCCCAGCAGGCTTCTGCAGACAACGTTGAGTACCATAACTGCATTCCTGAAACGTTAGTTCTTTCTTCATATGTTATCTTTTCTTAATTATAGCGTAGATGTATTTAACAAAAGCAAAGAATAGTAGCACTATAGCCTACCATGTATGTCGTAAGAGGCCACTAAGGAGGTTTGGTGTGGGGCTGACCACCTCATCCCATAGGGGGGCTGCATGGTCTCGAGGTATGGTGTCCGCTTTGAGTGCTGAAGGTCCCGGGTTCATGCCCCGGTGAGGACCGGGATTTTTTCACGTGGACTTCTAGTAATAAAATTACCCCTGGTCTCTTGGTAGTGAGATCGGACGCCCGTGTGTATTGTTGCGCACGTAAAAAATCCCTTTGCAGTTGGAAATCGAAAAAGAGTAGCCTAAAGGCACTGCCCGGGCAAAATTTTGAGTTAAAAATCTTCACAAAGTATTTCAGGATCCTCACCGATGCTACGGAGTTCAGTGCACTGAGCTGAGTTTCTCCAGACTCAGATTTGAGTTAGGAGGAGAACAGGAGCACTTATGGGTTGCACCCGTGTGCCGTGATGTTGATCCATCGACTAAACTAAACTAAACCTCATCCCATACAAAACTAGCTGCAACATCCAGCCACTTGTGAACAGATCAGCACAGGGCTTGGCATGTGTTTGTTGAGGGCCTTTGCTCTGTCGGGAGCGGGTGTTCACTGCCCTTAATATTGAAAAAAAAAAATGTCTTTAGCAGTTTTGTTTCACGCATTTTTTTGTTCTCCTGCTCGCTCGCTTTGCACTCTAACGTAGTCCATACATGCTACTTCTAGTAGTGCTGGACTGAATTTTGCTTGTGGATTAGCTTACCCTATTAACAGTGTCCCTCGCCATCAGGCTAACCCACTCCGACTTCAGAGATGCTTGTAATTTACAGTCCCAAAGTCAAGGACGATAGCTCAACATTTTAGTCCAACTGTCCGGTGTAGGGGTTGAACCCCTTACCTCTGCCTAGCACACTGGATGTTTAAGAACACTGCGTTCTTATCCATTCGGCCATGCTGACCTGTCTCAACAGTGTATTTTGTTAGTCATGACATATTGTACAAATTTGTGTGAATCACATAAGCAAAAAATAGCATGGGTATATTGTAGTTTGTGTTTAAAGTTAATGATAATTCACTGATTACTTTGTCATCCAGTTCCTTTTGAAAAGAGTATTATTTTTTTATGTATTATGTTTATTGTTCAGGTTAAAAGGGGCAATTAAATTAGCAAATGTGCGTAGGACAACAAAATATATATAAATTGTCAAAATTCTTCACTGAGGAAGTTCAGGGTGTTTTTCTATCACATTTTTAGTCCACCCTGTCTTGAGTCAAACTCGCCCTGGGATATCTTCTTTGTAAGTTGCTCATGTGACATGTGGTCATTATGCTTGCCCCATCTGTGCTGAGTTTTTGTACAGCATAGTGTGGATGCTTGTGCCAGTCCATGAGAGGGCTGTGTCTGTGACCCAACTCTTGTCACTTTATGTGATGGTAGAGAGGATGAAACTGCTAGCATGGCATCTAGCAGTAGCGTACATTTAGGATATACTATCATTATCAAGTAGAGAGTCCTTTGTAGAACATCACTTTCATCACGATGTGCCGAACAGCCTCTCTATCTCTGGCTATTTCTCCTGCCTCATGCCCAAGGTGTCTGCAATGTCTTGTGTCCATCTTCATGCTGGTCTACCCCTGTGTTCTCTTTTAGAAACCATGCCAGCCATCGCTGATCACTGACTTTAGAAAAAACATTTTTTGCTCGCCCACTTTGAACCCATAGTTCACACATGCTACTTCTAGTATCCCTGAACTGAATTTTGTCTGGATTAGCTTTCTACATTATCAGTGTCCCTCACCATCAGGCGGACCCACTCTGACTTCAGAGATACTTGTAATTTATGTCCCCAAGACAAGGACGAGAAGTCAACATTTTAGTCCAATTGTCAGGTGTATGGCTTGAACCTCCTACTTCAGCATCAGCACACTGGATGTCTAAGAACAAGCGCTCTTATCCATTTGGCCAAAGTATGTTAGTTCCCAAGACAGGATACTGTTTGGGAGCCAGTGTTGGGGATATACTGGTGTCCACATTTTCTGTACCCAGAGTGAAGTTTTTTAATGCTTTTATTGCTTTCAGCAGTAACTTAAGCAATAAACATTTAGGATTTACTAGTACATATCTTCTATTCCTAGGGAGGAGTTTAGTCATGTGATTCTTAGATGTGATGACAGACAGGATCAGATATGTAGCATTAATGAGGATGCTCATGCAGATGACATTGATGACAGTCCTGGGGATTATTATGAAGATGCAGATGAAGACACTGACAATAGAGACATAGGATTTGGTGATGCTGGCTCTGTCGAGGTGGGTGGTGTTTGTGGTAATACCCGTTGATTCAAGTTGTAGTTTTGTTTTATAAACATGATTCTAACAAATCAGTCATTGAAACAATATTTTAGTGCTAGATATTTGGATATTAGTATTAAATTTAAAAATGGGAAGGACCCTTTTACACATCTTGCTGCTAGCCCCATATTTTGATAGAACAATCTCAATTTTATGATAATCATATATTAACATTAGTTGGTGTGATATGCTTACAGTGTGTGTTATTTGTCTTTATTTTTAGAAACTGACCTCTTAGTCTTCTTTGTAGAACTGCATTTTGCTAACAGGATGGTGGGTGTAGTAAAATACCTGTGAACCGAATTCATCCAGAAAATTGTGTAATTACTTGAGGATTGATTCTCTAGAAACCAATGCAGACTGTTTTCAGAGACAAGAAATACCATTGTTCCATAGTATTTTGTCAGGGATAAGAAGCATGGCATATGTCTATACCTCAGAAAGAACCAGGTACAACTCCTACTATGGTGATGTTTAAAACAATTAATTAACCAATGAACTATACCAAATAGAGTAACTGCCCCATGTCCATGTCTTGGGCCATGTTGTACAATGCTAGCCCCATATTTGGATAGACCCTTCAGTGCTCAATGGGTGATGTGGTCTATATCACACCTGTCGCCTTTACTTCCCAGGACATTTCTGGTACCCACGCTAGGCTGGGAGCATAGGTTGATTTAGACTGACAATTGCTTCAGCAGCACAGAATGTTTGCTTTACTGCTTTTTTAGTCGATTGTGTATTCTTTTATTACACGGTCCCCTTGAAAGGTTAGCTGAAGAAACACTTGCAGTTTAAGAATGATTATATAGGGGTAGGTTGGCTGTGACGCTCGATGAGGCTGGCTGGTTGTCTATTAGACTGTAGGGTTTGGTTAAGAGTGTCTGATTCTTCTGCTAGTGTGTTTTTGGAGCAAATCCTTCTAATTTGATTGAACAGGGTCCATATCAAGCCATTCTTATATTGAACCGTACAAAGCTATTGAAATTTAGGTATTGACCTGTCCCCTGTTCCTTTTCGATAGACTAATCATTGCATGGTGTCATCCTCTTGATGTCGGACTAAGATGTTTAAAGAACAATAAGGTGTTGTTGTGTTTGTGATTAGTGGACAAAGAAATGGTCTTGTAAGCTTGGTTCATGGTTGAATCAAACAATTCTGCATGTTATCTGGTGTTTTTGATGATTTATATACCCTGGACATACCTGCAGTGTAGAACCTGGTCCTTGATATTTGATGATGTCTGCTAGAATGGGTCTTAGAGGACTCCCCAAGGCCATTCTGTCAATTTGCCCATAAGATGTTTTAAGAAAATTAAATTTCATATTAGATGTGCACAGCGGTAGTTTTTTCTCAAGTTTGGATGACATCAGGCCTAACTTAAGTTTTTTGCTGTTTTATGAGATCACGGATGATCTTCACTGTTTCTTCATGGGGAACGTTAGTGAAAAGACAGGCTATCTCCAATGACGCCATGTACGTTTGTTTAAGATCAACAGTGTCCAGTAGATTGACTAATTCAAATAAATCTTTAAGTATCAAGGGGTCAGATGACTGTCATTTGTTTTTTTTTTTTGCACTCGCTCTCTTTGACCTCAAGCGTGGTCCATACACACTACTTCTAGTAGTGCTGGACTGAATTTTGCGTGTGGATAAGCTTTCCTTAAAGTCCAACTGTCCTTACCTCAGCATCAGCACTCCTGTTGTTTAAGAACACATATTCTTATCCATTCGGCCATGCTGACCTACACTGTCAAATTGCTTTAAGAATGCATTAATTTGTTTACTGTGTGTCTGACTTAGCTTAATTGAGTGGCACCATGCAGTCTTGACAGACCAAAGTATGTGAGTTGGCCAAAATTCCATCACAATGCCTGGGCAGAGCTTTAGAGAAACATGTGGTGCCCAAACGACATGTTCCCTCTCTTGGCCTTGCCTTGTTTGAATCCAGAGGAATGGGTAACCAATACGTCTGGCACAAGGTAGGCTGCAGACTGCTGGCAGCTCAGCGTCAAACCTCCGAGACTGAGCTTAATTACGCAGTTAATAAATACGCACATGTGAATTGTTTGACACTTATAGAAGCAGAAGGAAAAAGTAGAGACTGACTAGGGGATGCACTAGAACGCATACAGATTGAAAGCTATAGCTATTGACTGGGATTTAAACTTGTCACCTCCAAGTGGTGACAGTGCCTCGCTGCAGAAACAAGTGTGCTTGGATGCCTGACCAACTAGACGCCCCTAATTTACCAGGAACAATCAGGAATTTTCAGTTCACTAGAAGAACATGGTGTTGAGAATTGCATGTGTTGCAAGATCACTCATCAGAACTGGTTTGGGAATTTCAAGGGAAGTAGAATAGAGAAATTAGCCTTATATTGTAAAATACTAGGCAAGAAAGGCAAAAGAAGGCAGAATAACAATAGATACATTAAAAGCATAGACCAGAACATTGTTGTGAGTACATTATTCTCTATGCTCAGTTGAATATCTATTTTCATTTAATTGTTCAGTGCATATTGTAGCTTTATTTTTTTTTATATTTTAGATTCCAGTATGTGAATTCAAAAGTTCAGATGCAGTTTGGGAAGCTATTCATCAACATCAGCAACTATTACAACAGCAGCAACTACTTAGACCCACTCCACATAGCTGCCCTCATTGTAAACAGACCAGGCATAACCAACAGTGTCCGGTAACTTCACATGTTTTCTTTTAATTTTACCTGCTTTTATTGTCTCTGAATGGTTGCTGCCTCTGAAGTGGTCTCGGCTGGCAAAGATTAGTTTCATCTTCGTGCCAGGTCATGCGGGAGTACAAGGAAATGAGCGGGCTGACAAGCTCGCAGGTGAGGCTACTGTGGAGGGCGGACGCGCCATGGACCAGGCTGACATTCTGAATGCTCTACGAGAAGTGAGACTTTTGCGAGAACCAAGTGATGACTGTGAATCTACAACAATGGCCAGACTGCGGGAGCAGCAAATTAAAAGAGGGGTGGCCAAACAAGAACACTACGCAGGAAGCCAAAGAAGATTGATAAACCAACACAGAACTGGCATCGTTAGCCGCTACACGCTGCGGGATTTGCTGAGGAGGAGATCCGAGCACTTATGGACTGAATGGTTCGATGTGCAACGAGGATGATCTGTCGACTAACTAACTAACTATTGTCTCTGAAGTCAGCGGACTGAAGTTAAATTAATTTCTCTCTACTCCTTTAATTTCCCATGAAAGTTGCTGCTTAGGCTATTCAGTCCCGATTATCATCTTTTGAAATTATTCCTCCTTATCTTATCTTTTGTGTGCTGTTCTGTTTCCCAATTTTTCAATTACATAGTTTATTTCGGAACATGAAGTCTCTTTGTTTATTATGTAGTTGATGTCCACAACGGATGTGTTATTTATTGAGCATGTGCATCTTTTCAACAATCATAAACCAGTTTCAAGCTTTACTAGTTATTTGCTAGTACTCATTCCGCACTGGTCTGTGTATAAATGTATGCAATGCTGTTTAGGTCCTTTGCGAATCCACTGTTGAAAGTAGTGTAAAGTAGAGATGTAAGTTACTGGAAAAGTCATTTCTACAAAACAACGTGAATCTAGTCTGCACTATTGAGTTACACACAAAACACTTCTATGAGGTTGTTTTAAAAACATGGTTGAAGGTTTGCTTGGTTTGGTTTGTAAAGGATCACGTTCATTACACACACATATTTCTATAAGTGTTCAGTCTTTTCCCATAGATCACACATAGAGAATCTCAATACAATGCATGACCTATAGCACCAGTAAGGTTAATACCAGAATTGCATATGCTATAAATGTTTGTAGGTGGGTAGGTTGTTTAATTTTGCTATTTTGTCTGAAGAGCTTATTTAGGCTGCTTTTTAAGTACCCAAATACAGAGGGATTGTTAGCGTAAAATGAACCCGGGTTCTTCAAGCTTTTTGCTCTTGTCCAAGTGACTAGATGTTAAATTGACAGCCCCAGGGCTAGGGATGAGTATACCATCCTTGTTTTATTTTGTCAAAATGTACGCCACCCAAGTCAGGTCTGCTTGAGTTAGAGGAGAATATCATCGCTGCTTGGTGGGACTCCATGGGATTAGCACCATCTGCTTTCTTATCATTTAAATGTGAGGATCAACTTTCTTTGCACCAGGCTTTAGACCAACTGGCTCAAGTCTCTGTCAGCGGAACAACAAGCTGCTTGATGAAAGCACTGCCCGAAAGCACAAATTCCTTAGCGCCAGTGATGACCCCAGGGGTCTCTGAAGAAAAATTAACACTTCTCATGATCTTAATGACAGTCCAAAAATGAAACCCCAACTTTCAGTGTGTGCAGCAGACATCTTGACCAATTCATCACAGGATCCCTCCTCCCCCCACCACCCCCTATCATTTGTGACACCACAAGGCAATGCAAATTACATTGCACTGTTTCAATAAACCTGTGGCCCAGTACAGCTTCAACAACTATTTGTTTTGGGATTGCCTTCACTGGCCTTTGACTGTCCTCAGTCTTTTACAAGACAGTGGATTTTTGTCTTGTTTTGTCAATCCCCCATTTGTTAACCTGAGTGGCTATGGAGATCCTGAGGCTTGCTGTGCTGCTACTTCCTATTCTGCCATGTGTACCCCAATGGAACATAGGCTCTCAACCCAAGCCATCCTATCCTGTGTTTTCTCTTACATAGGCTCTCAACCCAAGCCATCCTATCCTGTGTTTTCTCTTACATAGGCTCTCAACCCAAGCCATCCTATCCTGTGTTTTCTCTTACATAGGCTCTCAACCCAAGCCATCCTATCCTGTGTTTTCTCTTACATAGGCTCTCAACCCAAGCCATCCTATCCTGTGTTTTCTCTTACATAGGCTCTCAACCCAAGCCATCCTATCCTGTGTTTTCTCTTACATAGGCTCTCAACCCAAGCCATCCTATCCTGTGTTTTCTCTTACATAGGCTCTCAACCCAAGCCATCCTATCCTGTGTTTTCTCTTACATAGGCTCTCAACCCAAGCCATCCTATCCTGTGTTTTCTCTTACATAGGCTCTCAACCCAAGCCATCCTATCCTGTGTTTTCTCTTTCATTCCGTCCATGTTCTCCCTGTGTATTCATCTCTGTCTCTAATTCTCCTCTCCGTGTGTTTATAGGCCACCCCCTATTTCGTTAGCCCTGTGGGTTATTCTAGTTTTACAGTTATCAGCTTTCCTGAGTGTGTGTCCTACCCAGCATCTGCATCATCTTGTCCTCATCTCTTGATTCACTGTATCCTACCCAGCACCTGCATCTTGTCCTCACCTCTTGATTCACTGTATCCTACCCAGCACCTGCATCTTGTCCTCACCTCTTGATTCACTGTATCCTACCCAGCACCTGCATCTTGTCTCATCTCTTGATTCACTGTATCCTACCCAGCACCTGCATCTTGTCCTCACCTCTTGATTCACTGTATCCTACCCAGCACCTGCATCTTGTCCTCATCTCTTGATTCACTGTATCCTACCCAGCACCTGCATCTTGTCCTCACCTCTTGATTCACTGTGTCCTACCCAGCATCTGCATCTTGTCCTCACCTCTTGATTCACTGGTATCTATTAGGTTCTCTCCACGAGGTCCACATCGCTGATACTGGCATACCATTTTATTGCTTCTAATTTGATTCACTGGAGGAGCGGCTGGCCAAGTGGCTAGAACGCCGGACTCTCCTTCGGGAGACCCGGGTTTGATCCCTTGGCAAGGTGTGGGATTTTTTTCTCTCGGGGGCAAAAAGAAAATCCTAACCTGCACAGTTCGCGGTGACTGCACTAGCCAGGCGGCCTTAATTCCTCAGGCTCAAAGACCCCTCTGCCATACACCGCAAGGTACTATATTGGCAGTAAATGGCAGTTTTTTGTGTGTGTGGATTCCATGGTATCTATTAGGTTCTCTCCACGAGGTCCACGTTGCTGATACTGGCATACCATTTTATTGCTTCTATTTTGATTCACTGGTATCTATCTATGAGGTTCTCTCCACGAGGCCCACATTGGTGATACTGTCATACCATTTCATTGCTTCTATTTTGCTCAGACAGTAGCTGTACTATTGACAGCAGAACTCATGAAGTTATTAAGATATGCAATCTCCTCTACTGTCATAAGGTTAAAGTTGGTTGCATATCCTTTACAGGATATCACAGTCAACCCCATCATATTTTGGCTGTTTTTGATTTCTTGGCAAGTTTACGTTCAGTAGTTTGCGATTGCTTTCTGAATGACCGGCACTCATACCATTTTATAAAAACCAACACAAGACTGTCTGCTACCAAATTGCCCTCAGCTGTGTTTTGAAAGCAGGATTCCGAACTGTGTCCTTAACCCCTTAGTCACAGAGCCGGCTGTCATAAGATAGAGACCAAAAAAGAGGACATAAAATTAACAAAAATTCAGTATGCTATTAGGACATCAACTACTGAGCGTAATCTTGCCAAGAACGTCAACAGCTGAAAAATGCTGGTGTTGGCTGCAATGTCCTGTAATAAAGGATATGCAACATTTACAAAAAAATAAGGACATCAGAAGTATGACTGAGACAAATAGTTTGAGAGCCATTACCCTATATAGTAATTATATGTCTAGTTTCAGATAAAAGCAGAACCAGAGATGCCTCAACAGACTGATGGTAAATTGTCTAAGTCTGACCAGATGGCTGCAGATGCTGCTGATCTCTGTCAAGAGGCACTTGCAGACATGAATGGCTCAGGGGGCGGTGATGGTGCCATCAACCCCGGGGTATGCACTATGTGCCAGTGCCATGCTTGCTTGAAGCAAAGTGGACATGTCATTTCTGCTTCATTACCACTGCAGGTAAGTCAGCTTGTCTGAGATACCACAACAGGAACGTTGTTTGTGTTCACTACTGCACGGTAGTACCAACAGGAAAGTACCGCCATAACTATGATGCTGAAGTTGAGGCAATCAAGATAGCAACAGAGAAATTACTCAATACCAGCCATGGTATACAACCTGTGGTGCTACTGACAGATGCAAAATCAGTACTCAAGGAGCTCCTGTCTGGGAAATTGCCAGCACTAAGGAAACTACTTTCTGAACTTAGCAGTCTGCAGAAGTTGGATGTGTCAGCCTAATGGCGCAAGAACGCAGATCTGCAGTAAATAGGCACAACGCAATCACGTCTGGAAAAAAAACTCCGGAAGAACGCAGAAGAAGAAGAAGAACTTAGCAGTCAGCATAAGGTCACCATACAGTGGATACCATCCCACTGTGGAGTACCTGGAAACGACAGAGCTGATCAACTGGCTTAGGAAGGAGCAAAAGAAGAAAAGCCTGATGTGCCCTTACATATCACCAATAGAAAAGAATAATCAAATCAGTCAGAAAGCCAGCAAAACCTGCTCAAGATGACTACCACAGTATGGACAGACCAGAACAAGTCATTATTCTGTCCCCCACAACAAGACACAATAGATTACGCAACCACATATATACAGAATTCAAGATTGGTGAATCAGCCATGTGCACATGTGGATTGGCATCACAGACAGCAGAGCACATACTCCAAGACTGCCCAAAATACAACATATCTAAGCAAACCTTCTGGCCTAGAGAGACGACAGTGGAAGACAAACTCTATGGACTGCTGAGTGAACTAAAAAAGACAGTTAAATTCATACAAGAGACAACATTGCAGTTATAGACATATTTTAGGCGGACGAAAGAAGAAGAAAAAACTACTGCACAGTGCCACTGAAGATAAGTGTACTCTGCTTGGAGCATAAAATACTTTTCATTTTCTTAAATGCAGCTTTTGCTTGACCTTTTCTTCTCCTAACCTCTGTTAACTGATGTTACGATTGCCCCTAGGTATTTAAATTTATCAACTTGGATAAACATTTTCCTTCCAATTCTTATATCACATGTGGCCTATTAATGAGATTATTTCGTCTTTGAATAACGAAGACACAAACAATAAATTGCACGATTTATGACCTGCCATACTTCGCTGCATCTCGTCAGGTACATACTGCAGAATTTACACAACGTAAAGTAAAATAACTAGATAAATCCTTCAAGCTGAAATATACACATGTTTGCACAGTAATGTCAATTGTCTACCACGGTAATTTTAAACTGACTAAAATGTCTTTCTGTTTGCACAAAACTGGCCTAATTAGATTAATCATTACGGCTTCTGCAAACTTTAACAAGCGACTATTTTGTGTGTTGAACAAACGCGAAAGGCACTGTATTAATCAATCACATGACCGCTTTCCAACATATGCCTAGCAATTGATGAAGCGGGAAGCTTGTGGGTTTTTTTTCGTCTGCTGGACGTGCGCAGGAAGGTGGATCCTTCAACTGTAAATTGGACACCCATTGGGCATAGCGAACCACCGAGGCGATGACAGCGGCAAAGCTGCTGGGAGAAAGAAGCTGGCTTACAGTCTAATGGAAGGTGCAGTGATAATGTTGGCAGGTCAAGATGTACTGGGTGTACAATGTTTATCTCCTTGTGGATGGGCACAATTAGTGGCTTTCTTGTGGAATACGTGCCAAAAACAATTAAACTGTCTCGATGTTGGATGTTTAAAAGCACAACAGAAGAAAGAAACCTGGGATTCGTGAGCCGGGTGGGCTATCCCCCTGATAATGTCAAGGAGGTAAAGGGTTAAAAACATTCGGTGAGGGGTGGACTGATGATTCTGATGATTCGAAACCTGTCGTGCTTCATGTTCGATAGAGTTCATACTATTGCATCCTAATGACTTATAATAGCTTAAAGATAATGGTATAACATTCAGTGTAGCTGTAATTATTCCAAGAATGTGATATCCCCATTTTCCCATTACATTATAGTTGAGATTGTCCTGTAAGAAATACCATGTCTATACTTCAGGTACCAGTGTCCTCTCCGCTTGGGGAACTGCATCTGTACCCTCACATCCATGGTCTTCCGCAACAGCAGCAGCAACATTACATACCCAATCCTCTACTACCCCCTATCAAACTTCCAGTGAAGTTAGATTTTGATAACCATCATGGATTACAAGGCCACCTCTCATATGTTTACAGGTATGTAATTCTTACCTAGCTCCATATTGCAGGTAAAATAGTCTATGTAAAATATATGCACACATTACCATTGGTTTAAATGAATTATAAGGAGCGTTCATTTGAAATTCGTTCGTGCCGCACTGCGCGTAATTGCGTACGTTGAACATGATCATGTCATAGTCATGTGATAAGTACTGACCAATGAATAAAAGAGCACGTGCTTATCGTCCCATGATGCATAGGTTATGTTTCTGACCGTTGAGAAAATGGCCGGATTGATATGAAATCCGTCCAAAGAAGCTCAAAGAGCAGTGATTCAGTTTCTTTCATTTGAAGGATGTCGACCAGTGGACATTCATCGAAGAATGCAGGCAGCGTACGGTAACAAATGTGTATCATAGATAACAGTGACAGACTGGGCATGAATGTTTCGGAAAGGACATCAGTTTACGACAGATCTTCGACGGCCAGGTCAAGCACGTATTATTGCAACCGAAAAAATCATCACCAAAATTGATGCATCAGTACAGATGAATCGTTGTCGAAGCATACATTCGCTAGCAAAAGAATTTGATGTGTCAATTGGGACAGTTCAAAAGGTCGTTCGTAAGAAACTGCAACATCGGAAGGTGTGTTCACAGTGGGTACCACAGATGTTGACTGACCACCAAAAAGAGGAACGCATGGGATGGTGTTTGAACCACTTGTTGTGTTATAGAGTGGAGGGTGATGCATTTCTCTTCCACATAGTGACAGGCTATGAATCATGGTGTCACCACTTTGAGCCGAGCAGCAAAAGAGAGAGCATGCATGGAAGCATGCTGGATCACCAAATGCCAAAAAATTCAAGATACAGGTTTCCGCTGCTAAGGTTATGCTGAGCGCATTTTTTTACCATGAGGGGCTATTGTTGGCCGACTTTAAAGAACCTGGTGTCAACATCAACTCTACCCACTACTTGGAAACGCTAGACAAGCTGCAAAAAGCCATCAAGAATAAACGACCCGGCATGTTTTCTCACGGTGTGATATTGTCGCATGATAATGCTCGTCTGCATGTCGCATAGATTGTGCAGGAAGCATTATCAAGGAAGAAATGGGAAATTCTGCAACATCCAGCCTATAGTCCTGATTTATCACCATGTGATTTTCATATGCTCGGACCTCTAAAAAAAGGTCTCAAGTGGCAACGATTTCACACAGATGCAGACGTAATGAACGTGGTAACCACTTGGTTCAATGAGCAACCACAATTCTTTTTTGCGGGCGGTATTCGCCGCCTGCCTAAGCAATGGGATGCTTGCCTGAATGCCTACAGCGACTTCTTGTGACCAACCCATGGTGCATAATTGATTCAAAATGATTGCTTTGTTTAATTCGACCACACCTGTTAATGTTTCTTTCATGCTTTTGTAATAAAGCCATTGGAACGGGTTTCAAATGAACGTCCCCAATACAATTCTTATCATATATTGTGACCCAGTTTATTGTGGGTCAAAAAGGAATGGTTGAGAAGGTCGGGAGGTGTGAACAGTTCAGTATGGGTGCATGGTTGATGAGAAAGCGTGAATCGTGATTGACTGAAAGTTGTTGAGTGAATGAGGGAACACGGTCAGTGTGGCCCACAGAATGTGAATCAGATGGTTGACGGCCAAAGTCTCAAACTAGTCACTGAAGTCTTGGACCAGCCGTTTTGTTTATAAATTGTGTAAAGGTGTCAAAGGGCTGGAAAGGTGTAAAGAGCTGGACAACAAGATTCATGAATGAGAGGAATGGTACATTTGAGTTGTTTTGATCTATCAGTGATGTACACACTGATATACATACACACATGCACGCACACACCCACCCACCCACAATGGTATCTCGGGTTACGAACGCCTCAGGTCACGAACAACTTCAAACATTTTTTGTCTTGGGTAACGAACAGTGCCTTGGGTTATGAATGAGGGCGAGAGTGAGAGCAAGGTTTAACGCTGGAGACAAATGATCGCGCACAGTACAAACGAAAGCCACTTAGTACTACCACCGCTTAGTGCTAGCCTAGTTTTGCACGTGTGCGCAGCCTCGCTTTCATTGGCCTTACTACACACCAGTAAAAGATTTCTTAGCGGTGGCACTGTGTTCAGTTTATCTCTTTCATTATTTCCTTGATAACCCCATCAATTATGAGTTTATGAATTTATGGAGATATCAGCAAGCTCAAGTTGACCACAGCTTACTTTAACTACATTCAGGTTGACATCTAAAGGTGCATGAAGAAGTACTTAGACTGCCACACTTCATACCGCAGGTATGTCGGTAGCAAAAGCGTCCCAGAGGCATGAAATGTGATATTGCTTGGCTAGCAAATCCATTAAGTGGAAAGTCTGAATCGAAAGCTCACTGTGTCAGCGTCATCAAAGGTGGATAAAGTGTCTTAGTGGCACGAAATAGACTATTGCTAGGATAGCAAATCCATTACATAGAAAGTCTGAATCGAAAGCTCAGTGTGTGGATGTCATCTGCAGAGTGCATTCTTCTGGTTTATGGAGGAACAGCCTGTGGTGACTGGATGGCCCAATATATGGAAGTGAGGCTAAGCAGCCATGTGAAGGATTATAGAAGCATCCTTGGATGGCGGGGAATGCCCATGGTCTGCCCCTGCCTTCCCTTGAGGGCTGACCAGGATGTCTTCGGATGTTCTAAATGGGCCAGCTGGAATGGGGGAAACACCCCAACATTGAGAGTCAAACGTCTTAAGAACCCCCAAGAAGGTTAACCCGGTCAACAAATGCCTGCAGAAGTCGGATGTGTCGGCCTAACAACGCAAGACCGCAGCTCTACTGTAAACAGGCACAACGCAATCACATCCAAAACAAAAAGCTTCAGATGAACGCAGAAAAAGAAGAAGATATAATCAGTATCTGAAATGATAGGACAAATCCATCTTGATACCCTCGGCACTGAAGAATAGTTACTTCTGATTAGTAAATAGAATGTAAAACAATTATTATCTGTGATAACAGAATTACATTTAAAGGTAAATATTAAACATCTATGTTAATGAGAGCAAGTTGATTGGTTGGTGGAGAAAGTTCATTTAAAGATGATGACACTTGTATGATCTAATTGAATTTGAGACTGTTGAAGGCTTGGTCCCATCCCAGTTAGGCAGTGGCACATTGTTTGTGAGTTCTGTGCTTTGGCTGTGCAAGTCGTGGTTGCTGTAATTTACCATTATCATGGGGATTGTTCTGATACTTTGTTTCTCAGTGTGCACAATGTGTAGTCCTTGCCCTGCAACATTGCAGTGGAGATTATAATTGCTCCTCTGTTTGTTTGCCAAAGTTACGTCTGATTCCAGGCTACCCTGCTGGGAGGAGACGCGATGTGTTGGGCAGTATGCTACTTCATGCTGCACCATCATCATCTCTGCATCCCCTAATGAGGGGTACAGTTAAATGTTGAAAACTTCTTATAGTACATGCCATGTTTTGTTGGTGATCATGTTTGTCCTTAACCTTCTGTCTCGTCTACTGCCAATCTTTTCTGGTATTGATGTTCCTCCATGCCATGTTTTGTTGGTGATCATGTGTGTCCTCAACCTTCTGGCTCATCTACTGCCAATCTTATCTGGTATTCATGTTCCTCCATGCCATGATGTCAACCCCAGCATTTTTTTTGGCTGTTTGTGATTTCTTGGCAAGTTTACGTTCAGTAGTTTGCTATTGCTTTCTGAACGACTGGCATTCATACAATTTTATAAAAACCAAAGCAAAGCGGTCTGCTGCCAAATTGCCCAAACTGTGTCCATAACAACTTTGCCCACAGAGCCAGCCAATAGTATAAACCTATAGTAATTATTTTTCTGAAGTCTTATTCTTACTCATAAGTCTCAAACATTACACATTTTATTTTTCAGTGACTGGGAGAATACTGTACCAGAACCTTTGGCCATCCAACACAGCCTTCAACACCATCAGCATCTTTCAGACATCAGTGCCGAGCACTTTCATCCACCACATATGGTTACCTCTGCTCCCCCGTTTAATTTTGATCTGGCCTTCCACCTGGCAAGCCACAACATGCACACCTCGTCCACAAACACCACAAGTGTATTCAAGACAGTAGCCAGCAAGCCCATATTGGCATCCTCTATTCTATCGACTCTCCACGGTGTAGGTCACGTGCCATCTGAAGGAAGTTCAGTAGACCCCTCACATCCTTTAGATTTTCCATCTCACTCATCAGTTCCTCACTCGTGTGTGAATCAGGCCAGTTCTCTTTCCTCATGTCCATTCTCGTCACATTCATGTTTCTGTCCGTCATTAACCACAGCATCTTCCATTTCCATGCCTACCGTGTCCATGGCATCAGTGGTGCAAAAATCGAGCACCTCATGTCACAGTCCTTCCTGTTCTCGGCTGACTCCGGCTGCTGATACCTCATCCAGCAAGTGGGAACGGAGCCAGCATTGTCGACAGTTTAATACAGGCAATAAACCAGTGACAGCAATTCAAAGTCAGCAATTACAGCAGCCTATATTAGCACCACCCCATGCAGATGGAATGCAGGGACCATCTTTATCCACTCTACCAGATGTTCTCAAGAACTTCAATTTTACTCCAAAACACATGAACCAGTCTGCTCATCCTCCATCACCAATGCCCACAGGACTTCCTGCTAACACAGCTCACTGTACTTCCAGCACTGCTACATCAGGGCCCTCCACAGGGGCTTCCAGTGTCTCAGTCTCCTGCAATAACAGCCTGTCTGCCATGGTCACGAATATAGATGTAGGGACATCCACACCTTGCACTGACCCTGATTGTGAAGCTCACTACGAAGACAACTGTGACAGCATTGATGATAGCTGCTCAGAGAAGAGTTCTGGTACCTCAACTTCCAACCAAAAGGAGGGAAAATATTGTGACTGCTGCTACTGTGAATTTTTTGGCCACAATAATGTAAGTTTTTTGGCAAATTTTTATTTTTGCTTAAACACTCATTCTGTTAATATATTCGCGTATGCCATAACCCAGACTGATGTACTAATTTATAAAATATGTAACCGACTTTTATCTCAGGTCAGGAAAGGTTAAAGGTGAGAGGATTGACTTCATTGTACGTGGTTTTATCCCATCTGGCCTGGTCTCTCTCCACAGAATCAAACAAAGCCCAAACTCCGTAGCTCCAGTGATGCGCCCCTAGAGGTCTCTGGAAAAATTACATTTGTGGTCTGAATGGCACATTCCAAAAACAAACCCACTGCGTTCAGAGTTCTAAGGCAAATGGCTTGAGTATTTCATCACAGAGACCTCTGTCATGAAAGGAAAGGCTTTGAGAACAGAAGCTAATTACCCAGCCTCATAAAATTGTCCTTACAAATGATAAGGATGAAGCATTTCCACCCCTTTATCACCAACGGAGGTAGAACTTTTGGTTTTAATATATCAAGTCACAATAATTTAAATTTATCATATTTGCATGAGGATATCCATAAATTACATGTTTTTTTCTAGTTTTCATTATGGCCAAGATTCATATTATTTTAAGTTATTTCTGATTTGGTTGATTAATTTACACACAGTCATTCCTTTTCTTCTGTGACATGTTTAATCTTTAACAAGAGTAGAGAAATAAGGCCTTGTGGTCGTGTAAAGTTTCATTAATACACTACGTTTTTCTGGCTAATGCCTGTGTGACTCTGCCACTGGAATTTTTATTTTCTTTTTGGTCATTTGTAAAAGTGATAGTCCTTGATTTCCTGACAATAATTATTACCTCAAAGGACAATGAGTATAATAAACGTTCCTCTAACTCTGGTACATTATATCTACCTTACCCCGGGAAGGTTAACCCGGTCAACAAATGCCCGCAGAAGTCGGGTGTGTTGGACTCACGGCACAAGAACGCAGCTCTTCTGTAAACAGGCACAACGCAATCACTTCCAAAAAACTCTCCGTATGAGCGCAGAAGAAGAAGAAGAAGATATCTACCTTAGCTAATTATAATTGCCATGCCAAAAATTAGTTTTGGTAAGGTATGTATTGTTGATTATTGCACATTTTCCATGCGTTTATAATGCTTATTGTTTCTTAAGTCGTCATTGTTGTCTAAGATTAGCTTCGTAAGTGATGTGTGAAGGAAATATTGTATGAGAGGAGAGAGATAATAAAGGCAGAACGTCAGATGGACTCCAGTGCAATGACGTCGACCCTGTCGACTTTTAAGTGACTTTTCTTTTTCGTCATGTTTCGCTTTGTGCTATTTGAACATTTTATTTATTGCAGACTCAGGTCCCAAGAGTCAGCACAAATTACATAGAAATGAAAGACCGGCTAAGGAAAAAGTTAAAAAAGCGGGTATGTATGAAAGTGTGTACTATCCTCAATTTGTTTTGTGATTTGTTTGTTTCACCTCTTCTGCTCTCGAGTACACATGGCTTGACATTGTTGTGTTTAAAAATTATCACACAGACAATGTTACTGTGAATTGTTTATGAGAAATATTCTGTAGTTTTGGCTCAATGTGAAGTCCTATCACTTGATAGCTGCAGCAGGATCTGCCTTGGAGTTACCTTGACCTGTTGCCTTGTGACTAATTAACAGAAGTGACATCTGGGCACTTGGGACACCTCTTTAACTACTCACTTTCTCAGGGTGGATATTGAAGTGTGTGGATTCTAACTACAGCTGGTTGGACACACCTGCACACTTAATCCATTTTATATTTTATGTTTGTATGGCATGACTGAAACGATAAAAGCGCTGACTAGTAAACTTCCTGTGTTTGATGGTGGGGTAGGGGGTACATTCACTGCACCGGTCAATTGGACTTTAATATTGACACCTCGTTCAGAAAGCAATGGTAAACTACTGAAGGTAAAAAAAAAATAATTGTGTTGCGTATCCCTTACGGGACGTTGCAGTCAACACCAGCATTTTCAGCTGCTGTTGATTTACTAGGCAAGTGTTACGTTCAGTAGTTTGCCATTGCTTTCTGAACGACCGGCCCCTATACCTTTTTCGAAAATACCAACATCGCCGTGTTTCGAACCCGGGTATTCGGGCTCACAAACCGCGTTCGCAAGCCCTTAGCCACAGAGACTGGTACTGAAGGTAAAATTGTCTACAAAATCAACCTGGGGTTTATTGTATGTCCTGCAAAGGACAATATTGTTGCCTCGCTATAATTGAAAAAGGACCCTTTTGTATTCTTTAAGCCACATGGGTACATAGTGCTATACCCATATTTGTATAGCCCAGTTAGCACTCGGTGGGTGGTGTGTTTGTTGTTGGTTACCCACATGGACTTTCTTTCCTTTGGTAGATATTAAAGTGTAGGGATGCTTGTTCCTTCAGTGCACATGTTTATCAATGTTTCATTGATGTCAGCATTATTATTACTTCTGATGTCAACATTTGTATGTGTGCTTGGGTCTTTGTATCCAGAATTCTTTGTGTAGCAAGAACATTATTTTATATGGGTATCACTTCATGTCTGTGAAACTTTCTTGTACTTTCTGTTAGACAGTGGGTGGTGTGATCTGTGAAACTAGAACATTATTTTGTATGGGTATCTTCTTCTTCTTCCTCTGCGTTCATCCGGAGTTTTTTTCCGGACGTGATTGCGTTGTGCCTGTTTACAGCAGAGCTGCGTTCTTGTGCCATTAGGCAGACACATCCGACTTCTGCGGGCATTTGTTGACCGGGTTAACCTTCCCGGGGGTTTCTTAGGATGTTAGACTCTCACTGTTGTGGTGTTATATCCCATCACAGCTGACCCATATAGAACAGCCAAAGGCATCCTGGTCAGCCCTCAAGGGAAGGCAGGGGCAGACCATGGGCATTCCCCGCCATCCAAGGAGGCTTCCATAATTGCAGAGCCAACACACAGCACTCTGGTACTGGGCTCACCCAAGGAATCGTCACGTCCTGCACATGGCTGCTTAGCCTCACTTCTGTATATTGGGCCTTCCATTCACCATAGGCTGTTCTTCCGGAAGCCAGAAGAATGCAGTCTGCAGATGACATCCACATAGTGAACTTTCGATTCAGACTTTTCACGTAGGATTTGCTATCCGAGCAATATTCCATTTTGGGCCACTAGGACACTTCCCACCTTTTATGAAGCCCACACAGTGAGCTTTCATTTCGGACCTTCCATGTAATGGATTTGCTATCCAAGCAATATTCCATTTCATGCCTCTGGGAGGCTTGTGTAACCGACATGCTTGTGGTATGAAGTGTGGCAGTCTAAATACTTCTTCATGCAACTTTAAATGTCAACCTGAATGTAGTTAAAGTAAGCTGCAGTCAACTTGAGCTTGTTGATATCTCCATAGAGCTTGTCCTCAAATGAAGCAGGTGTGGGCCAAAATATCTTTCTCTGTTCTGCTTATATTGGGCACTCATGCAGCAAATGTTTAGCTGTCATTTTACCAGTTCCACAATTACATTCATCGGTATCTCCTATCTTTAGTTTATTGAACAAGTGGTATTTCAGCCTGTTATGTCCTGTGCGGAGTCTGAAGATTGCTACTTGTTCTCTTCGGTCGAGTTTGTAATATGCATCATCCTTTTGGTGGCCTGGATGCTCTGATTCCCATTTGGCTCTATAGGTGCTTTTTATAAACCTCTTTGCCTATAGGTTATGTCTATGTCAGGCTGTGGTAGTCGTCTGCCCTCTTTTGCTAGTCTGTCAGCCTCTTCATTTCCAGGTATACTGCAATGTGATGGGATAAACTGTATTACAAATTTTTTGGATTTCTGGCATAGACCATGGAGTGCTGCTCTTAGGTCAGCTAGTTATGTGCTGTTTTTGCTCTTCAGTATTGAGACAGCTGACTTTGCATCTGTGAAGATAGCTAATTGCTTCTCTTTATTTTCCTCCATCAAGAGCATTTCTGTTGCAGTTTTCAAGGCCTCCACCTCCGCTTTGAAGTTACTTGAAAATTTTCCAGTTGCCACTGACTGTGTTTTTTTCCTTTCCACTCCATTTTTTAAATTTAGGAGAATTCCTCCTCCATTTTCTATTGAATTTTTGGCTGATCCATCTGTATATGCATGGGTCCAATTGCTGCTTGGGTAATGTTCTTTTATGTAATTTAGGGTTATTTTTCTTCTTTCGGTTTCATTCTGTTCTTTTTCTCAATACCAGGAATGTTTTCTATCATCTCAGGCAGTTGCTGCTGTCTCCAAGCTGGGAAGTTGTGTGCATTGTAAATGGGCTTGACTTGATATGTTAAGAATGGGATCTGCCCTAATCTTTCGTTTTGCAGTTTCTACAAAGTTGCTACGCTTCAGTCCCTTTCCAAAACCATTAAACCTGTTATACATAGGGTGGTCTGTCAATCTTCTAAATTTGTCTGCTTGTTGCTGGGCTCTGCTATCTCTTCTGTCCTGCATTGGTTGTAAACAAGTGATTTTTTCTAGTTCATTAATAGGCGTTGTCTTCAGGCTTCCAGTTATTATTCACATTCCTTGGTTTTGGACTCCATATTCCATATACCATATTCCAGTACTGGCCTCACCCGTCCAGTATATAACTTCTTGAGAACTTTCTCATCTGCTCCCCACGTTGTACCAGCAAGCTTTTTCATGATTGCCATTCTCTGCCTTGCTCTTGTTCGATTTTTCTCAACCTGTGTCTTCCATGTCAGGCGACGATCACAGGTGACTCCTAGATGGTTTGGATTTTCTTCATGGCGCAATATTTTTCCATTCAATACCAGTTTAGGTTGCTGAGTTTTATTTGAGAGGGAGAACACTGTACATGTTGTTTTCTCCTCACTTATCTTCACTAGCCATGATTTTGACCAGTCCTCTAGTGCTAATAAGGCTTGCTGTATTCTGCTGTTAGCTGTACTAATATATTCTTCAGATGTCCATATGGCTAGGTCATCTGCAAAGGAGGATGTGTGTACTCTGGCTGCAAAATTTTCTGTGATGTCATTTATATATGCCAGGAATAATGTTGGTGAAAGAACTCCTCCTTGGGGGACATCTTGCTCCAACAGCATCATTTTGCTTGTTTGTCCTTGTACTTTTGTCCTGGCAGTTCTGTTCTCAAGGTAGTGGCTGATCCATTTATACATTTTCCCACAAACATGCATTTTTTGCAGTTTTACTTTCAGTCCTTCCTTCCATACTTTATCAAATGCTTTTTCTAAATCTATCTAGAACGCTAGTGTGTGCTTTTTCTCTTGGAAGGCATCCTCTATTTCCTGAGCTATATAGGTTATTTGATCTTCAGTGGATCTGTACTTTCTGAATCCTCTCTTGTGTGTTGCCGGGGCCCATAAGGGAGGTAAAGGATAGCAACACTGTAGCCTACCACGCATGTCATAAGAGGCGACTAAGGAGGCTTGATGGTTCCGTCGCCCTGCTACTGAGTGAGTGCGTGGTGCGACACTGTGAGCTGAGTTTCATGTGAAATGCTTTTGAATCTGCCCGAGGTTTTTTGGAACGTGACTGCATGTTCGGAGCGATTGCAGATGGCTATGTCCCAGAGTTGACCGGTTTTTGCCTTATGCAGAAATGCGTGGCTGCTGGGCTTCTGGTTGACTGCCACTGCCATCGACAATGAACTGTATTTCGTGGACTGTGTGGGTGAACATCTAGGAAACATCCAGATGGGAAAATGACTGCCGATTCCATCAGAAATGAATTGGGTGTTTTGTGGGGGACTATTGTGTTGACATTCTGGCGGTGGCATTATGCACAGTGTATCTGTGCGGGCTGTTGTTTGTCGAGACTCCTGTCTTTTCCACTTTTCACATTTTCAGAGGAGCGGCTGGCCGAGAGGCTAGAACGCCGGACTCCCATTCGAGGCCCGGGTTCGATCCCTCGGTAAGGTGTCGGATTTTTTTCTGTCGGGGGCAAAAAGAAAATCCTAACCTGCACAGTTCGCGGCGACTGCACTAGCCAGGCGGCCTTTATTCCTCAGGCTCAAAGACCCCTCTGCCATACACCGCAAGGTACTATATTGGCAGTAAATGACAGTCACAGTAAATGACATTGGGCAGTGGGGAGTGTTTTGTGTGATATTCACTGGCACAGGAATGGAGCATAATGGGGACGACCCGTTGCTGTGAAGTTGGAACTGCGACTAACTAACTAACTAACTTTCTGAATCCTGCTTGGTGTGGTGTTAAGAGTTTGTTTTCTTCCAGATGCCATGTTAGCCTGCCATTGATAATGCGTTCCATTAATTTTCCTACACAGCTAAATAGACTGATAGGTCGATAGCCATTTGGTTCTTCCAGGTCTTTTCCTTTCTTTGGGACTGGTATTAGTATAGCTTCCTTCCATGCCTGTGGGACTATTCCTCTCTTCCAGCTGTAATTTAGGACTGCTAGTAGTTTCTTCTTTGCCTTGGTGCCTAGTCCTATTAGCATTTCATTTGTGATTCCATACTTTCCTGGTGATTTCTTCTTTTTTAGGGTATTCATTGCCTGTTCCATTTCTTCCATTGTTAGATTTGCCATCATATATTCTGCTGCTGTCTCTGTATTTCTATGATGTATCTGTTTGTCTTTGATTGCTTTCTTCTGTTCGGTTGTAATATCAATGTGGTTTGCATTTGCATAGTGTTCCATTAGTGCATTTGCTGCCTTTTTTCCTGTAAGCAAGGCATTTCCTTGTTTAATTGTTATTTGTTTGTTTCTAGGTCCTTCATTGTTCATGGCTTTCACTAGTTTCCATAGTTCCATCCCTGTCAAATTTCAGGTTTTCTGTTTTTTCCCTCCAACAATCTCTTGTTGTTTGATTTACTGTTCTTTTATATTTTGCTGAGATGGCTTTGAGAGAGATATTCGCTTAAGTTGTTTGTTCTCTCTCTGCGGGCTTCCTGGCATCTTCAACTTTGTCCTCCAAAATTTGTAGTTCTTCAGTCCAGTATGGTTTGTAATTTTTCCTCGCTCCTCTTGGAATAGACTCAGTGGCTGCCTGTATTATTGCTCTGTTTAGACTTTCCACCATTTGCTTTATGTTGCCATATCGTGTATTTATGTTTTCACAATATTTGTCAGTTAGTATGGCAAATATGTCCCAATCTGCTCGTTTGTAATTCCAGCGGGGAAAAGGCTTTTGCTCTTGTGGAACATACTCCATATTCATTACAAGCTTGATTGGTCTGTGGTCACTACCTGCTAATTGGTCTAGCACATGGCGATCGATTTTGTGGAGGATGTCTCCTGTGCAGAAAGCTAAGTCTGGAGTAGAAGTGGTAAACTATCTTCTGGAGTAGGAGCTCGTGTGTCATCCGCTTTGTTAAGTAGATGGAGATTTGAGTCTATTTCCCAGTCCTCCAATTCATCTCCTCTTTTGTCAGTATCTGGGTATCCCTATCTTTCTGAACGGCTATTAAAGTCTCCGACAATAATGCAGTTTGTGTCAGTTATTTTCATGTTTGAGAGTGTAAGGTCCTTATCTGCTGGGCTATACAGATTGTAGATTCTTATTTTCACGTCCTTTATCATTATATCAACACCTATAATTTCCGTTTTGTTGTCAGAGATCACAGATACTTCGCTGCAAGGTATTGTATTTCGTGTAAGTATTAGAACTCCTCCTTTGTGTCCTTCGCGGTCGAAACGTGTGGCCTGATATCCTCTGACTGAGAATTTGTGACTGGCGTTGAGGTGTGTCTCTTGAATGCATGCCACATCTATTCTATCTTTATGAAGACGCTGTGTTAGGGAGACTTTCTTGTTGTAAACTCCTTTGGCATTCCACTGTAGTATGTTGAGTGTCCAGGGCATTTGGTCAATAGCTCTTAACCTACTCCTCTGTGTCTTGACTCCACAGCACAGGGGAAGGTGACCACCATTAGTCATGGGTGGACCCCCTCGAGGACAGGGGGCCCGGCACTATCACCGCCTGATGGGACTTTACGGGATTAGCACCATAACGATTAATTTTGATTTATGACATCATGAATTAAGTTACGTTGCACTGCTTTGTCAAGCCTGTGGCTCAGTACATCCGATTCGACAAGCATTTTTTCGGGATGCTTTCCCTAACCTTTGACTGTCCCCAGTCTACCTACATGGCAGCAGGTTTTACGTTGCACTGCTTTGTCAAGCCTGTGGCTCAGTACATCCGATTTCGACAAGCATTTATTCGGGGTGCTTTCTCTAGTCTTTGACAGTCCTAAGTCTACCTACAAGGCAGCAGGTTTGTGTGTCTCTTCGTCTGGTCCCTCTCCCTTGACCTGTCCGACATGGGTGACCCTACCAGTAGCTGTGCTACCGTCGGCATAGCTCTTGGGGTCATTGGAACGCGCAAGCCCCTCTACCTCGTCACGGGGGACACACAACAGAGGGGTTTTATATGGGTATCGCATCATGTCTGTGAAACTAGAACATTATTTTATATGGGTATCACTTCATGTCTGTGAAACTTTCTTGTACTTTCTGTTAGACAGTGGGTGAATTAGTGGGTGGTGTGATCTGTGTAACTAGAACATTATTTTATATGGGTATCACTTCATGTCTGTGAATTGTTCTTGTACTTTCTGTTAGACACTGGGTGGTGTGATCTGTGAAACTAGAACATTATTTTATATGGGTATCACTTCATGTCTGTGAAACTTTTTTGTACTTTCTGTTAGAAAGTGGGTGGTGTGGTCAGTATTGCCCCGACTGCCTTTACTTCCTAAGATGTTCCTTAGTGCCCAATGTAGGCTGGGTCTTCCAGGGAGCCCAGGTCCATTTTTAAAATGGACTCTGATGTGAACTTCAGCCCATAACCAGCAGGCTGAAAGAGAAAGCCTAGGCCTCATTCATTGCATCTCATCTCATCTTATCATGTTCCTTGTGTACCTTGCGGTGTCGAGGTGAAATATAAATGGGAGAGTGCCTGCTTATGGGCTTCATGTATCGATATTCCCATGGACTCTGTTAATCTCTGTGTCCATCGTTTACATGGTTGGCCTCTTCCTCTGCTTCCATCTGGTCCGTACATCATTGCTTGTTGGGAAATACTGTTAGTTGGTAACCTACTTGCATGGCCAAACCATTTCTTCTTCTTCTTTGCGTTCATCCGGAGTGATTTTTTCAGATGTGATTGCGGTGTGTCTGGTTAGGCACCCTCGGGTCGAAACCCTCAGGCCAACACATCCGACTTTTAGCGTGCATTTTTGACCAGGTTAGCAATCCTGGGAGACTCTCACTTTTGTGGTACCGTCCACATCTCAGCTGGTCAAGTTGGAACAGTCGAAGACTACACGGTCATCCCTCAAGTGAAGGCAGGGACAGTCCATAGCATTTTCCGCCATCCTGGGTGGCTTCCATAATTGCAGAGCCGGCACATAACGCTCTGGTGCTGGGTTTACCGAGGGAATCGTCACGTCCTGCTCATGGCTGTTTTAATTCCTCACTTCAATATATTGGGCATTTCGCTCGCCCTGGGCCGTTCCTGCACAAACCAGTCAGCTCTGCGGTTGGTTTCCACTAAGCGAGTTTTCGGACATGTGCTTGTCCCTGTACCCATCAGAGCTGTTCCAGGCACGGCGGACATTCGGAAAACTACCTAGTCAGAGCTGTTCCGAACAAGAGCGGCATTCGGAAACTAGGTAGTCAGAGCTGTTCCTAGCACGAGAGACATTCGGACGAGACATTTCACTCGGACGTAATTGCGTAGTGTCAATTTTTAGTTTGCCACCCGTAGGACGACACTTCCGACTTCCGGCGGGCATTTTTTAATGAGGTTAACCTTCCTCTGATTTCGACGCACGTTAGACTGTTGTGATGTCGCCCACATCTCAGCTGGTCAAGATAGAACGACCAATGACATCGCGGTCGGCCCTCAAGGGAAGGCAGGGGCAGACAATGGGCAGTCCCTCGCTATCCAAGGAGGCTTCCATAATTGCAGAGCCGGCACATATTGCTCCGAGACTGGGCTCACCCGAGGAGTTGCCACGTCCTGCTCATGGCTGCTTTAGTTCCTCACTTCCATGTATTGGGCATCTCGCTTGCCACTGGTCGTCAAGTGAGCTCCAGGGGCGGTCAGACTGCGGGCGACATCCACTCGGTAAGCTTTTGCTTTTGACTTTGGACCACGCAATAGGTTCGCTCGCCGCGCGTTCCATTTCGCGTTATTGAGACGTTTCTCCACTTTTATCTACACTCTCTATGAGTTAGATACAGACAGTTTTCGTAACCATTTACTTCGACTGGTGCATTTTACTGACTTTTTGTACTCGCTCACGAGGTACGCTACATGTGCTGCCGGCTCAGCACCTTACCTTCGTGCAGCAGTCAGTGAGAAACGGCCAGGCCATCTCATCCGGGAATCCAACATATCCCTCAGCTGAGAGCCTTCAAACAAGTGTCAGAACTGGGCATGTAGCTTGCTCAGTATCTCGATTCCAATTTTTCGGTAGGTGGATATCGGCCCGACTCTCAGATCCGAGGGTCTGTGGCTTAGAGGCGTTCAGCCTAAACCCTCGACAGAGAGCCTTAGAGTATTGTCCGAAACAAGAACTGCCTTCATGCGCCTGATTTAAACTTTTGACTGCTATCCTCAGTCTCCTGCAGAGCAGCAGGTTGTGTCTCTCTTAGTCTGGTCCCTATCCCATACGCTGTCCGATATGTAGTTTTCACCCATCGGCAAGCACATGGGGTCAACGGGACACTCAAGCTCCCCCACCACGGCAAGGTGGAGACACATCGGGGGAGGCCAAACCATTTGATTCGCTGCCTTCTAATAAAATCTAGCGCAGCTATAACCCCCTCTTTAGTCCTGATTTCTTCATTTCTGATCTTGTCTCTTCTTGATACATTGAGAATTCTTCCCAGGAATCACATTTCTGTTGTTGTGATTTTTCTTTTCTCTGTTTCTAGGCCTCATTATATGCTGATTTTCGTATACAAGCCTTTGCTTGATCACTTGCACCTTTTACCTAGCATGAAAATGTAATTGCTCCCCTGTGGCATTGTTTAAGCAGTTGTGGATTCTTCATTTTGTTGCAGCAATCAGAGAACAAACACAAACAAGAGGTGCCAAATGATGGGATCATTCAGGAGGGCAGTAAAGAGGAACTGGATCCACTGGAGAAAAAAGGTCTGGATGGCTTGTTGAGTTTTATCAATGGAACTGACAAGGAGTGCACTGAGAAGGTCACAGATAAAGAGATAACTGCCAAAGCTGCAAAACGGGCCCGGCAGAAACAGAGAAAGGTAAGATTTATTATTGTATCCGTAAACTTAATTTTGTGAACTAAGCTATTGTTTTGTCAATAATCTCAGTGGTGTTTATAATCCCTTATACTTGAGTCTTTATTATCAACACAATATAGGGTGAAATGACTCTCTTGTTGTACAAGTAGTACAACTTCATATTAATATTTGCAGAGGAAAATTATGTATTTATCAGCATTCAACTGTAATTATGGTACTTCATGTGGGAATAACATTTATTTGAGATTATTTCAAAATTAGTGTTTGCCTTTATGATAAATATTGAGCTTACACTAAACAGCCTTTTATTTTTAGTAAATTATTTATTTTTTCTTTGTGCAATTTTTCAATCGTCTCTACATGGCCAGTAAAGTGTAAATTACATTGTAATACAAATTTATGTAGGCTCTGTGGTGAAGGATTCGTAATCCTGCATACCACATTGGAAGCCGCTGCTGATGATTTGGAAGCAGACCATCTTTCAGAAAGCAATGGCAAACTACTGAATGTAAACTTGCCCAGGAATCACCAACAGCCAACAAAGGCTGGAGTTGACTGCTACACCCAGTAAAGGATATGCAACTAACTTTAATACAAATTAACTTGTTTTCTGTGCACATAACTACGTGGCAGTTCTGTATCAATGTATGCAGAGCTTGCTGAAAGCTGTGGAAGCTTTTATTGACTTTATTTTTTTAAATGTTCACAGCTGGAAGCAAAAGCAACACAGGCCAATAGTGCATCTCCAGTCGATACACACCATCATTCAGAACATCAGAAATCATTGGGTCAACAGTCGTTGAATCACAACTTGAATCAGGAGAGTGAGTCTCATCTGGACGCCAAGCTGGACATGGTGAAATCTAAATCTAAGAAAGCACCATCAGAAACAAACATAACAAAAAATGCTTTGAATGAACTGGTCACCAAAACAGATAGTTCCCCACTCTTAAAGCAAGAAATTAACAGATCTTCCTTAATCATTCAGTCAACTCGGCCCACCTTCTCATTTTCTCAGAAAAGTGCTGGCGTGAATGGTGGTTCTCAGCATAACTTATCTGATAGCAACATAGAATCACCTGAACACATGGTCCAGTTCTTGACTGCCTTGCAGCAGTATCATCATCAAGAGAACAAACATGAACCAGCAAGTTCATCAGCACTGACCACTTCTGACCAAGCCCCAACTAACCAGATAGACAGTACATCATCACAAGTAAAATCTAGCAAGAGTGCCAGCAAAGTTAATGATGTGATCAAAGAGCAGCAGAATAATCACTGTGGTCAACCACAACAGTTGTCTGATCAGCAACAGGAACCAGCAAAATCACTGAATGGAACAGTAACTGTGTCATCTCAGCTTTCAAGAATAGGTAACAAGGTTACAACCAACGGTAATAGTAGCACTTCGAACTCACATTCTGAGGCTCAGCCGCACCCTGATGTGAATGAAAATCCAGTACAGAGCAATACAGTTACAACAAAACTAGTCATGCCAACATCAGCAGCAGTTGTGCACTCGGTGATATCCCAGAGTTCAGTCGTCATCAGCCCTGGGGCAGGAAGCTGTAGCAGAACACCACAGCCAGCAGTTAGTGGATCAAAGGCACCACTTGATCAGGTTAGATTTATGATCTTTTACTTTGTATTTTTATTTTGTTCTCATATTTCTGAGCAGTTAGTGGATCAAAGGCACCACTTGATCAGGTTAGATCTATGATCTTTTACTTTGTATTTTTATTTTGTTCTCATCTTTCTGAGCAGTTTGTGGATCAAAGGCACCACTTGATCAGGTTAGATCTATGATCTTTTACTTTGTATTTTTATTTTGTTCTCATCTTTCTGAGCAGTTAGTGGATCAAAGGCACCACTTGATCAGGTTAGATCTATGATCTTTACTCATTATTTTTATTTTGTTCTCATCTTTCTGAGCAGTTTGTGGATCAAAGGCACCAACCACTTGATCAGGATAGATCTATGATCTTTTACTTTGTATTTTTATTTTGTTCTCATCTTTCTGAGCAGTTAGTGGATCAAAGGCACCAACCACTTGATCAGGTTAGATCTGCGATCTTTACTCTGTATTTATCACCTTTTGTTCTCATCTTTCTGGTCCTGCCTGACTCTTGTCTACAAGAGTAGCCGGTCATCACTGGGCTCACTTCATTTTACAATGTCTAAGCCCTTTCAAGTCTATTTCTGTGTCTAACATGCATCTTCTTTACCTTCTTGCGCTGATTGTACTTTCTTTCTTTGTCTAAGGATGATATATTTGTATGGTTGGGTTGACAGTCCCACACAATATGTCCACAATGTGGGCTTTAAGCCTGGTATCTAAGGTATAGTTAAAATTCATACTGAACACAACGTAGAAGGGTATAATCATGATAGAGTGTCAGATCTGGAAAGTGTTAAGAAATTGTGTGTATGTGTGAATTCCTTTTCTAATCGTACAATAAAGTCATGGAGACATTTACACGCCTTGAGTCATATTGAGCACAAGGTGCTAGTCTAATAATTGGTACAGACCAAACAGCACTCGATGGGTAACGTGGTCTGTGTCATGCAGGGACACCTGTACTTCCCAGGACATTTACTGGCACCGATTGTAGGCAGGATTGACTTGGGATACCAGGTCAGTTTTACAAGTTCACCTCCATGGGGATTCAAACACCTGATCACCAGGTCGGCATGCAAGCGTGCTAGCCACTGCACTGTCACAACTTGCCTGTTCTAATAGTCCTGAGCTAAATTTATATAGCAATAATTTATGTGGATAAAATAGCAGCAACAGTACTGCCACAGCTATGATCACAAAACCATACAAGCTACAGAAAAGACCAGTGCTATTGTCATGTGAAATACTTTTCTACAGCCTTAGTGAACAGTGGTGATACTTGAATTGATTGACTGATAAACTAGAAAGAGGTGATACTTTAACATGCTTGATTGACTGATAAACTAGAATGAGGTGATACTTTAACATGCTTGATTGACTGATAAACTGGAATGAGGTGATACTTTAACATGCTTGATTGACTGATAAACTAGAATGAGGTGATACTTTAACATGCTTGATTGACTGATAAACTGGAATGAGGTGATACTTTAACATGCTTGATTGACTGATAAACTGGAATGAGGTGATTCTTTAACTTGCTTGATTGACTGATAAACCATGGAATGAGGTGATTCTTTAACTTGCTTGATTGACTGATAAACTGGAATGAGGTGATTCTTTAACATGCTTGATTGACTGATAAACTGGAATGAGGTGATTCTTTAACTTGCTTGATTGACTGATAAACCATGGAATGAGGTGATTCTTTAACATGCTTGATTGACTGATAAACCATGGAATGAGGTGATTCTTTAACATGCTTGATTGACTGATAAACCATGGAATGAGGTGATTCTTTAACATGCTTGATTGACTGATAAACCATGGAATGAGGTTATTCTTTAACATGCTTGATTGTCTGATAAACTGGAATGATGTGATTCTTTAACATGCTTGATTGACTGATAAACTAGAATCAGTGCATTTTAACCTGGTCAACAAATGCCCGAAGAAGTGTTGGCCGAAGGCTGCAAATATTGCAGCTAGGCTGTAAATAGGCACAATGCAATTACATCCAAAAAAATATTCCGGATGAACGCAGGAAGAGAAGAAGAAGAATCAGTGCAGTTACACTTGTTAGTTACCCACATGGATTTTCTCTCCTTTGGTAGATGTTGGGTTTTGGGATGCTTGTCCCTTCAATGGACATGTTTATCAATGTTTCATTGATGTCAACATTATTATTACCTGATGTCAACATGTGTATGTGTGCATGGGTTTTTGTTTGCAGAATTCTTTGTGATCTCTTTGTGTAGCTGGAACATTATTTTGTATGGGTATCACTTCATGTCTGTGAAACTTTCTTGTACTTTCTGTTAGACTGTAGCTGTGTCTGATGATATTAGACAATGGGATGTGTGTGTTAATGCCAGGTTGTTTGTGTTTATAACTCTGAACTCTTATACTTTGTACATGTCTGCTAGTAATTAAATTGTATATACTGTCCTTTTTCAGGGGAAAACAAATGGCAAAACTAAGAAAACCAAGAAAAAGAACCGAAATGGATATGTTACTGGAGTTGGTAAGTTATATGTGTGTAGATTGTAGTAGTTGGGTAGTAGTAATTTACTTATCAATGTTTTCCAATGCCGTAATATTGAAACAATAGTTTCTTTTTCATAACGTAGGCCTTCCCTTTCCACAGTTGAAGCCTGCAGAGATCTCTTTAACTGTACAAAAAGACATAGATAGCTGGTGTTCAGGTAAAAAACCGTACTCTCTCATTTCTTCCATATAACGATAACTTCAAGTTGATTTTGCTTGTTTCGAAATATATTTAAACAGAAGTTTAGAAGCTTTATAATAACAAAAAAACAACAGACAATAAGTTCTGTAGCAGGAAGCTGTAGGTCAGAGTGCATGGAGGAATACGTGGCCTGACTTCCCTCCCATGGTGAACGATGAGTCTAACCTCAAGAATGCCATTGTCATCATGACCTCCTAGTGACTCCACTAATGTGTCTGTTAGTGATTCCACTAATGTGTCTGTTAGTGATTCCACTAATGTGTCTGTTAGTGATTCCACTACTGTGTCTGTTAGTGACTCGACTAATGTGTCTGTTAGTGATTCCACTAATGTGTCTGTTAGTGATTCCACTAATGTGTCTGTTAGTGATTCCACTAATGTGTCTGTTAGTGACTCGACTAATGTGTCTGTCACACGTTTACTTGATGATAATATCACGAAGTTCTTACGATGATATGCTCATGATATTATTGTGTGATGGTCGTTGTCTAGGTAACGATACTCATGGTGTGTCAATGGAGATATCTGTCTTGCAATGTAACTCACCCCCGCAGTGCATATTCACCAGGCATTAAACAAGATTCCGTTGGCGCACATAATCCTTTATTACAGAAATAAGACGGACAAACGGAACATGTTTATACATCCAGAAACATAATGTAATCCATAGAATATAACTATCCTCCTCACAATTTAACCAGCACACATCAATGCCTTCTCACGGCTGGCTTCTAATCTCAATCCACAAGACAGGTAATCCAGCTACAATCCTCGGCTGGATCTCACACAATACAACCCACACATTGGGTTGGAGCCACTGCTCAACTATAGAACCCACTCTGGGGTTTGGCCTACACTCAATACAGAACCCACTCTGGGTTCAGGCCTGTCTTCACAACTCGAAGAACAACACAACACCGGAGCTCTCTCTGAAACGACCTGACCCGCAGTCGGTCTCCTCTCTCACTGCCTTTCCAGTCTCTTGACTTCACACAACACACCACTCTCTTTCGACCCATCCCCCCTGGGGTCCACACTCACCCTTCCCATTATTTCTAAGGACTGGCTGTTTACTCGTAGCCAGGTCAGTCACTTTACTGTCTCCCACTTTCATCTCCATTCTTTCTCATGCCCGGCCACTCAACTCAATGTCAGTGACCCAGGCTTATGTCATTACCCCCCTCTTAAAAGAAAACTTCGTTTTCAAATATTGGGAGACTAAAACTTACTAAACATGTGACCCAGACATATAGCCTGGGTAGCCCTAAGTATGGCTGCACCTTACTCTAGCTACCACACTACATAATACATCAAATGCTCATATTACACTCCTATATTCATCACACATAAGTACAACCATCTATCTTGTGTATCAATGCATGAACTAATACATCACATAATAATAATAATACATCATAGAAAAGCATAATACTCATGTACCCACAGATCTCTTACTACTTCACGACCACACATTACTATTTGTGTACCGACCCTATATCAGGTGGTTCTGTTCTTGCATTAACCCACCTCTGATTCCTGTCGATGCTGTGTCTACCTTTCATGTACCCATGACTCATGGTACCTCTACAATTACAACATCTGTTTGCTATCCCTAGCCCTGGGTCAGTAATGTCGAGAACACTCTTTTGACCTGACTCAACTTTCCTATCTGCATATTGCACCGTTACACTTGAGTCTCTGTTTAGTCTGAGCTCTTTATTCAATCTTGGCCCATATACCTGGCACCTTGCTTTCTGCTGCATACGCCTTTATGCCTATGTGCCCTGCACATGCACTATCCTGAGCTGTTCTAGTATATCGGTCTCTCTGTGCTAAAGGTACTGCTCCTTGCCCACGTGCAGTTCTGCTATCTGAAAACCTGCGAGTGAGAACATTGTTCTTCCTCTCGAAGCACCATCTACCTTTCTTTGACTGCCTATGTTCTACTCTACTACACCCTTGGGAACATTTGTTCAGAGTAGTATCTTGTCTCTGGGAGTCACTAGCACTATATTTGGGATCCATTCTCATCTGCTCAGCTGTACTATCCTTGTCCTGAGTTCCTGTGTCTACTTCAAGT
Organism: Cepaea nemoralis; assembly: GCA_014155875.1. Lineage (NCBI taxonomy): Eukaryota > Metazoa > Mollusca > Gastropoda > Stylommatophora > Helicidae > Cepaea > Cepaea nemoralis. Next base: position 57,904 of record JACEFZ010020233.1, read on the forward strand.
GCCTCTTCTACCTCAGCTATACTCTCTAATTTAGGTTCTCTTGTGGTAACTACCTCGTTACTGCTTACACTATATTTTCGGTCCCAATAAACTACTTCCTCTTCTGTACAATCTTTAACTCCTATAACATTTCCTATGATCAAATCAGCCACTGGTGAGTCCAGAAACACACGCTGTCACTCTTCCAGTGATATATGGTGTTTTTACTGTTATTATGGCTACTGGGTAGAACTCTACTGTGCCGTTGAATGTTATGCATCTAATCTTTTTCCCTGTATAATCCGAGGGATCTATTAAACTTCTCCTCACTCCGATAGACGTACATCCGGAATCCCTAATTGTTAACGCTGGTCTATCATTGACAAATCCCTGATGCAGCTTCAGACTTCCTCCTTCATGCACTGCTGATCCTGCTTTAACTGTATGACCACATATTAGGACTGGCTGACTGTCTTTTTCAAAGAGAGGTTTGCACCCACTACAATCTTCATTGTTCAGCGTCTCAATTACTTGCGCTGCATTTGAGTGCTCTGTTTCTCTCATCCTACATTGATGGCTGATATGCCCATTCTTTCCACATTTGAAACAAGTAATCTCCCTTTTAGTGTTGTTCGTTGGTCCATCTGATGGTTGTGCATCACACTCTGCTGCCCTGTGTCTCCAGCTCCCACAATTCCAACATCCGGCATAATTTGGACGTCTCTGGAAGTTCCCTCTTCTATATGGGTACCGTCCTACTCTACCAACATTGTTTCCTCGGAAACCATTATCTTGAAGTTCTTGCTGCTCACCTTTCTGTGCTGAATCCACACTTTTCGCCCTTGGTCTGATGAACTGGATTCTGGTTCTGTTTAGTGTACGCTGCACAGACTATTTCCTCACTCATTAGTTTCCCAATAGATACGTTAGGATGTGCAGTCATGTAGTTTTGCCCTAACTGAGACATTGTGTCTATGTCCTTTGGCTTCCGTTCCTCAAAGAACGCCACTAAATTAGAATTGCATGCAGATACTACCTTGTCTCTTAACATTAGATCTACTAATTTATTAAAATCTTTCCCTACTTCTGCAAGCTCCATCCATTTGTTAAATGCTGTTCTTTACATGTGTTAACAAAGTCTGTGAAATCTTGATTTGTCTCTGGCCCTAACTGTCTAAACTTTGTCCTATATCCATGCTCAGTTAGTTGGAACTTTGTCAGCAAACGTTGACGTAAGATAGTGTAGCTGTTCCTTTCTTCTACAGGTAAATTGAACATGGTGTCTAGTGCCTTGCCCGTAAGAAGCTCCCCTAGTCTAATCGCATACTGGTCTTCGGGGATGCCTAACACTTTCGCTGATGCCTTGATATCTGTCAAGATAAGCTTCAAGGTTGTCTCGGTCCGTAAAGTATGGCAGTTTTAATCTCTGTGACGACTGCGAAGGTTTTCCGCTTTCCTCACTTTGACCCTTTGAAGATAGTTCTAGTTTTCTGAGAGCAATTTCAGCTTCCATCTTAATCTTCTCTTTCTCAATTTCCACTTTCATTTGTGTCTCTTCCTGTAGACGCTTGTTTTCTATTTCAGCTAACTTTACTTGTGTCTCTTTCTCTTCCTGTAGACGCTTGGCTTCCATTTCAGCCTGTCTTTGTTCTCTCTCAGCTAACTTTTCTTCCTGTAGACGCTTGTTTTCCATTTCAGCTAGTTTTACTTCCTGTAGGCGATTGGCCTCGAGTTCTGCCTGTCTCTGTTCTCTTTCGGCTTGTCTCTGGTCTCTTTCAATCTGTTGTTGTTCTTTTGCTTCGGCATACTCTTGTAACTCTTTACCTTTCAGGCCTATTCTTTCACCTGCTTCAATATAATCCATTAAAGTAGGCATCTTGTACTTGTGGACACGTTGCTGTGAATCAGCCAACTATAAATGTACAGACTCTGCTGTTAGTCTTTGTGTCACTTGCCTAAGTACACCCGCACTCACTGTGTACGTAAATCCGTAGTGCTACAATATCACTCTGTACTCACCCAGTCACTCTATTAGCACTAGGTAGTGAGGTGGGAAGTATCACCTATACTCCCTCGTATATATATATCTATGACCAAAAGTTCATGAAGTCCCTGGAAATATTGTTAAACATACATATAAAAACATATACACACAAATGGATGATAACACTAAGTGATGACTATCCAACGCTAGACTTCACAAGCTGAGTACACGGAGACGATGATGACACAGAAATAAACCACAGTAACAACCACAAGCTTGTGTAGAGACATCCACAGTGCGCGTAAAATAAAAATATAAATTGACCAAGACCACTAGACAGCAGAAATGACGAAAGATCACAATAAAAACATATATCCGAACACAACAAATATTATATGTAAATATAACGAAAAGAAAGAGAGAAAGAAAAAGAATATATACTGAAAATATACACAGATCTGACGTCAGACAACTCGGCTCTAGATATTGGTTAAGACTATTTCAATGCCCCTGCACGATACGTCAACTCATTAACGTTTTTCTTACAAAAATATCGTAAGCACCAGAAAGACAAATAAATTATTGTGCTGTATCCCGACTCTCGAGAAACACCTCAACAATTCCCTACTCTTGACAAACACTGGACCACATACAAATAATTGCGTGACACCCGACAACAATAAATATGACGATGGGAGCAAAACAATAAAAAATAATAATGTGTAGCTGGTTGGCCGACAAATATGGGCCTATTAATCCGTCGCCAACAGTTCTTATTTTGCTGTTAATAGTTTTTCACAATATGCTGGAAATGTCTGTATTAAATTCTCCGAAATGTTTACGACGCTAGATTTCAAAGCGACTTGTTGTTTTGTAGAGTGGTTCGTGAATTCACGTGGTGATCACCAGTTCCAACTGTCGAGAAAAGTTGACGATGATATAGTGATATCCAAACTGTTCTGTCTCGACACAGTCCGTAACGTTATTGTACTTTCTCTGTACGTGGTGGTACCACTGTAATAATCCAAAGTGTTCTCTCGATATGTTGTTACTTTCGTTGCGGAGATGGCGCTTCGCTGTATCATTAATGTTATGGATTTTCGTTACCCGACAAGATTCACCAAAAAGAAAAGGAGAATGGCAGGCAATGTTCAGCGCTTTAAATTTGGGTATATAAATCCTTATCGGCAAAGAAGTACAACCATGGTTGCGATGACGATAAGTTAAAACTGTTTGCTCATAACAGAATAATGATGACAAAGGCTTGAACAAAGACGAAACATCAAGTCTGGCTTTCTTTCAAAACAACCTTGTTTATCCCGATCTCCTGTGGAAATTCCCAGTAACTTTCCACTGTCAAACAGCCTTGCCGTCCAAGGTCAACCTAATTTCTCTTTATCACTCTCAGTGAAAAATTCCTCCGTAAAACACAGTTTTCACACAAACACTTGACAGCCCCACCCGGCTGCGGTAGGGGTACTGTTACTATCCCCTTCAGTCAACTGTCCGTCAAATCAGCGACTGCCAATTTTTTTCTGTTTTCCAAACATGTACTTCCCCAGTACCTGGACGCTGGTGTACCCACCCGTCCTATTTACTGCGTCGAATAATCTTGACCAGTCAACTTGCAACAACACAGTGCGATTGCCTCCAGCACACACACACACCTGTCAATATCTTTGATTTTCTTCAATCCTTGGTTCAATCCTGTCAAACACACACACTTTAGGACTGACCGCACTTGTTACAAACACTGTTTTGTCCACTCGAATTTACCTGTGCTGTCCTTGAACAAACACCCCTGCTACTGCAATCGACTCTCCCGGTCGATTTGTCCTGCGTTAATTCTTGGCGTCCCCGCCTCGTCTGTTTATGCGTGCTGACCGCCGTTAATTTACCTGTAGTGGACTTGACGTGAACTGACTGCTCGCCTGTGACCTCCGCCGCGCATTTTCCCCGCGCGCTGACAGTTTTTCTTGGATGTGGCGTCTTATACACACCAAAGAGTTGCTGTTAATTTCTTGACGCAGTACTGTCTAAATTGATGGCACGAAGTCACCGATAATAACTCCTCTCTTTCAGCGAAGAGCCCACAAACATCTCAGAATGACAACACTCTCTATAATGTTCTTAATTGGACGTAGCCCTCAGATACTCCTTACTAAGTGACGAGCGCCCAGTTGTCACACGTTTACTTGATGATAATATCACGAAGTTCTTACGATGATATGCTCATGATATTATTGTGTGATGGTCGTTGTCTAGGTAACGATACTCATGGTGTGTCAATGGAGATATCTGTCTTGCAATGTAACTCACCCCCGCAGTGCATATTCACCAGGCATTAAACAAGATTCCGTTGGCGCACATAATCCTTTATTACAGAAATAAGACGGACAAACGGAACATGTTTATACATCCAGAAACATAATGTAATCCATAGAATATAACTATCCTCCTCACAATTTAACCAGCACACATCAATGCCTTCTCACGGCTGGCTTCTAATCTCAATCCACAAGACAGGTAATCCAGCTACAATCCTCGGCTGGATCTCACACAATACCACCCACACATTGGGTTGGAGCCACTGCTCAACTATAGAACCCACTCTGGGGTTTGGCCTACACTCAATACAGAACCCACTCTGGGTTCAGGCCTGTCTTCACAACTCGAAGAACAACACAACACCGGAGCTCTCTCTTAAACGACCCGACCCGCAGTCGGTCTCTTCTCTCACTGCCCTTCCAGTCTCTTGACTTCACACAACACACCACTCTCTTTCGACCCATCCCCCCTGGGGCCACACTCACCCTTCCCATTATTTCTAAGGACTGGCTGTTTACTCGTAGCCAGGTCAGTCACTTTACTGTCTCCCACTTTCATCTCCATTCTTTCTCATGCCCGGCCACTCAACTCAATGTCAGTGACCCAGGCTTATGTCAGTGTCTGTTAGTGATTCCACTAATGTGTCTGTTAGTGATTCCACTAATGTGTCTGTTAGTGATTCCACTAATGTGTCTGTTAGTGACTCGACTAATGTGTCTGTTAGTGATTCCACTAATGTGTCTGTTAGTGATTCCACTAATGTGTCTGTTAGTGATTCCACTAATGTGTCTGTTAGTGACTCGACTAATGTGTCTGTTAGTGATTCCACTAATGTGTCTGTTAGTGATTCCACTAATGTGTCTGTTAGTGATTCCACTAATGTGTCTGCATTAGTGCATATATATATACACACACATATATATATACATGTATATTCACAAAATTCATTGCACAAAATACTGTCATAAAAAAAAGAATGGGTGAAAAATATAGTGAGAATGGTTATTTTTGTCTCTTTAGAAACATGTTTCTTTACTATTGTAATCTTCTTTTGTGCCAGTTATTTTATACTGACATCCTCCATCTTGACAGGCAATAGTGTGTTACATTGTGCTTCAAAAATGGCATAATAACTACATGGTGGGGATCAGGGATGGAGTTATACCTCTCCATAACACATAAACCTGGGTTGAATTGTAGAAACCATGTGTTTCCCATGCAGTATGATCCCTCTCTCAGCCTGCCTAATTTATTCAAGGGAAAAGGTAACACCAATACGTCTGTAACAAGACAGGTTGCAGAAGCTGCCTAGGTCAGCAAAGCAATGCTCTGTCTGCGGTCTGAGCTTTTGATCCTAGACCAGTTCTGACCAAGGCTTAGGGCCTGGCCTGCCATGACATTTAGTCTGTAGGTTGCATTTCCTCACACTAGGACAAGGCTTACACCCTCCCATGTGAATGCAACATGCGCCATAGATATTTGATGTATAAAAGATGAGTGATTGGAAGGGCCAAATGTAAGGTGGGCCTGTATGCCCAATTTGTGACTCTTTGTAATTAAAGTTCATTCATTCGTTACAAATTGTGTTCCTCTGCCCAAAACTGTTGGCACAATGTTGCGTTTGGTGAGCTCATCGCTCAGAGGAAAGGCGAGACGGACATATAATCAGATTGCAACTGGTACTATTGGTGTCGGAACTCTTCGCTGGCTCCTGAGGATGGGGAAGAGTGCCTATGGGAATGCCCCGAATGCTGTGATGTCGGTTCCTAGATCGATCAATCAATCAATCAGTCATATTTAAGACCCGACACCCGGGAAGGTTAATCTGGTCAACAAATGCCCGCAGAAGTCGGATGTGTCGGCCTAACGGTGCAAGAACACAGCTCTGCTGTAAACAGGCACAATGCAATCACGTCCGAAAAAAAACTCCGGATGAACACAGCAGAAGAAGAAGAAGAAGACCTTACAGATCTGTTATTTTATATGCTTTAAAATAATTGTAGAAATAGATGTATACACTTCCCTGCTGAATTCTGCTACTGTGGTTTGGACATTTCTTTGCTTAGAAAATGTGTAATCTTGATCCATACAGATGAGATATTCATTCCCAAGTCTGAATCAGAATTGGAAGGAGATGTGGATGAGTTTGAGCGAGAACTGGAGGAGTTCAAGAGGTATGTGTCAGGTTAAATCACATCTTTTAGTTTTCAGTTTGCAGGAAAAAGCTAAAACTATTATTTTACTTGCTGTGTAGTGAAGAGTTGGTCATCTTGTGTCATAAAATTATCCGTGTAACTCTTAACAGTGTGTGTCATATCCCTGCAGCAGGTTTGGCCACTTAGATAATATGTCTGGTGTATGACAAATAAGTAAAACATATGAAAAAGTCATGATCTTAGTTGGTTGGCCACTTGGGTGTCTGTGCATGGAAGGGGATGAGGTCAGAAAGCTGCTTTCCCAAACTGCATGAGTAGTATAAGACCAGGTTAACTTTGTTAACAGGTGAACCTTGTATACTTGGTCTCAAATAGTCACAGGAATGTTAAGTTTTCAGTGATTTGACACAGTTGTGACTCAGTTGAAGGTCATAAATTGCTGTACTTGGTAAAGTAAGTCCACATGTATACAAATTCCTCATGAATCAACATAATTTACTTGAGCGAAGGTCCTGTAATGCCTGTGTGTTAACTGAGGGAAGCAAAGATGAGTGACATCGTAACTGACCATGCATGTTGGCAGATACGACTAAGGAGAATTGGTGTGGGGCTGGCTGTCCCATCCCATGGACAACTTTAGCTGCAAAATGCTACCAGCCATAATCAGTTGGTTGAGGGCCTGTGCTCCAGTGGAAGATAAAGAGCAGAAGAAGAGAGGGTCTGTGTGTTACCAGGGCTCATAGAGGAAGCAAGGAATAGGAACACTGTAACCTCCTAAGCATGTTGTAAGAGACAGCTGTGGAAGGTTGATATGAGACTGATTACCTCATCCAGTAGAAACATTTGGCTGCAAAATCCTACAAAGTATGAATTCTACGAAAGGCTTGGCGCGGATTGGCCGAGTTCTGCTCCACTGAGGATGAAAGGCAGCAGCAACAAAATAAGACAGGTCCAGTATGAGTTTATGGGAAATGGAGGCAATTCATTGAAGCAACAATCGGAAAAACATTCATTAAAACAACTGTAGGTCATGAAATGTCTTTTGATGTAGTATGTGTATGATGCACTAATTTAAGAACATAGAAAATATGACAGAAACAGAAGTTGCCCTTTATTGTGAAGATGAAACCAGGTCTGATGATAGTTCATAATAGACAATGATAGAATAGACAGAATACAGAAGTTGCCCTTTATTGTGAAGATGGAACCAGATCTGATGATAGTTCATGTTAGAAAGTAATAGAATAGACAGAATACCTATTGGTCTTAGTCTGCCAATGTTAAGTACTTGACTACCATTATACTATGAGATGTGGCTGCAAAAGCTAACATACTGCCCCTATGTCTGACTTGTTATAGTGCAAAAGCTAACGGACTGCCCCTATGTCTGACTTGTTATAGTGCAAAAGCTAACGTACTGCCCCTATGTCTGACTTGTTATAGTGTCAAGCTGTCCTATCTATTGCTGTCTCATACTGCTCCACATTTATCTCTGCTGTCTAGTTATACTACTCTCAGGTTCTCTCTCTCTCTCTCTCTCTCTCTCTCTCTCTCTCTCTCTCTCTCTCTCCCGCCCTCTCTCTCTCTCTCTCTCTCTCTCTCTCTCTCTCTCTCTCTCTCTCTCTCTCTCTCTCTCTCCTGCCCAGCACCAGCACCAGCACCTTCTTCTCCTCATCTCTTTATTCACTGGCGTTTGTTTAGCTCCCTCTATGACCTCCACATGAGTGATTCTGTCAGTACTGTTTAGTTCTGCACAGACACCAGGTAATGAATGTTCTTATAAAGAACCCTATAAGGGAAGGCCCCGGTTGACATCGGGGTTACGTGTTTGTTTTTTAAGTGAAATGGCCTATGGCGAAACACTATTTTCAATAGAATTAAATGAAATACAGTGGGTTATGTAATGTTTATTTTGATGGTTGTTGATATTTTTTTGGCTAAATAAAGGTGGGTTAGAGGGCGAGTGGTAGAGTTATTGGGACATAGAGGCATTAAAACCATGACTCTCTCCAAAACTATCATCAGCACAACTAGTACTGCTCTCACCCGCTTTCTTAGCTAGATCTTCATAGACAGACTGCTTTCTCTTGGATGGCCATCTTGCTCACAGGCATATTCCATGGTTCTGGTCTTCAATCCAGACGGCCAATAGTGCTTCCATGTTCTCTATAATAATACTTCTGGTATGAGTGATCTTGGAAGCACTCAAAGAGGTTACATTTTTAGCACCCTCTTTAATTTTGTCAGCACCTGCACAAATTGTCCTTACCGTAGTTAGACGTAAACCATGGACTTTGCCGATATCAACAGCCTTATCGCCTGCCTAAAAACGATGTAACACATCTAACTTCACCTAAAGAGTAACTTTCACACTATCAGCACTTACTGTGCGCTTTGAACTCATAATGATTGGTGACTACACGATAAAATCCTGGAAAAACGCACTGCACAAAATGTAAAATGGCAACATTAACGCAGCATAGCAACACAGGTGACAATGTTATAGCAGAACATAGCGACGTAAAGTGAAGTTATGTCCTATTGTGACAACGACGTTATAGCAAAACGACGTAAACCAAAGCGGCATATAGCTGGGCCTTCCTGTATCTCTTTTATTGTGGCATATTTGGAGGATAATTCTAGGCCCAGTCATTTATTGACCAAACAGAACTAGGAAGATAAATGTGCTCAGTAGCACATTGACTGACTTACCTCCAAGAATATTTTAAATTTTCCACTATTGTATAACTAATTTTTGTTTTCCAATAAAAGCATGCATAACATTGCTGAACAATTTTGCTTTTACACATCCTGAATTGTCATTCCTGTCAACTTTTATTTCATTTGCTATAGGTTTTGTTTTGAATCTGCGGAACCTAAGGAAAGAAGAAAAATTGCTGTGAATGTGAATCTGAAGGATATTTTCAAGAAGAAGACTGCCATTGTTTGAAGGCAGTTCAGCGCAGTGGTTGGAAGTGCTGTTATGTTGCTGTGATGGAGAAAATAGTTATGCAAATTAACATTTAACTGCTAGAAACTAAAACCAAAATCTGTCTTTAGAATGTACTGAATTAATTGATGGGTAAATATTGTTCATACTTAGCCATAAAGTGATGTACCAAGTTATTTCAGTGTGGTTAGGTTGTGCCACTGTAGCCATCTTTATGTGAAAACCCACTGGCTTTGTTCTCTTGGGGTCAGGTTTTGTTATCTGCTAAGACCACATTCAGATTTTTACAGTGACCAGTGTTTTATAGTGCTCGGTCGACTTTTTTTTTTTAAGGAGGCAATAAAACTGTCATGGCTGCTTGTAGTACCTTGCCTTGTAGGACAGCAGGGTCTGGAGCCTAAGGAATTAAGGCCAACTGGCTAGTGCAGGCATTGCAAACTGCAGGTTAGGGTTTTCTTTTCGACGGCACCATCACCAAATGCAGTGCTGAAAAGAACTGCTGATAATAAGGGACAGTAAAGTGGCGTAATCAGATGACCTCAACACCCGTCTTTGCTCTGACTAACCTGCATAATGATGCTCGTCTTGGTAAGAGAGGCACAGACTACATGCTTTTTTCCTGTTGGCTCGTTTTGAAGTCAAGCATAGTCCATACATGTCCTACTACTTCTAATGCACTGCACTGATTTTGCATGTGGATTAGCTTTCCCTGTTACCAGTGTCCATGGCCTTCAGACGAGCCTGCTCCGACTTCTGAGGTACTCAGAATTTACTTCCCCAAGTCAAAGACGAGAAGTCAACATTTTAATCCAACTGACCAGTGTATGGGGTTGAAACCGCTACCTCAGCTCTTATCTATTCGGCCGTGCTGACCTACAGTGAAGTTAGGCCTGTGTGTAATGATCGTAGAATTGTTCAATAAAGAATTATTAAGCTGTCGTAACTGAGGTTAATTAAAAGCACATGTCACGGTGCGGAGAAAAGCAAATCACAAGTTATCATGGGGTTTTATTTCACATGACATCAACACATGCTTGGAGAAGTTAAGTGATATTATATGTACTTATTTTAAACATGTTTTACAGGCAAATAAGGCTGACTGTGAGAGAACTAAAGGATGTCTGTGCAAGGGGTTTTTCGGTTCCATTTACTTGTGGGAATCAAACTGCCAGGTAGATTTATCTACCCCAGGTTTACTATTTGCTTCATGCCTCCATAAAGCTCAGGTGTTTTTATATTTTGATCATTGTTGAAGTTTAGTTTATTGGAATGCTGGTTGTCCATTCTTTTCATGCGAACTCATTTGCAAATGAATGCAATTTATAAATTGTATATGCTATTGTTTATGTCATGAGTTGTTAATGAGTCATGTCATTAACGTTGTTCGATTCATGTTTAGAGAATAGTCATGCATGAATGTATAACTTGCTTTGTTGGAATTATTTGTTTGTTGTTGATGAAATATACTTGTCACACACATACTCTTGTACATGATAATCACTGAAGGACACTTTTGAATTCATAGTATATGTCATGACGCAGCCATCTCTAGCTCGAAGGCCATCTTTCTCTGTTGTTAAGGAATAAGTTAGCTTTTGTCATTATTGTACAGCATTGCACATATGAATACTGCCAGTATGTTCATAAATGCTAATGGAGTTACGACAATTGGGTGATTTGTGACAGCATAGCATGTGTTAAATGTTGGTGTTATAACAATGGGGTCATTTGTGACTAATCTTGACACTGGCATGCCTTTCGCATTTCTTGTATGAATATGATGTTTGCTGGTTGTTGACTGTCTCATGGAGATCTTTTAGACATTACAGCCGTGTGGTTGCTTTTCTTTCTTATTTTTAGGTGGTTGCCAGTCTTGACTGACACTTGACGTCTTGTTTATGATCCCACCGCTGTTGATTGCCCCATCCTCCCTTAGTTTTGTGAGATTACCATGGCCTGTCATGTTTTCTGCTAGTTAACATGGTGGTATGCTTATTACATATGCATTACCTTTTGATAATTAAAACATAATTTGCTTTTTCATTTACGTCTTTTTTATTTGTGTTTTTCTGTGCAATCTTGTGGTGTGGTGAATCCGGTCATAGACACGGGGAAGCAGTTAAAGCCATTGTGGTGCACATTAACAGATACCCAGGACCATATCTCGGGCACCATCAAGCTCTGTGCTGGTTTAACAGAACCCCATGCAAGACTTCTGTCATACGTCCATGTTCGTGCACAACAGATAACTAAGTGGTCACCATTTGGCCTAAACCAAACTGGCAGGGGATCTTGGAGTTGGTAGGCATCCTAGAGATGCATTAATCATAGAGCATGCTGGCACTCATCACTGCTGCCCCAAATCATGCTAATGTGTTGTAAGGGGTCTAGTGTCCAGCGAATGTGATTCCTACTAAATGACAGGTGGAAGGGTCCACCGAATGAAAATCTTATGAAATAATAGCTTGGTTCAAACGTCCACAACATGTCGTCTACCAAACGAAATATCAGTGCTATAAGAGATAAACCGTGTGCATGTTTCTCTGAAATGAAGGAAAGATCACGAATGTCCATGGTCTGCCTCACTGCATGCACCAGGTATGTAGATGGTAAAAGCGTTTCAATGGCTACCAAAGGGAAAATTGCTTGGCTAGCAAATTCTGTAGGTGGAAAGTGTGGATTGAAAGCTAATTGTGTGGGCGTAATCAGAGTCAAAACTCCGCAGACTGCATCCTTCTGGTCTCTGAAGTGAACGTCTGAGGTGAACGGGAGGCTAAGGAGCCATGTCTCAGATGTGATGATTCCTTGGGTGAGCCCAGTACCAGAGCTGCATGTATCAACTCTGCATGTATGCTATTCTTGACAGGCCACTTGGTGTATCATCAGTAGATAGAGGAACGATAAAGGCATGAAAACAGAATATGAAATATCCTACAAACATCAGGGAATGCTAACTCTGTCAACAAATGCTGGAAGATGTCTGATGCTTCGGCCGAAAGGCACAAATATTGCAGTACTGCTGTGAACTTCCCCTATGTGAGTAACATTTTTAAAAATGTTGGATGAACAAAGAAAAAGATATATATATCTTCATGATATTGTTTTGTGTGGAAACAGTTGTTTCTAAGGTAGCGTGAATGCAGTCTTTTCCCCCTCTTCCAGTAGGACTCTGAGATTGACCCAGTCTAATATAAAATGTGTACCAGATCATTTTCAGAAATGTCTAGAGGAAAAAAGGTAAGGATGGGAACTGATGATTGCCGGTATGTTGAGCCAGAACATGTGAAGGTCTAATCGTAGTCACCACTACAGCAGTATCTCACATGAAAATATCTGTTTACAGTTGTGTCCCAACTACACTTTCCCTTCATGCCATGCCAATTTCCATCACAGACACGGGGGAAAGATAAGGCCTTTGTGTTGTGTACAAATTGATATCCCCACCTCACCATGAGTGCCAGCAAGCTATGTGCTGGTTTTATGGAACCCCATGCAAGACATCTGCTGTATGTCCTTTTACACCGCAGATTAATGGCCTAAACTGAACTGGCAGGCATCTCGGATTTGATGGTTCTTAGAGATTCTGTGACTAGAAACCACAAAGTGGTAAAGCCACTGGCACTCATGTCTGTTCTCAAATCATGGGCAAATGGGTTCTAATGTTCAATGAGCGTGATACTACTGAATGTCAAATGGGTTCTAATGTTCAGTGAGCATGATACTACTGAATGTCAAATGGGTTCTAATGTTCAGTGAGTGTGATACTACTGAATGTCAAATGGGTTCTAATGTTCAGTGAGTGTGATACTACTGAATGTCAAATGGGTTCTAATGTTCAGTGAGTGTGATACTACTAAATGTCAAATGGGTTCTAATGTTCAGTGAGTGTGATACTACTAAATGTCAAATGGGTTCTAATGTTCAGTGAGTGTGATACTACTGAATGTCAAATGGGTTCTAATGTTCAGTGGGTGTGATACTACTGAATGTCAAATGGGTTCTAATGTTCAGTGAGTGTGATACTACTGAATGTCAAATGGGTTCTAATGTTAAGTGAGTGTGATACTACTGAATGTCAAATTGGTTCTAATGTTCAATGAGTGTGATACTACTGAATGTCAAATTGGTTCTAATGTTCAGTGGGTGTGATACTAAATGTCAAATAGGTTCTAATGTTCAGTGGGTGTGATACTACTGAATGTCAAATGGGTTCTAATGTTCAGTGGGTGTGATACTAATGAATGTCAAATGGGTTCTAATGTTCAGTGGGTGTGATACTACTGAATGTCAAATGGGTTCTAATGTTCAGTGGGTGTGATACTACTGAATGTCAAATGGGTTCTAATGTTCAGTGGGCGTGATACTACTGAATGTCAAATGGGTTCTAATGTTCAGTGGGTGTGATACTACTGAATGTCAAATGGGTTCTAATGTTCAGTGAGTGTGATACTACTGAATGTCAAATGGGTTCTAATGGTCAGTGGGTGTGATACTACTGACTGTCAAATGGGTTCTAATGGTCAGTGGGTGTGATACTACTGAATGTCAAATGGGTTCTAATGTTCAGTGGTGTGATACTACTGAAGGTCAAATGGGTTCTAATGTTCAGTGAGTGTGATACTACTGAATGTCAAATGGGTTTAATGTTCAGGGGTTGATACTACTGAATGTCCAAAATGGGTTTCTAATGTTCAGTGAGCGTGATACTACTGAATGTCAAATGGGTTCTAATGTTCAGTGAGGCGTGATACTTACTGAATGTCAAATGGGTTTCTAATGTTCCGTGGCGTGATACTACTGAATGTCAAATGGGTTCTAATGTTCAGTGGGTGTGATACTACTGAATGTCAAATGGGTTCTAATGTTCAGTGAGTGTGATACTACTGAATGTCAAATGGGTTCTAATGTTCAGTGAGTGTGATACTACTAAATGTCAAATGGGTTCTAATGTTCAGTGAGTGTGATACTACTGAATGTCAAATGGGTTCTAATGTTCAGTGGGTGTGATACTACTGAATGTCAAATGGGTTCTAATGTTCAGTGGGTGTGATACTACTGAATGTCAAATGGGTTCTAATGTTCAGTGAGTGTGATACTACTGAATGTCAAATGGGTTCTAATGTTCAGTGGGTGTGATACTACTGAATGTCAAATGGGTTCTAATGTTCAGTGAGTGTGATACTACTGAATGTCAAATGGGTTCTAATGTTCAGTGGGCGTGATACTACTGAATGTCAAATGGGTTCTAATGTTCAGTGGGCGTGATACTACTGAATGTCAAATGGGTTCTAATGTTCAGTGGGCGTGATACTACTGAATGTCAAATGGGTTCTAATGTTCAGTGGGTGTGATACTACTGATGTCAATGGGTTCTAATGTTCAGTGGGCGTGATACTACTGAATGTCAAATGGGTTCTAATGTTCAGTGGGTGTGATACTACTGAATGTCAAATGGGTTCTAATGTTCAGTGGGTGTGATACTACTGAATGTCAAATGGGTTCTAATGTTCAGTGGGTGTGATACTACTGAATGTCAAATGGGTTCTAATGTTCAGTGGGCGTGATACTACTGAATGTCAAATGGGTTCTAATGTTCAGTGGTCGTGATACTACTGAATGTCAAATGGGTTCTAATGTTCAGTGGGCGTGATACTACTGAATGTCAAATGGGTTCTAATGTTCAGTGGGTGTGATACTACTGAATGTCAAATGGGTTCGGTCAGTGGGTGTGATACTACTGAATGTCAAATGGGTTCTAATGTTCAGTGGGCGTGATACTACTGAATGTCAAATGGGTTCTAATGTTCAGTGGGCGTGATACTACTGAATGTCAAATGGGTTCTAATGTTCAGTGGGTGTGATACTACTGAATGTCAAGTGGGTTCTAATGTTCAGTGGGTGTGATACTACTGAATGTCAAGTGGGTTCTAATGTTCAGTGGGTGTGATACTACTGAATGTCAAATTAGGTGGTTTTTCTTTTTTTTTTTGTTCGCGCTCGCTTTGAACTCAAGCATAGTCCATACACGTGCTGCTATTTATACTGCACTGGACTGTTTTTTGCATGTGGATTAGCTTTCTCTATTACTAGTGTCCCTCGCCATCAGGCCAACCCACTCAGACTTCAGAAGTATCAAAATAAGTTAAATGTCCTTTACATGAGGATCCTACTGAACGACAATTTTGAAGGAGGAATCCAGACTGTTTCTAAAGTGCTGCATTCAATGTCCTTAGTCACTAAGGTAGCAAAAGGCATCTCAATGGTCACCACATGGAAAATTGCTGAGCTCACATATTCATTAAGTAAAAAGTCATATTCGACCACATCACAGTGGTTCAACAAGTACATTCCATAGCTGCTCCATCTTCCAGTGAGAAGGTAAACATTGTTGTGCATAATGTTCCTGATTGGTGATGTGTTTGGAGCATGCTGCTGTTTGTGTCAATCAATGCTGAAGTCACTAAGACCATGTTCCTGGAAACAAATGGCAAAACACTGTGTAAAAGCTGTTGGCACTGTGTTGAAGGATTGAACAGCTCATTGTGTAGAGGCCATCAAAGCCCCAAACTTGTAGACTGTATCCTTCTCCTCTCTAAAGGTCTAACGCAATCTGCGACAAATGGGAATCTGAATACACAGTGGTGAGTATTATCAGCCATCTTCAGGATGTGATGATTCCTTGGGTGAGCCCATTACCACAGCACCGTGCGTCAGCTCTGCATTTATGGAAGTCTCCTTGGATTCAGTAATAGGGAATGCTCATGTTCTGCCTCTGCAGGGGATCTTGGATTCTATGGTTCTTAGAGATGTGATCAGAAACCACAAAATGGAAAAGTGACACAAGATTATGGAAGCCTCCTTAGATAATAGAGAATGCTCATGGTCTACCTCTGGCAGGGTTCACTGATATGGCATGTGGCTGTTTTGGGGGACACCATTTGTAGATGGAAGGTGAAGATGATAACACCACTCTCATGTCATGTCCTTCAAAACTACTTGGGAAGGCTAACTTGGTTAACAAATGCCAGGAAGAAGTCAGGTGTGTCGGCCAAAAGATGGAACCATCGCGGCTTTGCTGTAAATAGGCACAACACAATTACATCCAAAAGCACAAATATCAGATGAATGAAGAAAAAGAAACAAAAAGGACAAATGTGTCTAAACAGGAGACATTCAGCAAGCTGTTCAGCAAAATATGCCAAGCAATAAATTCGAGAAAATATTACTTTGAATTGATCCAAATGGCAATTTCTATAGCAGTAGATGGGGATACTGCTGGAAGTACATTTAATAACTGCAGATCTTTTTTTTTAAATATGTGTCTTGCAATATTAATATTTAGCATGTTAAATAAGAATTTAGTAAGTAAGTGGCACCTTGCTGTCTTTGCAGATGAAAGTATGTGAATTGGAACTAGAGCTAGAATTCCAAAGCACAATGCCTGGGCATGAAATCAGAGAACATATGTTGCCCAGGCAGCATGATCCCTCTCTCGGCCTTGCCTTGGTATCAACAGAGGAAAGGATAACCAGTACGTCTGGAACACGGTAGGCTGCAAATGCTCGCATCTCAGCATCAAACCTCTAAGAGCAGGAGGTGGGTAGCGGAATTTAACTTTGAGATGTTCAGCCATATTCCACGTATGAGCGTGTACACCTGTCATTGTATATGTCTGGACCTATAAAAGCATGTACTATCATCAGACTCACCGCTTGACACAGTGGATCCAGCACCAGGGAGAATCGGCCCGCCGGAGATATTGCTCATCTGTTGCGAACAAATCACTGTGACTGAATAAGCAAAGAAACGATAAAAGTAGTAGTATTTCAATTGCGCTTGCGTTTCCCCACCTATGCTACACCCTTCATACTTCTTCACAAAGTCAGACTAGAGTCAAGCTCAACAGGGTCTTCTTTCCCCGCTGATTCTACCAAGCCCGTTCCACACACGTTATAAACAACATGGTATCTAAGACAATGTATAGTCATGCAGAATGACATTATCCAGTGCCACCCATCAGACTGGAACAACAACTATTCCTGCCAATGACAGAAAAGGTGGAAGATGATGATGATAAACAACAGCACCAAGTTATATGCCAACAGGTTTTTTATTAGCAAAATTGAACAAGCATGGCAAAATAGTTTCAGAGACTACAGATAGTAGAAACACCAACTGTCAGCACATTCATCACATCCATTTGCTCCATCACTCATCACCAGATAACATTTATTTGCCAGTCAATGCTTTATTGGCAATCCTTGTTCCTTTCTTACCTGAAATTCGCATTTGTTATGTTGCCCTCCCATATCTATTCTCATCCCACTTTATCTCTCATTCTCCAACCAATCTCTCTCACACACATATAGACTGAATCTGAATAAACACAAAATATTAGTATAAAACTTGGCAAAAGGAAAAACACAGAGATACAAGTGAAAGTTTCAATCAAAGCCTTTATCAGTGAACAACAAAAACCAGATAAAGACTGATCAACATGTTTGCCTGTATCTGTGTGTGGTTTTCATTTTGTCCAGCTTCCTAGTCATGTTTTGTGTTTACCAGAGTGCCAGTATTAGCTCGTTAGCTCGGCTGTAGACAGTCCCCTGTTTCATAACATGTACATTGAATGCACTATAAACTGGTGTCACATTGTACTAGCCAGCTTATATTATCTGACTCAAGCTTCACATCTGATCCAATGTGGCTCCTTGTTCTAGAAATATTGTTGCCATGACACTCAGCCAGCACACGACCCGGGTAATGCAAACAATTATTTATTCATAGATGTGCAGTCTCTACATCTCAGTTTAAAAACAAGCAATTATTTCTAGTGGAATGTAAGGAGCTATAAACCCTTTGATTACCTATAAGTACTTTGAAGTTACATGTAAAAT
This sequence comes from Cepaea nemoralis, assembly GCA_014155875.1. Taxonomy (NCBI): domain Eukaryota; kingdom Metazoa; phylum Mollusca; class Gastropoda; order Stylommatophora; family Helicidae; genus Cepaea; species Cepaea nemoralis. Next base: position 76,198 of record JACEFZ010020233.1, read on the forward strand.
TCCACCTGAACTGATTGATACTTACCACTTGTTGGTGCGTAACACTGGATTACATTAATGTTTACTTTCGTTTTTTGTGTGGTTCTAAATGTTGCGGTTATTATTCAAGAACTCACTGCCTCCACCTCTATTAGTGCTTTCTCTGTCTGTTTGGATAGCATCAGAGCCAGTTTCACTGTCAAGGGCATATAACTTTGTATGGCCTGGGAACTGCACTTTTCTTACACCTGGTTGTTTTTTATTGTGCTTGCTTTGAACTGGAGCGTAGTCCATACACACTACTTCTAGTATCACTGGACTGAATTTTGCGTGTGGATTAATTTTCTCTATTGCCAGTGTCCCTTACCATCAAGCAAACCTACTCTGACTTCTGAGGTTTCAACATTTCAGTCCAACTGACCTGTGTAGGGGTGGAACCCAACACCTCAGCATCACCAGACCGGATGTTTAGGAACAAGCGATCTTATCCATTCAGCCATGCTGGCCTCTCTCTCACCTGTGTTTAGAAGCTTTTAGCCTGCTCCCTTCCATCTTTTTTACATCATCCCAAAAGGCTTCTCTTATAATATTAAATTACCCCCCACCACTTGTGCTGTCTTGTCCAATTCACATGTAATTCTAACATTCCAGGTGCCATTTGTGGAGATTTACTTTGGTGAAAGGAGGTAAGGTTAAGCTAAACACTGCTTGCTGCTTTCTTCACATTGAATCATACTTCTAGAAGAAGTGCCTCCTTTCATCTTAGTTGGCTGTTTTGTTTTTTCTTCAGACCTGTTCATGGTTGGTTAAATTCTGCAGCTGAAGTGTTATATGGGATGAGGAAGTCAGTCTCATGCCAACCCTCCTTAGTCACCTCTTACGACATGTACAATAGGTTACAGTGTTACTATTCTTGGCTTCCCTCAAAGGCCCAGGTCATACACGAGCAACAACATATCTCAGAGCATCTAAACGGTAGAGAAAGAATCACACACACACATGGCGATGTTATTACTACAGTAAATAAAGGTAGAGAACGGATTATATATACACACACACATGTGTAGATGCTGGGCTGTAGATAAGGCAAATGTCTAAACATGTATGCAGATCCCAAAATAAATCATAAACACAACTCCAGGAAAATTGGATAAATGATTACATGATGTCAGTGAAGAATTATTTAATGCCGCAGTAACAGTGCAGATCATGTAGCTCTGGGCTTGTTGGCTTTAAATGTTCTAGCAGCACCGGTCGAGGTGGTCTTGATGTGGTATTCAATATCTCGTCTCTGCGCAAACAATTCACTGTAAAGATGTTCGGCCTAGAAGATAAAAAGAAAATCAAATTAGTTTGCCAATATTCACAAATATAACGGTCAGGTAAATATAATTCCATTGTAGATGCTGCCATAACAAGAAAGCCAGTGCCGAAGCAGGACACCTGCTGTGGGTATGTGAACTGGGACCATCACATGTTGTAAGCCTGAGTGGGTATGTGAACTGGGACCATCACATGTTGTAAGCCTGAGCGGGTATGTGAACTGGGACCATCACATGTTGTAAGCCTGAGTGGGTATGTGAACTGGGACCATCACATGTTGTAAGCCTGAGTGGGTATGTGAACTGGGACCATCACATGTTGTAAGCCTGAGTGGGTATGTGAACTGGGACCATTGCGTGTTGTAAGCCTGAGTGGGAATGTGAACTGGGACCATTGCGTGTTGTAAGCCTGAGTAGGAATGTGAACTGGGACCATTGCGTGTTGTAAGCCTGAGTGGGTATGTGAACTGGGACCATCACATGTTGTAAGCCTGAGTGGGTATGTGAACTGGGACCATCACATGTTGTAAGCCTGAGTGGGAATGTGAACTGGGACCATTGCGTGTTGTAAGCCTGAGTGGGTATGTGAACTGGGACCATCGAGTGTTGTAAGCCTGAGTGAGTATGTGAACTGGGACCATCAAGTGTTGTAAGCCTGAGTGAGTATGTGAACTGGGACCATCAAGTGTTGTAAGCCTGAGTGAGTATGTGAACTGGGACCATCATATGTTATAAGCCCAAGTGGGTATGTGAACTGGGACCATTGCATGTTGTAAGCCTGAGTGGGTATGTGAACTGGGACCATCGAGTGTTGTAAGCCTGAGTGGGTATGTGAACTGGGACCATCGAGTGTTGTAAGCCTGAGTGGGTATGTGAACTGGGACCATCGAGTGTTGTAAGCCTGAGTGAGTATGTGAACTGGGACCATCAAGTGTTGTAAGCCTGAGTGGGTATGTGAACTGGGACCATCAAGTGTTGTAAGCCTGAGTGAGTATGTGAACTGGGACCATCATGTGTTATAAGCCCAAGTGGGTATGTGAACTGGGACCATCACATGTTGTAAGCCTGAGTGGGTATGTGAACTGGGACCATCACATGTTGTAAGCCTGAGTGGGTATGTGAACTGGGACCATTGCGTGTTGTAAGCCTGAGTGGGAATGTGAACTGGGACCATTGCGTGTTGTAAGCCTGAGTAGGAATGTGAACTGGGACCATTGCGTGTTGTAAGCCTGAGTGGGTATGTGAACTGGGACCATCACATGTTGTAAGCCTGAGTGGGAATGTGAACTGGGACCATTGCGTGTTGTAAGCCTGAGTGGGTATGTGAACTGGGACCATCGAGTGTTGTAAGCCTGAGTGAGTATGTGAACTGGGACCATCAAGTGTTGTAAGCCTGAGTGAGTATGTGAACTGGGACCATCAAGTGTTGTAAGCCTGAGTGAGTATGTGAACTGGGACCATCATATGTTATAAGCCCAAGTGGGTATGTGAACTGGGACCATTGCATGTTGTAAGCCTGAGTGGGTATGTGAACTGGGACCATCGAGTGTTGTAAGCCTGAGTGGGTATGTGAACTGGGACCATCGAGTGTTGTAAGCCTGAGTGGGTATGTGAACTGGGACCATCGAGTGTTGTAAGCCTGAGTGAGTATGTGAACTGGGACCATCAAGTGTTGTAAGCCTGAGTGGGTATGTGAACTGGGACCATCAAGTGTTGTAAGCCTGAGTGAGTATGTGAACTGGGACCATCATGTGTTATAAGCCCAAGTGGGTATGTGAACTGGGACCATTGCATGTTGTAAGCCTGAGTGGGTATGTGAACTGGGACCATCGAGTGTTGTAAGCCTGAGTGGGTATGTGAACTGGGACCATTGCATGTTGTAAGCCTGAGTGGGTATGTGAATTGGGACCATCGAGTGTTGTAAGCCTGAGTGGGTATGTGAACTGGGACCATCGAGTGTTGTAAGCTTGAGTGAGTATGTGAACTAGGACCATCACGTGGTGTAAGCCTGAGTGGGTATGTGAACTGGGACCATCGCATGTTGTAAGCCTGAGTGGGTATGTGAACTGGGACCATCACGTGTTGTAAACCTGAGTGCATGGAGGAATAGGTGGCCAGTGCTTCTCTCCCAAACCACAAGAGCTGGCATTACACCGCACCTTTGTCCACCGTCCCCTTGTCCACCGCACACATTTCATTGTCAGAATAACGCACTAAGTGTTAACCACAGGACACATCTCATTGTCAGCATAATGCACTAAATGTTAACCACAGCACACATCTCATTGTCAGCATAACGCACTAAATGTTAACCACCGCACACATCTCATTGTCAGCATACGCACTAAATGTTAACCACTGCACATCATCTCATTGTCAGCATAATGCACTAAATGTTAACCACTGCACACATCTCATTGTCAGCAAAACGCACTAAATGTTAACCACTGCACACATCTCATTGTCAGCATAACGCACTAAATGTTAACCACCGCATACATCTCATTGTCAGCATACGCACTAAATGTTAACTACTGCACACATCTCATTGTCAGCATAATGCACTAAATGTTAACCACCGCACTCATCTCATTGTCAGCATATGCACTAAATGTTAACCACTGCACACATCTCATTGTCAGCATAATGCACTAAATGTTAACCACCGCACTCATCTCATTGTCAGCATAACGCACTAAATGTTAACCACCGCACACATCTCATTGTCAGCATACGCACTAAATGTTAACCACTGCACACATCTCATTGTCAGCATAACGCACTAAATGTTAACCACAGCACACATCTCATTGTCAACATGGCACACTAAATGTTAACCACAGCACACATCTCATTGTCAACATGGCACACTAAATGTTAACCACTGCACACATCTCATTGTCAGCATAACACACTAAATGTTAACCAGCATACTCCCAGGCACTAGTATAGTGGTGTAAAATGTTAAGTCTTCATATATACTAGGTAACTTCAAAGTTTCTGGAATTTGTTTATTGTATACAAATCAGTAACAATTCTATAATAAACACTACATTTTTGTCAAAATAAATTCCCTTGGCCACTACACATATTTTGTCAATATTCATTTAACTGTTGGAAATATTCCTGGAATCCATTCTTTGAAACCTTTCTCAGCTTGAGTCATGATAACATTCTCAGCTTTCTTGAATTGCTGCCCTTTCAGTTGGCATTTGAGGTGAGGTTGAGAGAATATTGATGATGCCCCAGGGAGGTCTCCTGGTATGTTGTGAGGTACTGCTTCACCAGTTAGGATTGATGTGCTTGTGCATTGTCTGCAATGTTGGTCATCATCAGCACTTACATGATCTTGACTGAAATGCTAAGACCACTCAAACACACAAGATCTTAATTGTGGTATCGCCATCTGCTGTTTGGAGGTCAGCATGGCTGAACGGATAACAGCATCCATTCTTCAACATCTGGTGTTCTGATGCCGATGTAGCGGGTTCAACCCCTACACCAGTCAGTTGGACTAAAATGTTGACTTCTTGTCCTTGACTTGGGGACGTAAATTACAAGTACCTCTGAAGTTGGAGTGAGTTTGCCTTATGGCGAGGGACACTAGTAATAGGAAAAGCTAATCCACACACAAAAATCATTCCAGAGCACTAGAAGTAGTAGCACGTGTATGGGCTAGAGTTCACAGCGAGTGAGCAAACAAAACAAAAAACAAAACAACCCATCTGCTTTCTGAAGCAAGGTTAATGTCTGTGAGGGGGACTTCTCTATCCACACACAAATTATGACATTCTCTGACCATGTTATGTCCACAGTCTTCTAAAACTACAGAAACATTGTAATTACTAAAGTTAAATAATTCACAAGACATGCTTGTCTTTACTGTAATCAAAGTAGAAACAATAAGTTGTACTCACAATCTCTAGTTCTTTTCTGGCTACCTCCTTTTCATGTTGGGGTGTGCCCTTGGGCTTTTTCCTCCTCTCCAGCATCATTGCCATGTGCTCCTTTACTTTTCCTTCCAACTCAAAAATTCTGTCTTGCCTAAGATAAGAAATTAGATAATTAAATCACATTTTTTCACAACTGAATGGAATGAATTAACCAAGAACACAGGTACATTTAGGGCGAAAATATCAAAACACAAGAAACTAATACAACACAGTAAAAACAAAAGATGTTCGTTCTTTACACTAAAAACCAAATCTCAAAACAACTGATGAGGGAAACAGCCATCATGACTAAAGGGCAACTCTAAAAATGTCTAAAAATAGAAAGCAAGAGACAATGGCAACTGCACACATCTCATTGTCAGCGTAACGCACTAAATGTTAACCAGCACACCCCCAGACACTAGCATAGTGGTGTGAAATGTTAAGTCTTCATATATACTAGGTAGCTTCAAAGTTTCTGGAATTTGTTTATTGTATAAAAATCAGTAACAATACTATAATTAACACTACATTTTTGTCAAAATGTTCATTCCGATCAGTTACAGCAGAATGAAATACATTAAGTGAACTTAAAAAGAGACAACATACAGAAGAACTTGACAGGGATGAAAAATTTCCAAGGAAAGAATATGTGATGTTTAAAATCTACTATCAATGTTGAGAATATGTGGTCTTGATGTTATTTTCTGGCATCTGTTTACAGTCTATCTGGTAGCAACACAACTGTAGTAAGATACAATGATACCTACTTTTCTTGTTCTCTTCTTGCTCTTGTTCTTGGAGAAACTATTCTTTGTCGTTTTAATTCTAAATCTTTCTCTAAATCTGCCTGAAATTGAAATAAATGTGATTGTATGTAGATTTAATTAATGATAAATGGAGTTTTATATGTAGATTTAGCACAGGGTATATAGAGTTTCTTCTTCTTCTTCTTTGCGTTCATCCGGAGGTGTTTTTTCAGATGTGATTGCGGTGTGTCTCATTATGCACCCTTGGGTCGAAACCCTTAGGCCAACACATCCGACTTTTAGCGTGCATTTTGATAGGTTAGCATTCCTGTGGGACTCTCACTTTTGTGGTGCCGTCGACATCCCAGCTTGTCAAGGTGGAATGGTCGAATGCTTCACGATCAGCCCTCAAGGGAAGGCAGGGACAGTCCATGGCATTTTCCGCCATCCAGGGTGGCTTCCATAGTTGCAGAGCCAACACATAGCACCCTGGTGCTGGGCTCACTGAGGAAATCGTCACATCCTGCTCATGGCTGTTTTAATTCCTCACTTCGATACATTGGGCATATCGTTCACCATGAGCCTTTCTCGCACTGACCAGACAAGTCTGCAGACGGTATCCACTCAGCGAGTTTTCAATTCGGACATGTGCTTGTCGATGTGCCCGTCAGAGCTGTTCCAGGCACAATGAACATTCGGAAACTAGCTAGTCAGAGCTTTTCCGGACACGAGCTATTCGGAAAACTAGTTAGTCAGAGCTGTTCCTAGCATGAAAGACATTTCACTCGGATGTTTTATGCATTGTGCCTGATTTATTTGCACCCGTAGGCCAGCACATCCGACTTCAGCAGGCATTTTTACGAGTTTACCTTCCCGGGGTTTCGAGGGACGTTAGACTGTTACTGCTGTCGTGTCGTCCACATCTCAGCTGGTCAAGGTAGAACGGTCAACGACATCACGATCAACCCTTAAGGGAAGGCAGGGGCAGACCATGGGCATTGCCCCACTATCCAAGGAGGCTTCCATAATTGCAGAGCCAGCACATATTGCTCTGAGACTGGGCTAACCCGAGGAGTTGTCACGTCCTGCTCATGGCTGCTTTAATTCCTCACTTCCATGTGTTGGGCATTTCGCTTGCCACTGGTCACTCAAGCACACACAAGGAACGGTCAGTCTGCGGGCGACATCCACTAGGTAAGCTTTCGCTTTGGACTTCGGACCACGCAATGGATTCACTAGCCGTGCGTTCCATTTTGTGTCATTGAGACATTTTTCCACCTTTGTCTACACTCTCTATGAGTTAGATACAGACAGTTTTCGTAACCATTTCATTCGACTGGGATACTTCGTCTACCTTTTAGTACTCACTCACGAAGTAGGCTACACGTGCTGCCGGCTCAGCACCTTACCTCTGTGCATCAGTGAGCGAAAAATGGCCAGGCCCTCTCATCAGGGGATCCCTCATATCCCCCAGCTGAGAGCCTTCAGACAAGTATCTGAACTGGGGATGTAGCGTGCTCAGAATCTCACCTCCATTTTTCGGTAGGTGGGTATCGGCCCGGCTCTCACATCCGCAGGTTTATGGCTTAGAGGCGTTCAGCCACAACCCTCGACAGTGAGCCTTAGAGTATGTGTCCGGACAAAGAATTTGAGGCATCGTGCACTTGATTTGATCTTTTGACTGCTATCCTCAGTCTACCTGCAGGGCAGCAGGTTGTATCCCTCTTGGTCTGGTCCCTAACCCAAGACTTGTCCGACATGTAGTTGTGCTTCCCTCGACAATGCTCTTGGGGTCACTGGGACACGCAAGACCCCCCCCCCCCCACCACGACAAGGTGGAGACACATGGGGGGGGGGGTGGAGTTTTATATGTAGATTTAACACAGGATATGTGGAATTTTGAAGTTACATTACTATTTACCTGATAAATCATGTGCTATCTCCAGGCCATTAACAACATTTTCATGCTAAAGATACCTTTCTCTATCTTTTTATCCACCTAAATACCTGCCACTCCACTTTTCTGTCCATTCGCCTATCCTTATATTTATTTATCTGTCCACACAAAACCCACCCTATCCACCTTTTGTCCATCCTTCCATCCATCCATTTTGTCCACAAGTTGAAGTAACTAACTTGCTGCAAAATTACGATGCTTGAAGCATTATGTGCTTAATCATTAGGCCACTTGGCATTAGACATTAGTTGGAGTAATTTTCATTTGTTGACTAGTTGCTGTTGATATTATAAGCTTACAAATGTACATCAACTTCATAAGCATCATATTTTTACTTCAGCTACCTGTGTAGTTGAAGACTTACTAACTGCTATCAAAACCCAGGGTTCAAATCAAGAGAGTATGTGTTTGTGCGTAATATTTCCAAGGAAAAGCAAACAAGACAACTGTAAAACAAAAACTTAAATAACATATATACACTAGCACCTTGTGTCTTGACAGATGATAGTTTGTTACATTGCGCTCAAAACAAAAGGGGGCATAATAACCTCTCCATAGTACAAAGCCTGGGCTGAATTTCAGAGACCATGTGTTGCCGACGCAGCAGCCTGCCTAGTTTACTTCCCATGCAAGATAACACCAATACATGTGAAACATGACAAGCCACAGAAGCTGCTGGATCAGCAAAGCAATGCTCTAACTGTCCACCTATCGGAGCTTTGGTCCTAGACCAGTTGATAACCAAGGCTTAGGGCCTGGTCTACCCTGCCATGACATTTAGGTTGTATTTGCTCTCACTAGGATAAGGCTTATATCTTCCCAATTGCGCTCTTTCACCTGAAGCCGTTAGCACAATGTGGGGTGTCAGGTTTGGTGAGCGCCGCCCAACATTCGGCGCTAACAGAAAGCAGATAGTACGGTCTACTGTCATACGGTAGCTCAGTCATATCTAACTAAAAAAACATGCTGCATTAATTAGTTCAAGTTTGATATCATAGTGCCACCCATGACCTTTACATAATCTTGGGGCCTTCGTAAGCCTCTTGCATAAACCTTTGCTGTATATAATGAGACTAACAAAAGTCATCTTATCGACTTGTTAGACATAACCATTCAACAATGAAGTGTACACATTTATATTTACATTATAACACTTCAAAGATTTTGCAAGCTTAAGCACTGCCTTGTACTGTTCTTGTAACTGCATGTTCCTTGCTCTTACATCAACACAAGCACAATATTGCACTGCAAAATTATGTCAAATTACAGACAAAATATTCCACTCCTAAACAGAAATATCATTTAGGGAACCCTTTGAGGCCACTAAGACAGTTCATAAATGATCACACATGTATTGTTTGGTGTTCACAGAAGTAGAAGATGGAAGTAAAGGATTACAGGACGCACTAGATTGTATTGAATCTTCGTCAGTAGCTATAGCTTTCCATTTTTTATGTTGTCTAGTGCTTCCTGAAATCCTAACTTCCTTCTACTTCTGTGAGCGGAAAACAATACATGTTTGTTTATTTATTAACAATCTTAAACAGGAAAACTTTAAATTCCATTTATCTGTGTGTAAATTGTGAAAACAAATTGTTAATCTACTTCTTAATACTTATTGCTGCTTCTTTTATCTAACTCATTTTTAAAAATTATTTTACATGAAATCTGCAAAGGGAAAAATATCAGTGGTGAAAGAACAATTACCTTTTGTCTGTCTTCTTTGGAAAGCATTTTCATCATCTCCATTTCAATACCAAATGGTGCTTGTTCTCCTGGCTCCTTGTAATCTGTTTCCCATAGAAGAGATCAGCAAAAGTTATCCCTCGGTAGATAGTGAGTGACTTCCCCATGTGTGTGACTGGACCCCGTAAGGGAAGCAAAGAATAGTTGCTCTGTAACTGCCATGCATATCATAACTAAGGAAGGTTGGCGTGAGACTGGCAACCTCAAAGATTAGAAAACTTAGCAGCAAAATTCAACCAATCATAGACCAGCTACCTTAAAGATTAGAAAACTTAGCTGCAAAATTCAATCAATCATAGACCAGCTACCTTAAAGATTAGAAAACTTAGCTGCAAAATTCAACCAATCATAGACCAGCTACCTCAAAGATTAGAAAACTTAGCAGCAAAATTCAACCAATCATAGACCAGCTACCTTAAAGATTAGAAAACTTAGCTGCAAAATTCAACCAATCATAGACCAGCTACCTTAAAGATGAGAATACTTAGCTGCAAAATTCAACCAATCATAGACCGGTTACCCCAAAGATTAGAAAACTTAGCTGCAAAATTCAACCAATCATACAAAGGACTTGGCATGAGTTGGTTGATGGCCTGTACTCCATTACCAGGCTGACATTCTGAATGCTCTACGAGAAGTAAGACTTTTGCGAGAACCAAGTGATGACTGTGAATCTACAACCATGGCCAGACTGCGAGAACAGCAAATTAAAAGAGGTGTGGCCAAACAAGAACACTATGCAGGAAGCCAAAGAAGATTGATAAACCAACACAGAACTGTTGTCGTTAGCCGCTACACGCTGCAGGATTTGCTGAGGAGGGGATCCGAGCACTTATGGACTGAATGCTTTGATGTGCAATGAGGACATGAGGATAATCTGTCGACTAACTAACTAACTAACTGTACTCCATTGTGAGATGAAAGGCAGCAGATAGGATAATGACTTAAAATGTACACAGCCACGGCATCATAAGATGGTTTGACTAACTGCTCTGTTTTCCTTGCAAGTTTTCCTTCCTGGAACTCCTAGGGCCCACTTAAGAAAACTAGGTTGACCTCAGAGCCAAATGTGAACATTCTCCTCAACAAGAGACAACAGTTTGATCAAACAGGCACTGGAGAAATGGGAGATCTTCTTCTTCTTCTGCATTCATCCTGAGAGTTTGTTCGGATGGGATTGCGTTGTGCCTGTTTACAGCAGAGCAGCATTCTTGCGCTATTAGGCCAACACATCTGACTTCTGCGGGCATTTGTTGACCGGGTTAACCTTCCCGAGGAAATGGGAGATTATAATTTCCCAATCTACTCTGCCATAAAACAGTTTTAAATAATCTCAAGAAACAAAATATTGACAATATGTTATGTTTCTTAAACTGACTAATGATACACAAACCACTGTACAGCACACAACAGAAGGCTTCTAATCATTAGGAGTGGTTCTGCTTTTCATTTAATGTTTCTGCCTCTTTCTTACTTCTTCTTCTTCTTCTTCTTTGCGTTCATCCAGAGTGTTTTTTCAGATGTTATTGCGGTGTGTTGTTATGCACCCTTGGACCTAAACCTTTGGGCCAACACATCCGACTTTTGCGTGCGTTTTTGACCAGGTTAGCATTCCTGGGGGACTTTCACTTTTGTGGTGCCGTCCACACCACAGTTGGTCAAGTTGCAACAGTCGAAGACTTCACGGTCATCCCTCAAGGGAAGGCAGGGACAGTCCATGATCATTATCCGCCATCCAGGGAGGCTTCCATGTTTGCAGAGCCGACACATAGCGCTCTTGTGCTGGGCTCACTCTGGGAATCGCCATGTCTGCTCATGGCTGCTTTAATTCCTCACTTCAATATATTGGGCATTTCGTTCACCAGGGCCGTTCCAACACAAACCAGACCAGTCTGCAGACAGTGTCCTCTCAGCAAGTTTTCGATTCGGACATGTGCTAGTCTCTGTGCGCGGAAAACAAGATAGTTAGAGCTGTTACAGGCACGATTGACATTCGGAAAACTAGCTAGTCAGAGCTGTTCTGGACACGAGGGGCATTCAGAAAACTAGCTAATCAGAGCTGTTCCTAGCACGAAGGACAATCAGAAAACTAGCTAGTCAGAGCTGTTCCGAACATGAAGGGCATTCGGAAAACTAGTTAGTCAGAGCTGTTCCGACCTCGAAAGACATTTCGCTCTGACGTTTTTGTGTTGTGCCTGTTGTATTTGCGCCCTTAGGCCAGCACATCCGACTTCAGCGGGCATTTTTACGGGTTTACCTTCCCGGGGTTTCAAGGGACATAAGACTCTTACTGTTGTGGTGTCGCCCACATCTCAGCTGGTCAAGGTAGAATAGTAAAAGACATCACAGTCAATCCTCAAGGGAAGGCAGGGGCAGACCATGTGCATTCCCCGTTATCTAAGGAGGCTTCCATAATTGCAGAGCCAGAACATGTTGCTCTGAGACTGGGCTCACCCGAGGAATTTCCACGTCCTGCTCATGGCTGCTTTAATTCCTCACTTCCATGTATTTGGCTTTCCGTTTGCCACTGGTTGCTTAAGCTCAAACCAGGGACGGACAGACTGCGGGTGACATCCACTCACCAAGCTTTTGCTCCAGGCTTCCACGTAATGGATTCACTAGCCAAGCGTTCCATTTCATGTGAGTGAGACAACCCTCCACCTTTGACTAAGCTCACTCTATGAGTGTAGCTGCAGAATTCCTTCATAACCATTGTGTGCTTTTCCACCTTTAGTAACTGCTCACGAGGTAGGCTACACATGCTGCCGGCTCGGCACCTTACCTCCATGCATCAGTGAGCAAATAAGGCCAGGCCCTCTCATCTGGAGATGCCTCATATCCCCCAGCTGAGAGCCTTCAAACAGGTATCTGGACTAAGCATGTAGCGTGCTCAGTATCTCTCCTCCATTTTGAGGTAGGTGAGTATTGGCCCAGCTCTCACGTCCAAGGGTTTATGGCTTAGAGGCGTTCAGCCATATCCCTCGGCTGAGAGCCTTAGATTATGTGTCTGGACCAAGAGTTTCTACCTTCGTGCGCCTGATTTGAACTTTTGACTGCTATCCTCAGTCTACCTGCAGAGCAGCAGGTTGTGTCTCTCTTGGTCTGGTCCCTAACCCAAGTCCTGTCCGACACATAGTTGTGCTTTCGTCGGCATAGCTCTTGGGGTCATTGAGACATGCAAGCCCCTCCCCCCTCCCCACACCGTGACAAAGTGGAGACACATGCACCTGCTGCATCATAATCTGCTTACTTTTCATGGCACCACTGACTTCGCCGGGAGAAAACCAGATTATTTTCCCAGCCATTCAACATCTACTGCTGCCATAGCACTGATGGTTTGCTATACCATGTTGCCTTTTTTTTGGGCACTCCATCCACAGCTGGAAGAGCTACACTTCTGCCCGCACACAAGTGTATACTTTATCATTTACTAGCTGACCCGGCCCGGCTTCGCCCAGACCCTGGTGGGGAGCATCTCATTTAATTCATATAAGTAGTCATATAAGTTCTCGTTCCCATTACCGACTATCTGTCTGTCTGTCTGTCTGTCTGTCTATCTGTCTGTCTGTCTGACCCGGCCCGTCTTCGCCCAGACCCTGATGGGGAGCATCTCATTTAATTCATATAAGTAGTCATATAAGTTCTCGTTCCCATTACCGACTATCTGTCTGTCTGTCTGTCTGTCTGTCTATCTGTCTGTCTGTCTGACCCGGCCCGGCATCGCCCAACTCCTGGTGGGGAGCATCTCATTTAATTCATATAAGTAGTCATATAAGTTCCCGTTCCCGACTGTCTGTCTGTCTGTCTGTCTGTCTGTCTGTCTGTCTGTCTGTCTATCTATCTATATATCTGTCTGTCTGTCTGACCCGGCCCAGCCCATGGTGGAGAGCATCTCATTTAAATCATATAAGTAATCATATAAGATCCCATTCCCGACTATCTGTCTGACTGTCTGTCTGTCTTGGGTAAATGGAGGAGGGAGGAGGAAGAGGGAGGTGGAGGAGGAAAGAGGAGGGAGGAGGAGGGAGGAGTAGGGAGGAATAGGAGGGAGGAGGAGGGATTAGGAGGAGGAGGGAGGAGAAGGGTGGAGGAGGAGGCGAGGAGGAGGGAGGAGGAAGAGGGAGAAGGAGGAGGGAGAAGGAGGAGAAGGAGGGGGAGGAGGAGGAGGGAGGAGGAGGAATGTGAAGGGAGGAGGAGGGAGGAGGTAGAGGGAGGTGGAGAGAGGAGGAGGCAGAGGGAGGAGGAGGAATGTGAAGGGAGGAGGAGGGAGGAGGTTGAGGGAGGAGGAGGAGGAGGTAGAGGGAGGAGGAGGGAGGAGGCGGAGAGGGAGGAGGAGGAAGGAGGAGGGGGAGGAGGGAGGAGGAGGAGGGAGGAAGAAGGAGGAGGAGGGGGAGGAGTGATGAGGAGGAGGGAGGAGGAGGTAGAGGGAGGAGGAGGAGGTAGAGGGAGGAGGAGGGAGGAGGCGGAGAGGAAGGAGGAGGGGGAGGAGGAGGAGGGAGGAAGAAGGAGGAGGAGGGAGGAGGAGTGATGAGGAGCAGGGAGGAGGAGGAGGAGGGATGAGGAGGAGGGAGGAGGAGGAAGAGGGAGGAGGAGGAATGTGAAGGGAGGAGGAGGGAGGAGGTAGAGGGAGGAGGAGGAGGGAGGAGGAGGAGTGAGGAGGGGGAGGAAGAAGAAGAAGGAGGGATGAGGAGGAGGAGGGAGGAGGAAGAGGGAGGAGGAGGAATCTGAAGGGAGGAGGAGGAGGGAGGAGGAGAAGGCAGGAGGAGGGAGGAGGAGGAAGAGGGAGGAGGAAGAATGTGAAGGGAGGAGGAGGGAGGAGGTAGAGGGAGGAGGAGGAGAGGGAGGAGGAGGGAGGAGGAGGGGGAGGAGGGAGGAGGAGGAGGGAGGAGGAAGGAGGAGGAGGGAGAAGGAGGGATGAGGAGGAGGAGGGAGGAGGAGGAAGAGGGAGGAGGAGGAATGTGAAGGGAGGAGGAGGGATAGGGAGGAGGGGGAGGGGAAGAGGAAGAGGGTAGGAGGATGAGGGAGGAAAAGAGAGGAGGGAGGAGGAGGGAGGAGGTAGGAGGAGGAGGAGGAGGGAGGAGAAGGAAGGAGGAGGAAGAAGGAGGAGGAAGAGGGAGGAGGAGGAGGGAGGAAGAGGAAGAGGGAGGAGGAGGAGGAGGAGGAGGATGGAGGAGGAGGATGGAGGAGGGGAAGAGGAAGAGGGTAGGAGGAGGAGGGGAGAGGAGAAGAAGGGAGAAGGTGGGAGGAGGAGAAGGAGGAGGAGGGAGGAGGAGGGGAGAGAAAGAGGGAGGAGGCAGAGGGAGAAGAAGGAAGGAGGAGGAGGAAGGAGGGAGAGGAAGGAGGGAGAATGAGGAGGGGAGGAAGGAAAGGGAGGTGGAAGAGGAGGAGGAGGGAGGAGGAAAGAGGTAGGGGGAGGAGGAGGTAGAGGGAGGAGGAGGAAGGAAAGGGAGGAGGAAGAGGAGGAGAAGGGAGGAGGAGGGTGGAGGGAGGAGGTAGAGGGAGGAGGAGGAGGAGGTAGGAGGAGGAGGAAGAGGGAAAAGGGAGAAGGAGGAGGGAGGATGATGAGGGAGAAGGAGGCAGGAGGAGGAGGGAGGCAGGAGGATGAGGGATGAGGAGGGAGAGGGAGAAGGAGGGAAGATGAGGGAGGAGGCGGAGGGAGTAGGAGGGAGTAGGATGGAGGAGGTGGGGAGAGGAAGAGGGAGAAGGAAGAGGGAGGAGGGAGAGGGATGAGAGGGTGGAGGAGGGTGGAGGGAGGAGGTAGAGGGAGGAGGAGGGAGGAGAAGAGAGGAGGAGAGAGTTCGCCATTCCGAATTCATACTCGTCTAGTTCTTCCCTTCTACACGACTGTAGATAACTTCCTTACACATAAAAAGATGAATTGTTATTGATATTGCCGTGGCATGGAGGAATATCAGCAGCAGAGTTGATCCAAAAAACCAAAGACTGAGATCTACGGAGAGCCATGAACGCCTACGCCAGCCGGCACGGCACTTGATGATGATGATTGCCGTGTGACGATTCTGTGTAGTGACGTCATTTTCTTCCCTTTCCCTAGCGTTTTGGTTCGGGGATTCTTTCATCATCATCATCATATATTTACGT
This sequence comes from Cepaea nemoralis, assembly GCA_014155875.1. Taxonomy (NCBI): domain Eukaryota; kingdom Metazoa; phylum Mollusca; class Gastropoda; order Stylommatophora; family Helicidae; genus Cepaea; species Cepaea nemoralis. The sequence continues at coordinate 91,985 of JACEFZ010020233.1, forward strand.
ACGTATTTTGGGAGGGGGAGGAGGGAGGAGGAGGAAGAAGGAAAAAAAACTATGACAGTTGACAGCTCTGGAATGAAAGGAAGGCGTGTAGAAAATTTCATCTCAATCGGATGGGCCGTTCGCGAACAAATAAAGGACATACATATTTACATACATATATACATACACTTTGTTTTATAGATATAGATTTACTCAATGAGCTATTAATTAATAGATTTATTTGGTTGTTTCTTCTTCTTCTTCTTCTTCTGCGTTCATCCGGAGTTTTTTTTCGGATGTGATTGCGTTGTGCCTGTTTACAGCAGAGCTGCGTTCTTGCGCCGTTAGGCTGACACATTTGGTTGTTTCAGGATTTGAGATTTAAATATTGAGCACAACCCACTACTGGCAACGCTGATCGTATTCTGTATTAATTTAATTAATTTTTTAGTTATTTTATTTTTATTAAAATTTTAATGTTTTAATTTAATTAATTAATATTAATTCTATATTAATTAATAGTTTTTAAAATCTAAATTTGTCCCATCTAAATTATAGCCTGACATATCTCGCTGCATCTCATCAGAATTATACATCATATGAAGTGGATAAATGAATAATACTTTGGCTGAAATACTTAAAACACGAGGTCACAGGTATCGTTCAAAAGTTGAGCATTTGTTATGCCCACGGTCATTTCACATTTCAAACGACCTCTTTCTGTTTGCACAACACTGGCTAGAACCACCTAATTGCTAAAGTCTCACTATATTTGAGCAATCTTCTATCTCTACCCAACACATATATACTACATTAAAATTTCAGCTTTGATGAAAACGCCAGACCACAGCACCTTTTCCTGGCAACAGACGCTGGGAATATTTCTTCTGTTGGAGTACTTTTGCAACCTCTTGCCATTTTTTCAGTACAGCTTCATTTCTGTGAATGCAACAAAATTACAATTGGAATACAAAGGCTAATATGTATAGACTTTTCTGCTGTGCAGTTTATGAACAATTTGTGACATCATCAATTGAATTGCGAAGCACTGTTTTTTTTTCCCTCGCTCACTTTGAACTCAAGTGAAGTCCATGCACACTATTTATAGTAGTGATGGACTGAACTTTGCATGTGGATTAGCATTCCCTATTAACAGTGTCCCTCGCCATCAGACAAACCCACTCCGACTTCAGAGGTTCTTGTTAGTTACATCCCCAAGTCAAGGATGACAGGTCAACATTTTAGTCCAGCTGCCCAGTGTAGGGGTTGAACCGTTTACTCTGCATCAGTACACCGGATGTTTAAGAACACGCGTTCTTACCCATTCGGCCATGCAGAGCTGCCGATGCACTGTTTCATCAAGCCTTTGGCTCAGCACATCTAACTTCAACAAGCATTTATTCGGGTTTGCTTTTTCTAGCCTTTGACTAACCCCAGTCTACCTACAAGACAGCAGGTTTGTGTCTTTCTTCATCTGGTTCTTATCCATTGACCTGTCTGACATGGGAGACCCTACCAGTAGCTGCACTACTGTCGACATATAGGTCACTATTGGGGTCACTGGAACACGCAAACCCCTATACCACTATAAGATGGAGACATGACAGAGGTGATGTGCTATTGAATTGTTATTAAATAAATTTACTACCACTTCTTTGATTGTAGACATCTCAGAGGACTGTGAAGGTGAATGTAAGCCTATGGCTGACACTGCTGTGGAAGCATGAAGTGTTAGACTTTCACATATACTACGTCACTACATAATGATGTGGGTGACCACCTCCCTTCCTTGCTGTCTTTTCCTCCCAGAAAATTTGAAAATTCTGATACCCATTTTAACTCTTTATGTCTCAGGGAAGTGTTATTCTCATTCGTCATTTGTCAACACCTCATTCTCAAGTGTTATAATTCATTCTATCTTAACAGCTTTTTCTGTAACATTAGAATCACTGGGATAAAAATTAGTTACTATTTCAACACAGTCAGAGACAAACAGTTGAAATAACAACTGAGATATAGCAGGTTCATGTAATAACTGATCACGGCAGAGGCAATTAAATACAGATATCATGTTAGTAGTAACCAATGAAAACATGATTTTCTGTTTGGTACAGAAAGAGTCTAATCAATCCCACATCTGTAGTTAAAAGTTAGTTGCATATCCTTTACATGACATTTGCAGTCAACACCAGCATTTTTTGCTGTTGTTGATGCCATAGCAAGTTTACGTTCAGTAGTTTGCCATTTCTTTCTGAATGACCGGCGCCCATACCATTTAGTAAAAAACCAGCACAACCCTGTCTGCTGCAAAATCACGCACAGCTGTGTCTCGAATGCTGGTATTCGGCGTCATGAACAGCGTTCGTAACCCCTTCGCCACGGAGACCGACAGAGCTGTAGTAGTTAGAACAAATTAAATTATGTCACTATAGGAGATTTCTTCTGGATGTATTTCAAATGTAAATTTAATGTGCCTGTTTACAGCAGAGCTGTGATATTTGACCTTTTGATCGACACATCCGACTTCTTTGGGGTTTTGTTGATCAGGTTAACCTTTCCAGGCTATATTACACTTAACCCCGGCTACTGTGCTGGCCTGGAAGTACATTAACAACTGTGCCACCACGGTTCAGACAACTTGAAACAGAACAAGGGCTTCAGTATTCAGACTTACTGTTCTTTAGTTGGTCTCACTGCACCTACTATAAAGCATCAAAAGCCAAGGGGAAAAGCTGACTCCCAGTCTGCTGTCTGTGCACCAGCTTAATACACACTGATTCTTCAGTGTTTGGGGGTAAATTAACTCTTTCTGTGCCAAACAACTCACCATATATCGTTCAATTAGTACTGCTGCTTCTTCAGGTGCCTAGTCTGAAGCAGACATCGGAGGTCATGACTCTCCAGTCTTCCCTGTCATCAGAAAGTATTCTTCTTCTTCTGCGTTCATCCAGAGTGTTTTTTCAGCCGTTTTTGCATTGTGCCAAGTTTTGCGCCCTTAGGCCAACACATCTGACAGCAACAGATAAATTATTGAATACCAATCATGATACAGCCTGTGGTGCTACTGACAGATGCAAAATCTTGAGGCACTCCAGTCTGGGAAATTGCTACTACTACTGACATTACTATCTGAACTAAACAGCCAGCGTAAGGTCACCATACAGTGGGTACCATGTTACTGTGGAAGCTCCAGAAACAATAGAGCTGATCAACTGGCTAAAGAAGAAGCAACACAAGAACAACCTGGTGTGCCTGTCACATACCACCAAAATAAAAGAATGATCAAATCAATCAGAAAGCCACCAACCGCAGCACAAGAAGGTTACCATTTTATGAACAAACCAGTACAAATCATTATTCTTTACCTCAGGATACAATAGATTGCACAACCACACGTATACAAAATTCAAGATTGGCAAATTGGCCATGTGTACATGCAGGATGGCAATGCAGACAGCAGATCACATGCTCCATGACTGCCAAAAATATGGCATTTCTAGACAACCCTTCTGGTCTAGAGAAACAATAGTGGAAGATACATTTTATGAACCACTGAGTGAACTAAGAGTAAGACATTTACTCATAAGAAGCAACATTGCAAATATAGACAATAAATTTTAAGCAAATGAAAGAAGAAGAATTTAAAACAAGCAACAGCAACAACCAAAAACAGCACAGTTATTTAGCATTTCTTGACCAGCATAATGTAGATGCAATCTTTAGGGTCTTATTTGTGAATTGAGCAACATTGAAACTGTAAACAAAGTAAAACATAAACTCACTTCTGTTTCTGAATTATTGCTTCTATCTTTCTTCTCTGCTCTTTCACTTTTGCCAAATGCTTGTCCTCATTCATTCTAAATTTCACATAATCTGAAGTAGGAAGGGGAGGATATGGATTGATCTTCCAAGACATTTTGTTCTCCTTTTTCTTTTTTCTGTATTTAGATTCAGATAAGTATTACTGACAAGTGTGCATAAAGCAAGGACAAGGAAACAATACTGATAAATAAACAAAGTACATGTAACAATGAGATAACAATACAAAGGAACACTGTACAAAGTTAAACTGTCAAATGATGTTAGAATTAATGTTATCAAGTAAATACGAGGGCAAGTCAATAAGTAAGACACACAGTTCTGTGGGATGGCAGGTAAATGTAGTTGGTATTTTCTACAGGTGTCAGGTGACAGCAACATCGAACTTTATATTCTCGTTCGTCAGGTGGCGCTAGGTGTCTTATGAGCAGCACATAAAGAAAATGGCGACTGTACTTACGGAGTGTACAACCAAAGAACAACGTGCTGTTGTGCATTTTTTGTAGGCAAAAGGACTGCCTGCAAAGGACATTCATAAGGAAATGCTTCCTGTTTATGCTGACAAATGTTTGTCCCATAAAGCAGTGCTTAGCTGGGTGGTAGAACAATTTTCTCAAGGACGCTCTAAAATTGTTGATGAAATTCGATCTGCTCATCCTGTTGAGATTGCAACAGAAGCATCCATGCAGCGGGTGGAGGAGATTATTAGAGGTAACAGGCGAGTAATGATAGACTCTGTAGCATCTGCAATAGGGTGCTCACATGGTTCAGCATACAGCATAATGCATGATAGATTGATATTTAAGAAAGTATGCTCAAGGCGGGTACCCAGACAATTGAAGGAGGAACACAAAATGAACCAATTTGGCCTGTCCTTGCTTCATCTCTGTCGATACGAAGATGAAGGAGAAGACATGCTGAACAGGATTGTTACTGGGGATGAATCATTGGTACATCACTACCAGCGAGAATCAAAGCGTGCTACAATGCAATGGAAACATCCTTCTTCGCCTTGTGTCCAAAAATTCAAGGTTACGCCATCAGCAGGGAAGGATATGCTGACAGTGTTCTGGGATTGTCAAGGAGTGCTTTTAACCAATTTCGAGAAGAAAGGTGACAATGTGAATTCTGAATTGTACTGTCAAGTTCTATTGATGCTTCATGATGCAATTCGAAGAAAACGCCCAGGACTGCTGACTAGAGGAGTGTTGCTTCTTCATGACAATGCCAGACCACATGCGGCTCAAGTAACCCAGGAGAAAATTAACCAGCTAAGGTGGGAAGTTCTGGAACATCCACCTTACAGCCCCGACTTAGCCCCTAGCGATTTCCACCTTTTTGGTCCACTGAAAACCCACATCGGCGGGAGACATTTCGTGAATGATGCCGAAGTTGAATGTGAAGTGAAAATGTGGTTTAGAAAACAGAGCACGCAATTCTATGCAGCCAGCTTGGGAGGACTGGTAAAACGATGGGATAAGTGCATCAATGTTGGTGGAAATTATGTTGAGAAATAAAGGGACAATATTTGTATAAAAATAAACTGGTTTCAAGTTGTTATCATCTTTAGTTATTTTTCTACAGCCATTTGTGACTTACTGATTGACTTCCCCTCGTACATAACAACATACAATAATAATGATAATAATAATAATAATAACAAAATTTAATGCCATTGTTTGCAAATATTTGAAACAATTATTTTAAGAAACTTAGAACAAAATCACCCAAGTGAAGAAATAAATAAAACTACTCCACCAAAAGATAATGTAAATGGTACTGTCAAACAGAAGTTTAATTCCCAAAGTTGAAAACTTTCAGACAAAAAAGTTTGTGCAATTATGATATTGCGCTTTATTGTCTTTTCAATGCCTTAAAAGTAAACACATTTTGGTAATTAGTAAACTATCTTAAAATATTAAACTTCTATTATAGTTAAAAGATTCTTCATGGTAAATGCACAGTAAATACAAAATTTTTGGAGACAGTTTCAGATCAACTAGATCCTGTATATGATGTCAATTAGTCCTTGAGAGCTTTCTTGAAAAAACTGACGATATCACTACAGAGTTCAGGGGTTGCACGTTTTGTGATGCTGGCTTGTTTAATCTTCAAACAGCTTGAGGATCCCTGAACCCACATGGTCACTGGATGAGCCATTGTGCTGAGATAGAATATTGTAAAACTGTGTAGTGTGTTTAAGTTGTGTGTGTCTATGTTAATTAATGTATCGTACAACAAAGATAAACTGTTGTTATTATTTCCATAGTGATTGTGTTTAGGCTGTGTTTGTCTATGTTAATTAATATATCATACAATAAAGATAAATTGTTGTCAATATTTCCATGGTGATAAATTCATGTTGTTAAAGCCCCATGAAAAACAACACTCAGTGTTAAAAACTATAAATAAATATAATTTCCAATTTTTTCCCCTCTCATATTTCATGAACGAATTAATCATTATTAGATTTCATCTTGTATATTTCATGAATTAATTAATCATTGTTAATTTATTTGGTTTTCTCCAGTATGTGAAATTTAAATATTGAGCACAACCCACTACAGGCAACACTATCGTATTCCAGTACGAACCTAAGGCCCCATCCACGTCAATTGGAAGCACCAGACTCGAGTTTCACTCTCATTTGAGCTCATCAGTAGTGCATATCCTTGACTGGACCCGGGATCAAACCCAGATCACTGGCATGTGACACAGGTGTGCAACCACTAAACCATGCGGCACACACTAGACGCAACTAAATTATGACACTAGAATATCACAACGTCACCCATTGTAGGCTATAGCTCAAAATTTGCCCGATCGCCGTGACTGACATCCGTCAACTGATGTGGCCCCAAATGATCAGGTCTTCTCGACTGGCAAGGCACCAGGCCGCCTAAAGTCCAGCGAGCAATAATTAATTGATTTATTTGGTGTTTTCACATGCCAGTGATCTGGGTTTGATCCCGGGTCCAGTCAAGGATATGCACTACTGATGACTTCAAACGGGAGCAAAACTAGAGCCTGGTGCTTCTAATTGATGTGTACGGGCCTTAGGTTCGTACTGGAATACGATAGCGTTGCCAGTAGTGGGTTGTGCTCAATATTTAAATCTCACACCTCGGAGAACACCAAATAAATCAACTGATTATTGCTCGCTGGACTTTAGGCGGTCTAGTGTGCCTTGCCAGTCAAGAAGACCTGATCATTCAGGGCCACATCGATTGACGAATGTCAGTCGCGGCGATCGGGAAAATTTTGAGCTATAGCCTACGATGGGTGATGTGATATTCTAGTGTGATAATTTAGTCGTGTCTGGTGTGTGCCGTGTGGTTTAGTGGTTGCACACCCGTGTCACACGCCAGTAATCTGGGTTCGATCCCGGGTCCAGTCAAGGATATGCACTACCGATAATCATTATTAGATTTATTTTTAAAATGCTTTCTTAATATAGTGACTGGCATCCAGACTGTGAGACAGTTAACACTGGCATGACTATATTACACAATGTGATACTGCTAAAATTGAGCATAACTATATCTCACAATGTGATACTGTTAACACTGGCATAACTATATTTCACAATGTGATACTGCTAGCACTGTTATAACTATATTTCACAATGTGATACTGCTAGCACTGTTATAACTAGATTTCATAATGTGATACTGCTAGTACTGGTATAACTATATTTCACAATGTGATACTGCTAGCACTGTTATAACTATATTTCACAATGTGATACTGCTAGCACTGTTATAACTAGATTTCATAATGTGATACTGCTAGCACTGTTATAACTAGATTTCATAATGTGATACTGCTAGTACTGGTATAACTATATTTCACAATGTGATACTGCTAGCACTGGTATAACTATATTACACAATGTGATACTGCTAGCACTGTTATAACTAGATTTCATAATGTGATACTGCTAGCACTGTTATAACTATATTTCACAATGTGATACTGCTAGCACTGGTATAACTAGATTTCACAATGTGATACTGCTAGTACTGGTATAACTATATTACACAATATGATACTGCTAAAACTGAGCATAACTATATCTCACAATGTGATACTGTTAACACTGGCATAACTATATTTCACAATGTGATACTGCTAGCACTGTTATAACTAGATTTCACAATGTGATACTGCTAGCACTGGTATAACTAGATTTCACAATGTGATACTGCTAGTACTGGCATAACTAGATTTCATAATGTGATACTGCTAGCACTGTTATAACTATATTTCACAATGTGATACTGCTAGCACTGGTATAACTAGATTTCACAATGTGATACTGCTAGTACTGGTATAACTATATTACACAATATGATACTGCTAAAACTGAGCATAACTATATCTCACAATGTGATACTGTTAACACTGGCATAACTATATTTCACAATGTGATACTGCTAGCACTGTTATAACTAGATTTCACAATGTGATACTGCTAGCACTGGTATAACTAGATTTCACAATGTGATACTGCTAGTACTGGTATAACTATATTACACAATGTGATAGGCTACTGCTAAAACTGAGCATAACTATATCTCACAATGTGATACTGTTAACACTGGTATAACTATATTTCACAATGTGATACTGCTAGTAGTGGCATAACTATATTTCACAATGTGATACTGCTAGTGGTGGCATAACTATATTTCACAATGTGATACTGCTAGCACTGTTATAACTATATTTCACAATGTGATACTGCTAGCACTGGTATAACTATATTTCACAGTGTGATACTGCTAGCACTGTTATAACTATATTTCACAATGTGATACTGCTAGCACTGTTATAACTATATTTCACAATGTGATACTGTTAACACTGGTATAACTATATTTCACAGTGTGATACTGCTAGCACTGGTATAACTATATTTCACAATGCGATACTGCTAGCACTGTTATAACTATATTTCACAGTGTGATACTGCTAGCACTGGTATAACTATATTTCACAATGTGATACTGCTAGCACTGTTATAACTATATTTCACAATGTGATACTGCTAGCACTGTTATAACTATATTTCACAATGTGATACTGCTAGCACTGGTATAACTAGATTTCACAGTGTGATACTGCTAGCACTGGTATAACTATATTTCACAATGTGATACTGCTAGCACTGGTATAACTAGATTTCACAGTGTGATACTGCTAGCACTGGTATAACTAGATTTCACAATGTGATACTGCTAGCACTGGTATAACTAGATTTCATAATGTGATACTGCTAGTACTGGTACAACTAGATTTCACAATGTGATACTGCTAGCACTGGTATAACTAGATTTCACAGTGTGATACTGCTAGCACTGGTATAACTATATTTCACAATGTGATACTGCTAGCACTGGTATAGCTAGATTTCACAGTGTGATACTGCTAGCACTGGTATAACTAGATTTCACAATGTGATACTGCTAGCACTGGTGTAACTATATTTCACAATGTGATACTGCTAGCACTGGTATAACTAGATTTCACAGTGTGATACTGCTAGCACTGGTATAACTAGATTTCACAATGTGATACTGCTAGCACTGGTATAACTAGATTTCATAATGTGATACTGCTAGTACTGGTACAACTAGATTTCACAATGTGATACTGCTAGCACTGGTACAACTATATTTCACAATGTGATACTGCTAGTACTGGTATAACTAGATTTCACAATGTGATACTGCTAGCACTGTTATAACTAGATTTCACAATGTGATACTGCTAGTACTGGTATAACTATATTTCACAATGTGATACTGCTAGTACTGGCATAACTATATTTCACAATGTGATACTGCTAATAGTGGCATAACTATATTTCACAATGTGATACTGCTAGCACTGGTATAACTATATTTCACAATGTGATACTGCTAACACTGTAATGACAGTATCTTTTACACTGTGATTCTGTTAGCTGCATGCAGTTCTCAGCGCTGGCACCACGTTTGATCTTGCAGGCAGTCTACGCCGATATTAATACCTCTACAAGCAATAAACTGTCCAATAATCTTAATCTGCTGCAATTAAACATTAGTACTTCAGCAAACAAGACAATTAATTAGCTGAACTGTACATAAAGGCTTTCATCTGAGTTAATTAAAATTACGCGTTAAGTAAATGTCAGTTTCTGTGGCCTAGGGGCAGTGAACACAGTTTTACACTATTGACATATCAGCTTTGTAGTCAGCCACAAGCGAATTGGGAGTAGATCATTTTGCTTTAATTTTCACCAATTGGTATAAGCATTGGCCGTTCAGAAAAAAAAATTGCCTAGAAAATCACAAACAAGCAAAATGTGCTGCGGCTGATGGCGACATCCTGTAAAGGACATGCAACTAACTGTAATCTGTATTCAGCATATTGAAGATTCCTCTTCTGCTGCTGATCCTTCACTCTGCCTCAACAGCCTGCATAGTTGTTTGCAGCAATCACTGTCTGCTGCCATCTTGCTATTCCAGTTGATCTTCAAGTCTTACACATATAACACCTTCTAGCCAGGTTGTAAATTCCCCTCCCATCTTCTTGTGGGTCAGTAAAGTACCCTTGTACATGCATTAAGGTGCACTGGACATATGGTTCTAGGTCCATATTTTATAGACCAATCAGAATTTAGCGGGTGATGTGGTCAGTATCACAAAGGCCGCCTTTACTTCCTAAGACATTTTATGGTGTCCATGTTTGGCTGGGTTGACCTGGGAGCCCAGTTCACTTTTTTTTCCCATTCGCTCGTTGTTGAACTCTAGCGTAGTCCGTACACGTGCTACCACTTCTAGCGCACTGGACTGATTTTTGCCATGTAGATTAGCTTTCACTCTTACTGATGTCCCTTGCCATCAGGCAAACCCATTTTGACTTCTGAGGTACTGTAATTTACGTCTCTAAGTCAAGGATGAGAAGTTGCCATCTACAACAAGATACAGCGCATTCTTTAGTATGCAACATATCAGTCTAATAACTTTCACCCATGCCTGTGGTCTAAGACTGCAGTACATGACACAGAGCTGATCCACGACTCTGGTGATCGAGTGAGATGGCAGAACATGACCGCCCACGCTTATCGGCATGGCACATGATAGATGTGGTCTAAATTACAGCGCTACTATTAAGGGAAGAATATTGCCAATGAGATTACATGTCTACATACAATTTAACCTCAGTATATTAAAATGACCTGTTAAATTCATCAGCAACAAAGCTCCATAAAACCATAAATTCACCAGCATAATATGTATACATTCAAATGAATGGCAAACATAACATGTACCAAAGAATACAGTATTATGAATATACTAAAGTTGATTAGGAATACCCTGCAACTGTTGCATTTATATCTATAGGGAAGTATACTTAGTCAGTGACAATGTTATCACAAACTAAATATTTGTCTTTCAATACTTTATGCATACAAATATTTGAGATGAAGTTCTTTCATCTTTATCAGGTCTCATGAAAATGACAGAAATTTCAGCGGAATAGTATGTGTGTGCATATGTGCGTGCGTGTGTGTGTGTATGTGTGTGGAGAGAGAGAGAGAGAGAGAGACAGACAGAGAGAGAGAGAGAGAGAGAGAGAGAGAGAGAGAATTTCAATCAATCAATCATGTGCCATGCCGGAAAGCGTGGGCGGTCATGACTCGCCATTTCACTCGATCACCAGTGTCGTGGATCAGCTCAGTGTTCCTGTCTCGTCCATGCCATGTGGCCAAGCCATCCAGGTATTTTCCTCTCGGTCTTCCTCTTGGTCTGTTCCCCTCGATCTTGCCAGTTGTCACTAAGTTCTCCAACCCATTTCTTCTCATAACATGTCCAAAAAATTTTGACTGTCTACGTCTAATTTCTCTAATCAGTTTACGATGTTCATTTGTCTCCTGTAGTACTTGGTCATTGGTTTTTCTGTCTGTCCACGGTATTCTTTGCATTTTCCTCAGAAACCACATTTCTGCAGCCATCAGATGTTTTCAGCTTGACTGCTCATTGTCAGAATTTGGCTGGCTTTTATTTATATTAGTAAATAGTTCAGATATGTTTCAATATATATGTAGATATTAAATAAGGAATAAAGTAACTTACCCAACCGATATGTCTGTTTCAGTTTTCTTTTCATTGATCCTCTTTGATGACTTGTATAAGTTTTCAGATGTTTCATTTACAGAGTCTTGCATTTGAGAAATATTTGAATTTCCATTAAAATGAGATATCTTTTGAAACATGATTTCACGTCGCTTTGCTAAATCCATCAAACTGGCCGTGGTGTTCCAGTCATCAGATACTTCACTTCTGTGCTCACAGCCTACAGGAGCATCCTCACTCAAGTTTAGCTCTAAACAAGTCAAGGACAGAAAACAGAATACAAAATAAGTGTTGGAATTTATCACATTAATTCCTCTTAAACAGAAACAATGATTACATCAAAGAAAATGATAACACTAGCATGTGATATATCAATAGAAGAGAATAGAGAATATCAATAGAAGAGAATATCAATAGAAGATAATATCAATAGAAGATAATATCAATAGAAGAGAATATCAATAGAAGAGAATATCAATAGAAGAGAATATCAATAGAAGAGAATATCAGTAGAAGAGAATATCAATAGAAGAGAATATCAATAGAAGAGAATATCAATAGAAGAGAATATCAGTAGAAGAGAATATCAATAGAAGAGAATATCAATAGAAGAGAATATCAATAGAATCACTTGCTCACTTTGAACTGAAGCAAAGTCCATACATGTGCTATCACTTCTAATGCATGTTGATGTTTTGATGTTTGCATGTAGCTCAGCTTTCCCTTTAACCAGTGCCCCTCACCATGGATGAACCCACTCTGACTTCAGAGGTATAACCAAGTCAATACATTTAAATATCTTGGGGAAATCATAACATCAGATGGAAGGTGTATCCACTGATATGTACTGGTTGTGGATAAGATAAGCAGTAGATGTACTGTTCATGGATGAGGGGGAAAATGGATGTACTGGTCATGGATGAGGTAAGACCGTGGATGTGTGTACTGGTCATGAAAGATGTAGGACAGGGGATGTATTGGTCATGAATAAAATAAGACAGTGGATGCACCAGCCATGAAAGAGATAAGACAGTGGCTGTATGTACTTATCATGGATGAGGTCAGTGAGTAAATGTATTGATCATGGATGAGGTAAGTGAATAGATGTACTGGTCATGGATGAGAGAAGTCAGTGGATGCTCTATTCAACTCCACTTTAGGCCCATGTTCTTAACAAAATGCAAGCATCATTGTTTTGCTGTTGGTCATAATGTTGCTGAGTTGTCCTCTTCTTCTTCTTCTGCGTTCATCTGGATTTTTTTTCCGGATGTGACTGCGTTGTGCCTGTTTACAGCAGAGCTGCGTTCTTGCGCCGTTAGGCCGACACATCCGACTTCTGCGGGCATTTGTTGACCGGGTTAACCTTCCCGGGGGAGTTGTCCTCTAATGGCTTATGACTATGTAGGTTAACTACAGCTGTTCCGAAGACGTATAGAATGAAATCATATCTGTTGGCCATGGCTGTCGAAGCTTTTTCCTGGCTATATACAATTCATATCAGACATTTATGAGTAAAAGCATATACAATCTAATAAACTGCTGTCACAGACAGAGGTAGCATTGAGGACAAGCTTTCAATATCCAGTCACAAACTGCCATTGCATGAGCAAGACAACAGCCTCAGGCAAGAAAACAGTCCAGCTTCTAGTCTTCCGACAGCAGCAACAGTTACAACTAACAAAAGAGCAGGTGAAGACAAGTTTCTGGTGTCTTAATGTCAGTGCCCACTGGTCTAAAAATATCGGGCTAGCACCATATACCCAACATGCCTCTTGGAGTGGAAAGGGGTCCGGTACTTATTTACTTGTATATATACAATAGCCACCCAACAGTATGGTAGAGTGGCCTCTGCATATAGAGGTTAGCCATGAATATCAAATAATAAGCTGCAGACAAAACATGTGATTATCAGAGAAGATAAGTTACTTGTGTGGGGCAATTAACACTGTAGAAGACCTTAATCCTGTTCTATGGCCATCGGTTGGTAAAAGGTACCATACATATCCTCTCTACCTGGTACCTGTTTTTTCAATGTCCAAAGCAGTTTCTTGCTAAGGGTCTGTGATGTGATAGGGCTATCACACACTGTAGGCTTGAACACATAGAGGAATAGTTGGCCAATCTTTCTTTACATAGCTAGCGATTAGTCCAGGCATCACACCTTCATCCGACCGTGCTCATGGCATTATCAGTGCAGCTCCCTATCAACCTTGCTAACATGTCCACTTCTGCTGCCTTACAGGGTCTGTTTTCTTTTAGATAAAGGCTTGTTCAGTGAAACCCTGCAAACACCAGCAGATGGCAGGGAGAAGTATTATTTTATTAGTACCAATGAAAATCTGCTGCAGATGATTTGGGAGCAGATTGTATTGCTTTGTATTGATTTCAATGGTATGAGCGTAATCCATTCAGAAATCAACGGCAAACAAATGAATGTAAAATTGCCAAATAAATCACAAACATCCAACCCAGGAAGGTTAACCTGGTCAACAAATGCCAGCAGAAGTCGGATATGTCTGATGAAAGGCACAATAATTGCAGCTCTGCTGTAAACAGGCACAACGCAATTATGTCCGAGCAAGAGTCGACCGTCCTTCGAAACACCCGGGTAGGTTAACCCGTTCAACAAATGCCCGCAGAAGTCGGATATGTCTGCCTTAAGGCGCAATATCGCAGCTCTACTGTAAACAGGCACAACACAATCACATCCGAAAAAACTCCCCAGATGAATGCAGAAGAGGAAGACAAACATCCAATAAATGTTGAAGTTGATTGCAACTTTCTGTAAAGGGCATACAGCTAATTTTTACGCTATGATGTAATTTACAAATTGTATACAATGACGCAATGGATGTTTTAATAGTCATCTCATCTGGTAGGCAGCGTTGTATAAACAGGTGTACCCAGTCATAATATTCTAGTCAGTCTTTACTCATGGCATGGACAACACATGGACTGACACATTCCGTTGGAGACTGGGAGAAGAATAATTATAATTTTCTACTTTCGTTAGTATTAATTAATTCAGGCAATTATTGGTAGTTTCTCTGTCCATCCAACATATTCAATGCCTTTGTCTCAGAAACCACATCTTCGCAGATTCCAAGCTCTTCCTAATTTGTCCATTTATATTTAAAGATTGACCTTCATACTACTTCTTCTTCTGCGTTCATCCAGAGAGTTTTTTTGGACGTGATTGCGTTGTGCCTGTTTAATGAACGTCGGAAATTGCTGCCAAAGACAGAAGTTATATACCCCTTGGAAGTCAAGGGGGAAACCACACAAAAATCTTCCCAAGTCTTGTGAATCAAAGCAGATCATACACACATCTATAAACTGATATGCCAGCTTTATCAGATATCAGATGCATACAAATGGATCTATATGCACTTAACACACACATATATATATAGATTACAAGAATGCATTTACCCAGGACTGCCAGCTGTGAACACTTGACCTCATACAAGTCTCTTAAATAGGAAAGAGTATATTGTGTTCCGTTTTCGATAATCTCAGGTGGAGGGAAGTCTAGTGGGTTGCCAGCAATGTTCAGTCCATGCAAACTCTTCACTAAACCTAAATAAACACATTAACCCATTCTATAAAACAACTTATTGTGCATGGCAACACTTATTAAGATCTAACACAACAAAAACAGTATCTTTAATTCTAACAGATGCTAATCACCACTGTATGTTCATTATTACTCCACACATCATACACTGTTCCTGTTGGCTGCCTGTTAACAGAAGTAATGTTATAGCACTTGGGACATGTCAATAAGTGTTCAGTCTCTTCAGTAATGCTTGCCTACCGGTCCGGTGGCCATGAGTATGATTTTGCTTCGAGACAGATTTTTAATGTCCCCTTCTTTGGCAGCTTTTTCAGGTATTCTTCTCTCATTCTGCAAGTATTTATTCAGTCTCCCAGACTGCTATATAATTATGGAGTAATTTAACTGAGGTGTTTATATTGGCTTTAATAGCTTCTGCTGTGATACCAGTTGGACCAGAATCTTTTCCATCTTTCAGCAACGTAATAGCACTTCTAATGTCTTCTTACAAATTATATCCAGCTCCACTTCTGCAGGCTGAATATCTGGGAAGCTCTTTGGGACTGGTCTATTCAGAAGTTCCTCAGAGTTTTCAGCCCATCAGTTCATTTTATCTTTAAAGTTGATGAGAACTTTCCCATTACTATGTTTGATCAGTCCACTTGGTTGAGTATGTTTTGCTGCTATTTTCCTTGTGGTGCTGTGACTATCTCTGAGGTTTTATTTCACTACTGCTACATCTGACTCTCCTTCTAGGCTACTTAAACATTATTTTTTATCTGCCCTTATCTGCTTTGTAACTTAATTGTTAGTTTATGTGTATTTTTAGTGACTCTGACTTTGGCAGCTATTGTATTTTGCTACTGTTTAAATATATGTTTTTATGTTTTCTTCGTTTTATTTTTTGTAAAGTATTTTGAGCATTATCCATTCTTTATGTTTTCGATCCATTTTCAAAAGAATTTCTATACATTGATCATTCCAAATGTTTTTAACCAGCAATCTTCTGTGCTCATATCATCTACTAACTCTTGCAGAACCTTGTACTTATTTTCTACAGTGACCATTAATTGTTCCTTGCTTTCTTAATTTCAAAGATATACACTGCATTGATTTCCATGTTTATAAGATGTTATGTATCTCTTGCATTTCAACTTAATTTTTATGATGATTTAATCTAGAACTGCACCTCTAAAAACTATTATAGTCTGTCCAGAAATGAATGCTGTCATTTACGATCAATTAATTTTAAAACTGTCTGTTGCATCATTATGAAATTTTTCCTGCCTTCTTATATTTACTCCCACCCAAGAAATATGTCTTTGATAGGTCCAAATGCAACTTAAATCATGGAAAGCGCCAATATGTCTTTGATATTTTGACCAAAATGTAGTGAATTCACGCTAACAAACTTGTTTTACAGTATCGCACGTCACATCGGCTGGCAACACAAGGCGCATCCAGATTCTATGGGAGTCGGTGCAATGTGTATAAATGTGTGCAATCTACCCAGATCTTAAACTGTGTCAATTCCAGTAGGTTGATGACTGCTCTCGGCTGCATAAAATTGAATCCATAATTTCCCCAATAGTTATCTTCCTCTTTCAGCACATGGTCCTCACATTTTTTTCCAGTAACTTTTATCAATATTTAATAGCGCAGACTGGGTTAGTATCATGACATCAGACAATTTGAATGTAGTATTGTCAGCTGCCACCTGTCCTTTAATTTTAGCCCACACAAGTTCTATAGGGTTTAAATGAAAATGGTATGGCGGAAGTTTCAAGCACCTAGGGCCATGCTCTTCTATCAACTTGTCGATTTGAAATATCTTGCTTTTTTGCGTCTGTTTTACAAGGGACAACAATTCTAGCTTGAAATTTTTTTTCCGCATATCCTTTACAGGACATCGCTGTCAACATCAGCATCTTTCAGCTGATTGTTGATTTCTTGGCAAGATTACGCTCAGTAGTTTGCCATTGCTTTCTGAGCGACCGGCTCACATACCCCGTAAGTTACCGACGCGGCGAGAACCGCTACCAATTCTCGCGCACATCACGTTACTCATGAGAGTACATGGGATTACGGAGAAAGACATTAAACCCCTAGGCCAGGGAACGAACGAACAAACTTTATTTTCAAAGGGTTAAGAATTGAGCACGCAGGCCCGTCTAATATTCTGCCCTTCTATCACTCTCTTTCATACATTATTTCATTCATACATCATTCAAGGCTAACAGAGAACAGCAACAATATAAATGATATGCATTATAAAGGCATGGGCAAAATGCGAACATCAATACTACACGACTCAGTAATATTAGATAATGGTGTGACACTTGTTATTAGCTATGTGGAATATACTGGTCTAGAAATACATTTCTGGAAGTGATTTGTTTTCCCTTCGGAGCCATATCTTTATTGCTTCCTTTGTGCTCGATGCCGTAGGTACTTTGTCTTCTTGGGTAACACCATTGTGATATGATCCATTGTCCATAATTAGACAAGACGTTCTATCTAGGGATGGAAGCACTGTATTCTCGAGCCAATCTCTAAATACATTACCATTCATCTCATTATGATAATCCCTATTGTCTGTATGCTTTGATACGAACACGAGTCCAGCATTCTGTAGTAAGCCATTATGCCTACTACCAGCATCGGCTGTGACCAAACGCTGGGCAAACATCGCTGTATCTTTCCATCCACTGATTGCCATTCCTTTTCACTTGTGTGGTGCGCATTGATCCACGTCTCATCCAAATACACTATGTCATAATTTTCTTTGCGCATTTCCCTTATTTCACGTAGGTATCTGCTTCTCATGGCTCCTAAATGCGGTTGCTCGCAAAGGATATTTCTACCTCCCTTGTACTTTCTAAAAGTGAAGCCTAATGTCCTTATAATTTTCCACAAAGTTGTTTTGGATAGCTCTATGTTATTGTTCTTTCTCAACTAAACCCTAAGTTTTCTTACAGTCACTGTTTCTTTGGCATCCAGCATTTTTATAATAGCTCGCCTTATGACATCCTTGTCAAAGCTGTCTACAATTGCCTTTCTACCTACCGTTTGCTTATCGCGTGTTGGTTTCATTCCAGATTCTTGCACCCATCGACGAAATGACCGTTTACTCAAACCCAATGCATGCACCGTTCTTTTTTCGTTATTTGTAACAGTTTGAAACAGTTTCCTACGATCAGTTTCTTGTCAAAAGATTTGTGTACAACTTCATAGTGATGTGTTGAAGTGTACAAAATTTCACATTCAATCCCATTGAATAATATTCACACATTCAGATGTTAGCGATAAGTGGTAAGATTTAAAAACAAAATTTTCAGGATTCATGAAAGTACCCACATACTGACGACACCTCTGAAAACTCCCATTTTAAACTGTGCGGGGGTTCTTGTCATAAGGCCAATCTTGTGAACCACTAAAAAATTAACCATTCAACGCTAATGTTTCCGTGTGAAGACGTAATACTTCTAATAATGTCCCCTTCACGTCTGACTCGTAAATTATATACCGCATATAAACAAACTTTGAAATCTGCTGTACAATCTCCAGAACAAAGATTTTTTTGTTGTTGGGTGGACATAATGATAAGGTTATATGCTAAATCTCATAATTTTCCCTCAGTTGGTTACTGAGATATGGATTTTTATATGGGGTCCTGGCTAAAGTCAGTAGGATCATTGATTCCTCCGAAGTCGGAGAGTGTCTGCCTGCACAGCGAGGAACCACCATTCTGCACACCAATAAGCCAGACATGGGACAATGGATACTCATGCAAACCTCAGGTCCTGTATAACATCACACTGATGTTGGACAACAGGATGTCTTCATCCAACATACAGGACTTCACAGCCAGCAAACACAAGCAAGCAACTATTATCCAAAGTTCCACCCTTCCCACATTTTTAGTATATATTTCACATTTTAAATGTGAAAATAGTAAGTGATAAAATGCTAAACAGATGATTATCTATCTATGCATAGATATTTGCATATATGCATGCAAATATATAAATACATGTAGAAAAATAAGAGTATACTTCTGAAATAAAATGTGAAACCCAGGGAAATTACAACACCAAAGATACGTTTTTTGTACTTACCCAATTCCAATGGCAGACTACGGAGGTTGTTTCCTTCCAACAGAAGATTACGAAGACAAGAATGAGTAGACAGACAAGCAGATGGTATCCTTGTCAAAAGATTATTACGCAGGTCAAGCCATCTCAGGTTTGGAAACATTTTGAAAAATTCAACTGGCAGAGACGTTATCTCATTCCCTTCAAGGTACATATACTGAAAGTAAATTAATGCATACATATTGACATTACAGGTGTCATGCACTGCTTATATGGATTAAAAAATGCAAACACAGAAAGAATGTCACATACTAATTGTAAATACGTTTCATTATTTAAACTGGTCAATTTAATGCCAGATTGATCTCAAATGGCATTTCTATTTTATCAGTGGTGGCCCGCTTTGTCCTTATGTTACCAGAACCGATAATGGAAGCAAAGAATTGTCACACTGTAACTTTGCATGTCATAAGAGGCAACAAAGTAGGGTTGGTGTGAAAACTGGTCACCTCATCTTGTATAAAACTTTAGCTGTAAAATCCAGACGTGGTAGTGCAGTGGCCACATGCTTGCATGCTAGCCCAATGTTTAAATTCCCATTGAGGCTTGATTTGTTTTGTTTTTTTATGGACTTGGGCTTCCAGGTCAACAGTCTAACATAGATACCAGGAAATATTCTGGGAGGTAAAGGCAGCAGGCATCATATTGACCACATTACCCATCGAGTGTTGACTAGACTCTAAAAAAACGTGGAGCTAGCTTCATACTCTCAATACTTCAAGTTGTTGAATAGGGTTCTTTACTTCTTTTACTTATGAAGCTCTCATTGCTGCAATGATGTACTCACCCTGAAAACAGAACACCACAAAACAGAAAACAGAAACCACAAAACAGAAAACAGAACACCACAAAACATCAAAGGAGCTTTATCAGTGTAGAAGCTAGAGCCTGCCTACTGATGGTCCTGGGTAAAAAAAAAACACCCTTGAGGATAGATGTTTGCACGACCATACGAACAGTGTCTTGTACCCATGGTTGATCCTATCTTATAAAATAGGTATCAGACAATTATGAGGGAAGTAAGGCGGCTGGAGTGTTATGGATCTGTGATAATCTCACTCATGTGTTGTATGGTCCTTGAAATATAAGTATGGCATTATATTTTCAATAATGCATGGAGAAGATACCTGTAAGTTTTTTTTTCCCCACAGGAAATAACACAGGCATTCCACAAATGAAAGTAAATATTTTTAGAACATGTATCCTTCTGGTGGCAACACATGGGTGCGAGTCATTGATAATTTTAGTCACTAGAGAAGAAAGTCAGGATTTTTGAACTGAAATGTTACAGAAAAGATCTTAGAATAACGTACACCACGAGGAAAGAAAATACTGACATTCCACAAGATCTGAACATGAGGACAACTCACACAACTGGCACACAAACAGATTCATGTCTCGGAAACTATGATACCTTACAAAAAGTCCTAAAAGTTGAGAAGATCGACTTCATTGCCCCGGGTTTAATCCCATGCCATATGGCTCAGTCTTTTTTGGCAGAATGGCCTGTTGAAAGCGTCGCACAAAGCACAAACTCTGTAGCTCTGGTGATTCTCAGGAGTCTCTGAGAAAAATGCACTTTTGAACCGACAGATGTAACCCGAAATTTAACCCATAACCTTTGGAGTACGAGGTAGACAGCTTGACCACTTCGCTATAGAGACTCATGTTTAGTTTGACCATATTAAACATCTTAGTAGGTTGGAAAAAAAACAGTGATGGAAGACATGGCTCTTGGAAGAAAAAGGCACAGGTTTACTAACACGAAGGTGGGCACTAGGATAAATGCAGAAATCTTGGGCATGGCGGTGCATGTATGTAGTCAGCAACCTGGCAAGAGGTCGAGAAACTTGGCAAACTGTGAAGTGAGCGAAGTTCTGCAACGTATTTCAATTTGCAACATGATGATGATCATGGTGATGATAATTGAGTAAACACTGCGTCCGTTATATACTTTACCTCTAACTGTGGTAGTTTTGAAAGCGCTTCAGGAAGGGTTCGCAGTTTTCTCTTGCTCAAGTCAATTGACGTAGCCTTCAACAATCTTGTTTTCTCGATGACGCGCATAACTTCGTCTGCTATATTATTAATATTTGTATTTGTACATGCGCCATCGGAACCATCTATCATATCTTCAGATATGGTAACATCAGCTAGGTTGGCAATTTCACTAGCGCTAGAATTGGACGATTTGTCATCATTATCAACTTCAGGCGATTCGTTGAACTCCTCATCACGACCGTCTTCATGCACTTCTAAAAAAACTTCTTCATCATCGGGACAGCCGGAATTTGAGCTTATGTCTGTGTTGGTGTCACCATTTTCATTATTAATCCAAACCTGCGCTTCTGCTAGAGTAATGTTTTCTGTTTTGGTAGCCATTCACATTTTTCAGAATATGGGAGACCTTTTTAGAAACAGCTTCTTACGCGATGCTACAGGGGGATTCACTCGCAAAAGGAAAATCACTTTGACGCCATATTGACACCACACTTCACGATGCTTATGGTAACTATAACAACAATGTCATGTGATAGTCAGTACACTCAGCTGCCTTTTCTTATTTCTCCTCATTCGCACTGAAACCTCGACATTTAATTCTCTAGTTCAGTGGTACTCAAACTTTTTTCTGGCTCTTGCACCCTTCACCATATGTGCAGAATGTCATTCCCCCCACCCTTTCGTATTTCCTCCATATAAATCCCTCCCGCCCCAACACAGTATACGTAAAAGTGGAAGCTTAATTTAATAACACATAACAGAACAAGTCTAGACGTCTACATAAAACGTGATTTGCGGGTCTACTTACGTTATAAAACGAATTTCAGAAGGGCCAGAAGTACAGAACCGTAAAGTATGGAGGGAAAAACAATATCAAGTAATCGGTTCTTGTATTAACGTGATCTTGAAATAATCTTAATTCCCCAACCTGGAAACCCTAAAATATGCCCCCCCCCCCCCCCCCCCCCGGGGAGAGGGGTTACACCGGTTGAGAACCACTGCTCTAGTTCTTAGTTTCGGGTTCAATACATCTCAGTACAGTTGTTGAAATGGCCGTCGGCTGGTGTAATTATTTAATTATGTTCATTGGTTTAGGCAGGACAGAACTGTTGAACCCCTCCCCCCCCCCCCTTTTCCCCCGCGTAGTCCATAGATACACGTCTATTACGATGGACTTATTTTTGCGTGTGTATTTAAGTGGTGGAAATGGGGTTGTCACACTCACTACTAAGAATCTAAACTTTATGACCTGATTTTGCATTAAAGTCATGAAGAGCCAAGATGACTTGCCTGTTCTATCATGCTTCTCCACATTTTGCTTTCTCTATTAATTTGTGTTTTGGTATGTATGGCTGGTGTCATTATTTAATTCTGTTCATTGGTGTAGGCAGGACAGAACGCGTAGTCCATTGATACACGTCTATTACACTGGACTTATTATTGTGTGTGGATTTAAGTGACGGAAATGGGGTTGTTACACTCACTCCTAAGAATCTAAACCAGTGGTTCTCAACCTTTTTTGGCTCATGCCCCCTTTACCATCTGTTAAGAACGTCACCCCCCCCCCCCTTAAAATGTCCTCCCTATAAATCCCCCCACCCCTACACAGTATACATAAAAATAGAAGCTAAATTTAATAACACATACTAGAACAAGTCTAGACATCTATATAAAACGTGATTTGCAGGTCTACTTACGTTATAAAACGAATTTCATTAGGGCGAGAAGTACAGAACCGTACAATTTAGAGGGAAAAGCAATATCAAGTAATTGGTTCTTGTATTAATGCGATCTTGAAATAATCTTAATCTCCCCCCCCCCCCCCCACCCTGGAAACCCCAAAATTTCCCGGGGGATGGAAATGTCCCACCGGTTGAGAACCACTGATCTAAACTTTATGACCTGATTTTGCGTTAAAGTTGATGTTTTGTTGTTTGTCCATCAAGAATGATGATGACCATTCATTTCATCCAGTGGGGTTGAAGGTATGGAGCCGTGGGTTCTAAGATGGCTGATAAGGCCTATTTTGGCTCGAAATGTTCTTTGACAATGTGGACAAAGAATGCTTGACGTCTCTGGAGGAGGATTTCCTGCAGTGGTTTTTCTGTCCTGCCTTTTCTTCACAGCTCTTGCAGTCCTGGTTGCCTCACATGTGACTGCACCTTTGCGTAATGATGCACGCCACGAATTTCGGTCTCTGGCTGCAGCCTCCCAGGTGTCATGATGAATTCCAAAAGCATTCAGTGAAATTTTCAGAATGTCTTTAAAGCGTTTCCTCTGGCCACCTTGGGAGCGTTTACCTCAACGCAGTTCGCTGTAACAATTCGTTTAGGGAGCCTGTGATCTGGCATGTGAGTCAAGTGACCAGCCCAACGAATCTGATTCTTCATCAGTAGAGTGTGGATACTGGGCATGGATGCTCTTTCTAGGACTTCAGTGTCTGGAATCTTGTCTTGCCATTTAATCTTCAGTAGCTTAATAAGGCAGACTGTGTGGAAGTGGTTTAATTTCCTAGCGTGTCGCTGATAAACGGTCTAGGTTTCACAAGCATATAGCAGTGTGGATAATATAACTGCTTTGTAGACTTTTAGCTTTGTTTGCAGGCTTATTCCAGTTCTGTCCCATACATTCTTGTACAGTCTGCCAAAGGCCGCACTGGCCTTGGAGATTCTTGCATTCACTTCGTCATCAATTGTGGCAACTTGTGACACAGTGCTGCCAAGATAGGTGAATTCGTCCACAACACTTAGTCTATGATCATTAACTTTGATATTCGGCACAGTGTGATTATTCCCTGGAGCTGGCTGGTACATAACTACAGTCTTCTCCAAGTTGATATTGAGCCCAAAGTTGGCACAGGCATGTGAGAAAGCTGAAACATTATGTTGCATGTCCGCCTCTGAGTTGGCGTATAGAGCGCAATCATCAGCAAACAGGAGCTCTCTGGCGGTGTCGCTGTTAATTTTGGTTTTAGCTTTCAGCCTTCTGAGATTGAATAACTTTCCATCCATACGGTAGTTGATGTCTATTCCAATGTCGTCGTTCTCGAAAGCATTCATCAACATGGCTGAATACATGAGGCTGAACAGTGTTGGTGCCAGGACACATCCTTGCTTCACTCCATTGGTGACAGGAAAGGGTTCAGACAATTCACCATTTTCCTGTACTCTTGCCTGCATGCCGTCATGAAATAGTCGCACTATTTGGACAAACTTTCGTGGACAGCCATATTTTGCCACAATCCTCTGCTGACTGTATCAAAAGCCTTGGTAAGGTCAATGAAAGTGGAGAACATGTCGCAGTTCTGTTCCTGACATTTCTCTTGCAGCTGCCTTGCAGCGAAAATCATGTCAACAGTTCCATGTTCTTTCCTGAAGCCACATTGACTCTCAGGAAGAAGACCTTGATCGAGATGGGCTGTGAGGCGATTGAGAAGAATTCTGGCGAGTATCTTCCCTGCAATTGAAAGCAAGGAGATGCCTCGGTGGTTGTCACAGGATTGGCGGTTTCCTTTACGTTTGTAAAGGTGGACTATTGACGCGTCCTTGAAATCTTGTGGCATGGTCTCGTTCACCCATATGTTTGTAAAGAATTGGTGAAGCTGCTCTATTAGGACCGGCCCACCTGCCTTGTATATCTCTGCTGGGATGGAGTCAGGACCAGGTGCCTTGCCGCTGGAGAGTTGCTGGATGGCTTTGTTTACTTCCACTATGGTTGGCAGGCCATCAAGTGTCTCATTGGTGGGAACTTGAGGAAGGCAGTTGATGGTTTCATCATCGAAGAAGGAAGTTGCATTTAAGATTTTGCTGAAATGCTCTGCCCAGCGTTGAAGGATTTCTTTCTTATCGGTGACCAATATTCCCCCATCTGCACTGAGGAGGGGAACTATTTCCTGGTGATGTAGAACCATAGACCGCTTTCAGTGAGTCGTAGAAGTTTTTCATATCATGTCTGTCAGCAAAGCCCTGAATTTCATCAGCTTTGCTGCTCAGCCAGGAGTCCCGCATGTGCCGAAGTTTCTGCTGCACTACTCTCTGAATGTTCTCGAAAGCATCTTGTTTTTTATGTTGACTTTGGGTCATTCAAATGTGCCTTGAGGAGAAGATGTTTCTCGGCCAGCAATTGGTTGATGTCTTCGGAATTTTCATCAAACCAGTCTTTATGCTTTTGGGGGGCTGGACCCAGGATTTCCATAGCAGTGTTGTAAATTATGTCCTTTAGGGCTCTCCATTCTGTTTCTGTATCCTGTTTAGCTGCAGCATTGGGCTTGAAGCGGTCTTCCAGCATATTTTCAAACGACTGCTGCATTTTCTTGCTGTTTAGGCGGGTGACATTTAGCTTTTTTTTGCATTTTCGCCCCTTGAGGACACCGTGGTGGCCTGATGTGCATGTTTATTTTCGAGACAATGAGACGATGGTCTGTCCAACATTCGGCACCACACATGGATTTTGTCACTCGAACGTCTTGTCTGTCACTCCTCCTGACGATGACATAGTCAATGAGGTGCCAGTGTTTCGAGCGAGGGTGCATCCACGATGTCCTATTTCTCATGGGGAGACGGAAAATTGTGTTCGTAATCAGGAGCTCATGTTCGGCACATGTCTGAAGGAGGCGGAGTCCATTGCTGTTACAATTTCCGACTCCATGCTTTCCAATAATGCCACTCCAAGAGGTGGTGTCCGTGCCTACTCTGGCATTGAAATCCCCAAGGAGTATAAGTTTGTCTCCTTTGGGAACAGATGTTAATACATTGTGCAGGTCCTCATAGAACTTGTTCTTGACATCATCTTCGTTGGTCATAGTTGGTGCGTAGGCACTCACAATGGTTGCATGCTTCCTTCCATTCAGCAGGGGCAACTTCATGGTCATGAGCCTGTCGTTTATAGCCTTTGGAAATCCAGCTAATTTGCCGACCAGGGCCGACTTAATGGCAAATCCCACACCGGATTGGCGTCTTTCCTAGCTTTTCCTTCCACTCCAGAAAAATGTGTAGCCGGCACCTATTTCACAGATTTGGCCTTCTTCTGCAAGTCGTGTCTCGCTCAAGGCTGCAATGTCGATGTTGTACCTGCCCAGCTCTCTCCCAATCAGTGCTGTTCGTCTCTCTGGACCCGACGCGCCGTCTCTGTCAAGTAGGGTGCGTACATTCCAAGTTCCAATTGTTAAGGGAATATGGTTTACTCTTTTAGCTTTGCTTGTTTTATCTTTGTTTGTATGTCGACCGCAGTTAGGGTACCCACCAACCGCGGCTAGCTGGTTAGGTAGTGATGGAGCAGACAAGGTTTAGGACACCTTTTCTAGTCCCTTCCTCATGCTATGGAGGTGAGCAGTGTGTTCCTATAGAGGGCTGCTCAGGTCAGTAGAAGACGACCATATGGCCTGAGCCGCCTGTGTGCAGGTCTGTGACAACGACTGTCAGCGACCCACGCCTGCCGCTTCGCCGCTAGCCACAGGGCTTGAAGGTGATATATGACGTTGGATGAAGAATGACTTGCGCGATGACTTGGATTTAAGTGAGGAAGAGTTGCGCAATTCGTCGACCTCTCTCTCTCGCCTGAGTCCAGTGGCAAGACAAGTCGAGACGACTGGAGACGAATACAGGTGCAGTGGATGACCAGGGCGCTCTACGTGCCTTGCCGTGCTCATTACTTTCCACAACGCTTTGCAGGTAAACGCCGTCTTGCCCGTTGAATCAGGAATGATTTCTTCCGCGCAGTCTGCCGAATCCTGTCTTCACATGCTGGGTAGGCATACCCTAGTTTACCTCTTGGTTTGACACCAAATCGGATACCCATGCCTGGTTTAGCCAGCCTTTCACAGCTGTTGCCCGGGGGGTGGCCGCTGTCGCATGCTTGGACCAGGGGGGGATGGGTCCTGAAAAGAACATGAGAGTCATCCTTACCAAAGGTGCTACCAATGCCTGACACCCCGTACCCCCCTAAAGTTGATAACCAGTCATGAAATGCCAAGATGATTTGCCTGTTCTATCATGCTTCTCCACATTCTGCTTTCTCCATTAATTTGTGTATTGGAATATATAGTTTTTTGGGAGTAATTGCGCTGTACCTGCTTATAGCAGAGCACCGACATTTGTATATTTCCAGCATGGAGTTCCGTAAAACCGGTGGAGTTAGCACGCCACCGTCAAGTTTTCTATCGCTTCTTTTCTCTTCTCACAGTGTGGCAATTGAAAGGGGAGAATACAAATGACAACTGTCTCTTTCTGATGTTTGTAATAAGTTTCTTTGTGGCTTGGCCTCTCTCATAATATCTAGATTACTAGTTTTGGCTGTTCGAGACATTTCAGCAGGGTGTCAACATACTGAAAACAGGAGATGATGAATGAGACTAGAATTGGTTAAAAAAAAGGTCTGCTAAACATCTGCTGTAAGAGTGTTCAACATGCAGGGAGATTTTTTATTTACTCGTATTTTTTACAGCTTAACTACCGTTTCATCATTTTCATTTCTCTTTGCCAACATATGAAGAACAAAGAAAATCATTTTGGCTTACACGCGCTCCATTTGAGCGAATGGGCATTACAGGACACGCGAGAACTCGGGCACAAAAACCAACTGGGTGAGGCAGCCGAAAAGGCCTCGTGCTGGCTGTGGAATTGTTGGAACCTGGATTGGGACATGTCTTGAAACTAGTATGGTCGAAGCGGTAACTGCAGAACGACTAACAATCTCTCAACTGACAGCACGAACTTGCAACGTCTCGCGTCGACTCTAGAACCTTTCCTCCGAGCGTGGGTGGTGAATCTTCTTCTTCGTTCACACGGAGTTTTTTTTTCCCCGGACGTGATTGCGTTGTGCCTGTTTACAGCAGAGTTGCGTTCTTGCGCCGACAGGCCGACACATCCGATTTCTGCGGGTATTTGTTGACCGGGTTTACCTTCCCGGGGTGGTGAATCTAAGCGTAGTCAATCATGCACTCACCTGCAGAGACAAAGAGGTGGGTCGAAAACAGACAGGAAGAACCGGCTTCCTAGTAGAGTGAGTTTTTCAGAAGAAACTCAGCTCCACTGACGTCATCAGCCTTAAAATGAGTGCTGCTTTCCTTACATAGATTCGACTATGGCACATGAAGGTCTGCGACTACCCCTGATTCAAAACGTGAATAATCAGCAGACGTGTTGAAAAACATCTAATGGTAGTGGAAATGTGCTTTTTGTGGAAAATGGAACCGCCAGTTAAATGGTGCCCAGCCGATGGCAATACAATGGGCTGTGTGATTGCTGGGGAAAACATAACTTTTCCCATGGTCAGCATGTATAGAGAGAGGACGCAGTGGGAAGGACTAACTGTCGGACATCCATTGCGACTTCCCTGGAATTGTGGCCCCGATAGGGCGACCGTGAATATTCCAGACACAGCACGAAACGATGATTTGGTCAGACAACAGAGTTCCTGATCTGTCATTAATACTTTCAGAGGATGTCAGAAGAAATCATGATCATGAAATCTTGTCAGTCATCACATCCATACATCATGTGCCACGCCGATAAGCGTGGGCGGTCATGTTTTGCCATCTCACTCGATCACCAGTCGTGGATCAGCTTCGTGTTTGTCTCGACCATTCCACGTGGCCAAGTCATCCAGGTATTTACTTCGTATTCCCCTTGGATCTTGTCAGTTGTCACAAAGTTCTATAATAACTTTTTTCTCACAACATGCCCAAATAATTTTGACTGTCTAAGCCTAATGTCTCTATTCAGTTTACGATCTTTATTTGTTTCTTGATGAACTTGTTCATTGGTTTTTCTTGTTCATTGGTTTTTCTGTCCACGGTATTCTTTGCATTTTCTTCAGAAACCACATTTCCACTGCCATCAGATGTTTTTCAGCTTTTCTCATTCCCCACCTTCGCATCCATACAAAAGTGCAGGTTCTATGTAAAACTTCAACACTCTGGTTAGAGTTGTACTGTAAAGCATCATGAAACTGAGTATGGAACATATATAATATCCTTTACAGTAAACCCCGATACAGTTGTTGACTTCGCGTCTCTGTTGAGGAACTTATTCATCTCAAAAGTCAGCGTGCCCATCTTATAGAGACATCCGATAAAGTTGCCATGGTCGACTTCACTGCACCGGGTTTTATCTCAGATGGCCCAGTCTCTTTCCACAGCATGAGGTGCCGAAAGTGTCGCACAAAGCACAAACTCCGTAGCTCCAGCAATAATCCCCAGGAGTCTAAATAAAAATGCACTCGTGAACCGAAGGATGCATCCTGGAATCGAACACACTACCTTCGGAGTCTGAGTCAGATGGCTTGAGAGACATCTGATAATACAAGCATAACAGCCGTGGATTTCAATGCTCCAGCCAAGGAGTAGGACACCCCCAATTATAATGAAGCAGGCATTGCTTTGCATGGATCTGCCTAGGAAATGACTGCTCTTGCATCCTGACCAGGTGATACTGATCGTGCTGTCTGTTATCTCCAGCATAGTTACTGTCGCAGCAAAATGGAACATATTGGGAGAACATGAAAAAGATAAGTGCAATGCTCATAAATGAGGAATACAAGATTATAGAAACAAAAGCAGATTAATGAGGAACCTCTTGTACACATCCAAGTGAGTGCTGAATGCAAATCAGCCAGAATATCAGCCATTTTTCAAATTTGGTAACATGAGAAAGCAACTAATAGATTTAAAAACCAGACATGGGAATATAAGATTAAAGAATTTAGAAAACATCGATAACGCACAATTATGACCTCATGTTTCTAAACTGTCATGACATCATGAACAGCCCAGTCAATTCTGACCATCAAAGGCTCATTAGGCATCCCTAGTTATTCTTCCAGCACTACGTGTCAAAGTAAAAGAGATATCTGGCAGTACATGAATGATGAAGCCCCGAAACCTACCATCTGATAACATATTCCAAGACAATAAAAGTTATTTTTGCAGAACAATTACAGCGATACCATTCCTGACAGTGTCCAGCACCACCATATCAAACTATATGAGTTAGGTATTAAGAAAGTAGCAAAGAGCTTCAACATAAGTGTTACAGAATGACACAGCTCAAGGCCAGCTCTACGCAGTAACATTTTCTTCTTCCCTTTATCCTCCATTGAAGCAGAAGTCTTTGACATTTTGCACCAGTCAAACTAAAGGCAGGAACATACCTCAGCAATGTGTGTGTGTTTAGACATTGACCATGATTCATAGCCATATCTTGAAACTGGATCTGTTTTAACTTGCAAGAATTCTTTATTGAGCCTTCGAGTTATTTTTTTTTGGTTTTGTTTTGTGAGTGTGCATAAGACGTGCTTTATTTTATAAAATACTGTGTCCTATTCTGTCTCTGATATATCTGATATTATCCACATTCCTAACTACTTTTGTTTTTAAAAAGTACACACGCTTAAACAGGCAATTTTACTTCAGTGTTTGACATATTTCTTGGCAAGTTTAGTAGTTTGCCATTGCTTTCTGAACAACTGGCACACATACCAATGTATGAAAACCAACACAGGGCAGTCTGCTGCCAAATCACCCAGACGTGTTTCAAACAAGGTATGCAGGAATATGAATTGCACCCGCAAGCCTTTTGCCAGAAAGGACTGTAAATGGTGCATAAGCCACTTGAAACCCAAAATGCTTATATATGATAAAATAGTCCTCAAAAATGTATCCCTGTTAAAAACCTAGCCTTATTCTTTTGTCTGATGCATAGTCACAATTCAATGACAAATTATAAAATGAAAATGCAAGACCCCCATTAAAATGTGCAAACTTTTTTTTATTATCGTTAACCATAAAGTTTAAAAAACACAAACAATGAACAAACTACATTCTTATATTAAGCACCCACTGCTAAACAAAGCCCAAGCACAAATCTTTAACCAGTAGCACATAATTGCATTCATACTATGCCATAACAGAAATGAAAATCAAATGTGCATGACATGAACTGATGAGAGGGAAGATATCACACTCGCTCCTGTGACTCCAGTAGAACTACACTGTTGCCACGGATAACCTGTTAAAAATATATAAAACAAGATTTTAAGGAAGCACAATCTAACATACAAAACATGCCTCTGTGACAGAAATGAATAGGATTAAATATGAGGTTTAAACAACTGTGTAAACAAGAGTCAAGATTACAATTACTGTGAAAATATGCATGTTGTATATTTCAGCATGCAGGATTTATTTTGTGTGACTTGTGCAGTATTCACCTGCCGAGATGCAGCAAAATATGCCTTCCAATAAACTGTGAAATCTGTTTGTCTTCATTACTCAAAGTAAACAAAGTAATTTCCACCCAGAATATTATTTTTCAGTTGTTTATTAAGCCTAGGACCCCTTTCACAGTATATGGTGCTAGCCGACTTATTTTTTTTTCCTTTTTTCAAATCTATCAATATTGTGGACGCTGATCCCCCGCAATCTCATTATTTCCACATATGGGTTCTCAATCTGTTCTTTTACGACCCGGTTATCCAGGGAGTATCACACAACCGATGCCTTGTCTTGGTGTACAACGGACCCTGCGTTCCTGCACCACTCTGCTACCTGTAAGTCTTTCGCCAAACTGGTCCTGTCTGTACACCAGCAGATCAAATGCAAATGTCAAGATTCTACCCACACCTGGTGTCTCAATAGCTGCTATTTTGCTGGTGTAGACAAAGAGCACTGAGGACAAGGCAGGTCCCTGTGACCACCCAGGTGTAATAGTAAAAGGGTCAGAAGTCTGTCGCGGAAATTCTTGGAGTTGATGGATGAAAGACTGTCGCGCCATTCGTCTACAGCCATCCTTTGATGTTGAAGACAGACTGTTCTGACGGGAGTCGGCAAGATCTTTTGTTGTGGGGAAAACAGGTCTCCAGATCACAGGCTGGCAACTTTTTGGAGTACCGGGAACGATTCCTCAGATTAAAGCGGGACAGCTATCCAGTTGTTTACATCGAGTCGAAAAAGGAGAGAGAAAAATAGCTTCTCAGCGCTTAGTGTCTAGTCAGATTTGTGACGTCATTCAAACACCGTATTAAAACAGTCTGGACAAACAACTTTGGCGGGAGTCGACCAAATGTTATGAGACAACAAGGACGTTCCACTATGTGTTCCACAAAGCTAGCAGAAAAGTCATAGAAGATGATTATGACTCGATCATTGAAGGAAGTTTTTACTCAGCAGCCTTTGCACTGGGCCTATAACCCAGAGGGTTGGCAAGAGCCTGGCCTCTGCTGAGCTGGAACCGATGATCATCTAAGAGTGATTCCTCCGTGGTAGTTTTCATCGTAGTAGAGTGAAGATTCTTACAATACCACCAGTAACAGGAACAATAGTAGTTATATGGAGAAACTGAAAATTAACATTTGCGTTTTTCCAAATGGGGAATTCCTGTGAGACATCAATTAACAATGTGTTTTCCAAGTGGTGAATTCCTGTGAGAAATTACCAACTAACATTTAGTTTCAAAGTGACAGTAAACATTTATTTTACTGTACAAGAGTTATCAGATCACAGAACTTTTAGTGACATATTAGGTACACTGTGTGTGTCAGATTCATGGTCAGTATTGGACTATATCCACTATTGGTGACCAGGCATCCGGACTGTCCAAGAGCTACTGGAGGGAGTCGACATCTGGCCGGAGAGATGCATCATTTGGTGAGGTCCCTCTGTACTTTATCTATGGTGCTGTTGTGTGGCCAGTACTGTGATAAAGCAGACTTTGATCCTGAGCTGTTCGGTCTGATTCTGCATACACACTAGAGTATATGACAGACATTCTACACATACACTTTGCACATACCTGACACTATTCTTTATTAATTGATTTGTCATTTTTTTAGAAGCTAGAGTTGTGTAGTATGTTTTGGAAAAGAATGAGAGGGGGCATGGTCCAGTGGTAAGAGAGATCCAAGGACTGAAGGGGTGTTGTGGACAGAAATCCAGAAGATCCTCAAGATATTGATATGGGGTTAAAAGAATGTGGGTGTTGATTCCCCTCACCCCAGGGACGACACTTATTACGACAAAGTCCAGGAACCCATGCGCAGTGCAACCGTACGCTAATAAAGGACCGCTGCAACCCATCTAACAAGGCAAGAGCAGACTTCCATGTCCAACAGTATGTGTATCAACCGATCATACCTGACCCTGTTATACGCATCCTCCAGGTGAAGAGCTACCGTCACTGTCTCCTGTTTATCCTGGAAGCCCTCACAGACATCACATGCCAAAGTCGCAGCATTGGCCCAGGTGTCCTTCCCAGGCCGGTAACTACCGAGCCCTCTGAGAAGCAGATTACGACTTTCCAAATGTCACTGGAGCCTGCATATCTTTTCAAGGACTTTGCCATACATGTTTTGCAGGGTTATGATTTGGTATCCATTAAGTCTGGAGTGATCCTTACCTGGTTTTGGGAGTGGGACCAGGTAGCTATGCAGCCAATCGTGGGGTATTTCCGCCGTACTGATACTTACGTTGAAACAAAGAGCCTTCTTCTCCAAGTCCCCATAATTTATGCTACTCATATGGGAGTACCTCACCCCATCTGGGCCTGGTGCTGTGTCTTTAGCCCGCTTCAGTACAAGCCTAATATTCTCCACCTTAATCTCAGTCCTTTCTAGTGACCCGTGACACGGCTTCTCTGACTATCTCTAACAGTGCTATCATGCTGATCTGTCTGTATTAAAAATCGTGCAAGAAAAACCTCCCATTTGTCCTTATCAGTTGTCATTGGTCGGTTGTTATCATAAACAGTACCATGTATACCAGGCATCGCCTGTCTCTTCATCTGCCGGTGCAGCCTCAGAATTTTCCCAATGTCACATCGCCACCGACTTCATTGATAAACTGTTCCCACTTAGTCCTTTTTGCCTCTGCTGCCTGGAATTTAAAATCCTGCAACTTTACTTTTTTTATATCTTTCAAAGCTTCTCCTTCAATTTTGTGTCAATTGAGTTGGTTTCTCTCCGCACCCACTGCCAATTCCTTATGAGCCGCCCTCTTTTCCTTCCATGAATTCACCTCTGGTGGCCACCATGGTGGCGAAAAAGACAGGACACCCACTAGGCCAGCAATGAAACCGGGGGACCCTGATACGGCCATCGACCTGACACTTGTATCCCAAGAGGCGCCATCAGACATAAAATTGAGTGTCCTTGGAGACCATGGAAGTGACCACCTCCCCTGTTCTGTGCTGATACCTAAGTCTAGCGTTCAGTTGTGACTGCGACAACTCGCCACTCCTGATGCGCCTTAGGTCACAGGTAAGATCTAAACCAGAGAAAGCAAAATGGGGGATGGGGGGGGGGGGGGGGGGGGGGGGGTGTGTGTGTGTGTGTGTGTGTGTGTGTTTTTTTTTTTTTTTTTTTTTTTTTTCAAATTAAAACCTCATTTGTTTTTGTGTGTGAAAAAGTAAAGAACAAATGTATCATTTTTCTTAATGCAGTCCCCACTGCATTCAACGCAAGGCCGCCAGCGCCGATTAAGTGCTTGGATTTCCTGTAGACAAAAACATCTCTTGGTCGCATGTGCTGTATATACTAGCCTGCACCAGGAGCTGAGGGAACTCATCTCAAAGTAATATCCAGTAGTTATTTTATATAATATGAGTCATTTACCTCTTGACAATCCCACACCGAGAAAAAAAACACCTTAGAATATCAAGGAGTGGCACCTGTAATAAAAAATAAACTTACCACCATGCCTATGTTCCTCTTTTCACCAGTCTTGGTCTCTTCCACGGAGTCGTCAACAACAAGGTTCATGAATGGATCAAATCCACGCAGAGTACCTGTCACCTTTCGGTTGCCATTGAGCTTCACTGGGCAAACAAATGCAATTCATCAGTATATAACAATATGAACAATAATATAAACAGCTTAATTTTCAAAACCATACACACCATGCCTAACAAGTGCAGTTTACCTACATGTATTAATGCTTTATGACATCTACTTTTCATATTCACATAAATAAAACACATAAATGCCATAAAACTATATATATTTTAAAAGCTTGCATAGAAAAGTTTGTGTAATAAATAATCAGTTGATAAAAACTCAGTAACTGTTGAATTAAATGTGTGCAGAAAGATAAATAAATCTCCCAGACAAAAATAATTCACTCCGATAGAGAATAACTATTCTGTTTCATGCCTCTTTCAATGGGAGTGCACCACACATTATAAACCTCACAGATCAGTGTTTCTGACCCTGGCATGCATGTGTAAAATTTGCCTCCTCTAAACATTCCACGCAAGGTAACTGGCTCTATCTGACCATGAAATAATAATTACATTCCTATTCAAAAGCTACTCTAGCAGACACAAAGTTAAGCTCTATATATAAAATAAAATTGTGTAAAGTTTACTTACATGTCAAAACCTTTTCCATGTACCTATAGGGAAAAAAAGGTCAAAATTAGACTACATGCAAACATAGCAACTGGTATAATAGTTTACACGAAACTAAACACAATGGAACAGCAATTACAAACAAATAAGGAACACACAAGGAAATGATACTGATAAAAACAAAATATTTCTCTTGGTAATATTTCTGATGGAAAGCATGTCACTAGTTTAAACTTCCAACATCAACTTTAGCCATTTTATTTAATACTTTGGTAACTCAACATTTTTAGTCATCATTGGGCATGTATAAAGAGTATAATTACTGCCAACACATTTCCTGTTTGTGCTACACCTGTGCATCCAAAATTAAGTGTAGATTCCGTTTTCTTTCCAGCTTATGAATGCCTTAGAAGAATATGGAATAGACCAGGCCATCAGACTGCGGAATGCACTATATGATACTGGAAATGTACCTCCTGAATTACGTAAATCTATATTTATTGAAATACCAAAGAAATCAGGAGCCTTGGAATGTGATCAACGTTAAACAAATAGCAATGAGTCACATCATGAATTAAACTTTCATTATAGTAAGACATGTTGACATGATAAAGATGCAGATCTTCAAGCTGTTGGGAAAGACCCTAGACTTTAATAACCACATATTGGAAACACGTTGCATTAAAGACATAATAAATTAAATCAATATCAGCCAATTAAGATAGGTGTGCAATATGGATGGGTGTCCTGAAATTTTTCCCTATACAGTGATATGAGAAATTTAAAAGACAGGAATCACAACTGGGGAACATCTCAATAACATAAGATAAGCAGATGATAAAGTATTGAGTGCAGAAAACAAACAAGATTTGCAACATTTTGTAGATGTGATTATTGTGTACAGTGAATAACTAGGGCTAGAATTAAATTTAAGAAGATTATTGTCATATCTAAGAAGAAACAATATATGGGTACACGGACATGACCAGCCATGCCCTTCAACCACCACTCTATTTCGTGCCTATTTCTGCAGTTACACAATTTTGCATGTTTGATATGTGTCTTCGGAAAAACATCACATAGTAATGAAAGACAACAATGAGACTTAACATTCAAAACTATGGGTGAACCATGCCAACAGACAAAATTAGATGAGTGCTGCTAAATATAAGATACAAGTGATGATGCTTTGAGAATACACAGACACCTGGGGGGGGGGGGGGGGGGGGGGGGTCCGCCTCGAGTGCATCTGTGTGGACCCGGGATTTATTTAAAAAATCCATGTGGACTTCCAGTAATTTCCCCTGGTCTCTGGGTAGTGAGATCGGACACCCGTGTGTATTGTTGCGCACGTAAAAAATCCCTTGGCAGTTGGAAATTTAAAAAAGTAGCCTGACGGCGCTGCCCGGGCAAAATTTTCGAGTTAAAAATCTACCCAAAGGATTTCAGGATCCTCGCCGGTGCTGCGGAGTTCGTGCATTGAGCTGAGTTTCTCCAGACTCAGTGAGTTAGGAGGAAAATGGAGCACTTATGGGGTTAAATCCAACGACTAAACTAAACAGACACCTACGGTTGGTTAAGTTATCAGTACTCAGCTTGTAATTTCTGACGAATTGGCAATTTGTTTTGCATATAATATTATGATTTAACACAATGGTGATATATAAGTGCATTTTAGGTTTGTTTAAATCTAGTTAATATTTTGTCTTGAGAGATATGGTTACAAGCTTTACAATGCTGACAATTTTTAATCAGATTCAAGTAAAGATTTCTTCCTGTCTATTTACTCTTAATATAAATATCTTCAATTTTTCAACCGGCTTATACTGTATAGATAGAGATATGGTTACAAGCTTTACAATGCTGACAATTTTTAATCAGATTTAAGTAAAGATTTCTTCCTGTCTATTTACTCTTAATATAAATATCTTCAATTTTTCAACCGGCTTATACTGTATAGATAGAGATATAGTTACAAGCTTTACAATGCTGACAATTTTTAATCAGATTCAAGTAAAGATTTCTTCCTGTCTATTTACTCTTAATATAAATATCTTCAATTTTTCAACCGGCTTATACTGTATAGGTATTTCTTGGTTTTCTACATATACACACTTTGTTCATTTTTTGATAAAAATATATCAGATAAATCCGATTTGTTTTCTGTTTATTCAAAGATAAGATGAAAACCACATTCATCGCCAGCTGATAGTGGCACTGCATAACATTAGCCCCTGGTTTGATCCCCCCCCCAGTGAGATTCATTTTTCAACAGCTCTGTTTGATGGATGTGCCAGTCACATATAATGGATTCCAGAGATCTAAGTAAAGGTGGATGGCATAATACTGACCATATGACCCTGTCGTATGCGCTGTTTGGTCACACATAAATATGGACCTAACATTCCTTACAAAGAAGCATATTAATTGGATTACATCACTGTAAAATGAATTACAGTTCAAGTATAGAGAGTATGTATGACTTATGTATGTAAACATGGTAGCATACATTATTTATTATTTGTATTATAGTACTTGACTTACAAACTACAGAAGCAGAAAAATGCCATCAGATTACTAAATATGTCATCAGGCTTCTTGAACAATAAAAAACTTAAAATGCCAATGGCCGTCTGGCTGTTAATTAATTAGTCTGGCTGTATCATCAATGTGTATCAAATCTTGAGAGTACACAAAATGAGAAAAGCCATATTCTGTATGTCTGCCCTTATAGTTGCAAAGGAAACCTTAACCTAGCAACCAAAATTACAGACAATGTTTTACATTGTCACAGAAGTCAATGTTTCCTATTATCATCATTTGGCATTTTCTGCAACAAGGAATTTTAATCATTTACAACAATGAACAAGTTTTCTTTATGTGAAATCAAGAACAACATAATTGCACTTTAGAGCTCACATGTGTTCCGTCCCCTTCAATGGCCAACAAAGAGTTCCTACATTCCTTTCTGAAGATGTGAAGCTACAGTAGTTTTTTTCTCTTGGTTTTCTATATATGCATATTTTCTGATAAAACTATATATCAAACAGATCCGATGTGTTTCCTGTTTATTCAAAGATAAGTTGAAAACCAAATCCATCGCTAGCTGATAGTGGTGGCACTGCATAATGCTGGCTCCAGGTTTTATCCCCCACAGTATTTGTTTCTCAACAGCACTGCTTTGATGGTTACACCAGTCACATAAAGCTGCTGCCAGAGATCTAGGTAAAGGCGGATAGCATAATGCTGACCATATGACCCCTGTCGTATGCACCGTTTAGTCACACTTCAAAATATGGACCTAACATTCTTTTACAAAGAAAGCATATTAATTGGATTACATAATTTTAAAATGTAATTACAATAATAACACTGGGTTGTGAGTGCAGAGAATGGGCAGCGGGGCGCACTGAGTTTGAAATGCAACAGCTGATCCAGAGTAACATAGTCATCTACACCGATGGGTAAGTGGTGAGAAACAGACGTAGTGGTTGGGGTTTTAATGCAAAGGCTAATGGACGAGTCTTGATAAAGGAGAGTCTGGCATATGAAACTACGACCTCTAGCATGAGAATGGTTGTGGAGGCAGTAACAGCGGCATTCCATTGGCTAGAGGAGACTACTGCAACACACACACACACTATTCATTACGGATTCAAAAAAGTATGCTTAGCAAGGCGAAGACAGGAATGTTTTGTGTGGAATGGCTATCGTGGCTTCAGAGGTCACAGACAGAATTGAATGGATATTTTGTCCTGCCATGGGAGGGTGCGGGGGAATGAACAGGCTAATAGACTAGCAGGGAATGCACCTCTTGGTGGTAGATTGCTCATGGACAAGGGGGAGATGGTCGTGCACTTGTGGGACCTGCTGGAGAAGGCGGAGGAACAGATTGAGAACCCATATATGGAAAGAATGAGATTGCGGGGGATCGGCAGGGGTTCTGGAATAATTTCAAAACAGAGGGAAGACAAGGAGAACTTTTAATCAGATAGCGATGGGAACAATTAGTAGTATGACTTCACTGGCCGTTGAACGAGGGGACGGAGCACGTATGGGAATGTCCTGAGTGCAGTGATGTCGGTTCTTAACTCAACAAAATGAATTACAGTTCAAGTATAGAGAGTATGTATGACTTAGGTGCATAAACATGGTAGCATACATTATTTATTATTTGCATTATAGTACTTAATTTACAAACTACGGAAGCAGAAAAAAATGCCATCAGATTACTAAATATGTCATCAGACTTCTTGAACAAAATAATAATTAAAAAAAAAAAAAAAACTTAAAATGCCAATGGCTGTCTGGCTGTATCATCAATGTGTATCAAATCTTGAGAGTACACAAAATGAGAAAAGCCATATTCTGTATGTCTGCCCTTACAGTTGCAAAGGAAACCTTAACCTAGCAACCAAGATTACAGACAATGTTTTACTCTGGTTTCTACTTGTCACAGAAGTCAATGTTTCCTATTATCATCATTTGGCATTTTCTGCAGCAAGGAATTTTAATCAGTTACAACAATGAACAAGTTTTCTTTATGTGAAATCAAGAACAACATAATTGCACTTTAGACCTCACACGTGCTCCGTCCCCTTCAATAGCCAACAAAGAGTTCCTACATTCCTTTCTGCAGATGTGAAGCTACAGTACTGGACTTTCACACACCCTGCTAGATCTGAGCTTAGAGGGGAAAGAAGAGCTTTGCAAGTTACCTAAGGAAGTGGCATTTTGGTACTGGGTTGGGAGGAACGTTTCTAAACCAATAGAAGGTCTTATTTTTCACAGGGTTCACTTAACTAACCAAATTTCAATATTTTATTAAGTAAACTGGTATACGGTTAATAAAAAGTTATGGTAATGTTTCATTTAGCTCGGTCGCTTAAAATGCAATTGCAAACTAATGAACATAAACTTGTCAAGAAATCACGGACAGCCACTGGGGTTGACTGCGACGTCTGATATGCAACTACCTTTTTTTTAAATTTGCCATTGCTTTCTTAACGACAGCACTCATGCCATTTTATAAAAACCAACACAAGGCGATTTACTGCCAAATCGCCTGCAGCTGTGTTTCAAGCACGGTATGCTGGATTACGAACTGCCCCCGTAACCCTTTCGCAGTATATATACTATATATAGGGGGTTCCATCATGATTTTAAAAAAATGAGTATTTACTAATGAGACCACCACAGGTAGGTAGGCATTGAAAAACAAAATCTAATGGTACATCAATGATGCCTGTATGTCAATTCTAAGTGGAGATATTCACATTTTTGTGAAGGTGAAATGGGTGACAATATTTTCAAGTTCGTCGTACTTTTTGAAGCTCTTAAGTGTGTCAATTTTTCTCCGTGTGCAAGGTTGCCCCAAGCGTGTCATTGGCAGATATGAAAACTGACTTCAAAAACATGTTCCGCCATGTTGAATGATAAAAAATAGTACAAGTATACAAATGTATTATTTGAATAACGAAGACACAAACAATAGATTGCACGATTTATTGCCTGGCATATTTCGCTGCATCTCGTCAGGTACATACTGCAGAAATCACACAACTTACATGAAATTAACTAGATAAATCCTTCAAGTTGAAATATACACAATTTCGCACAGTAATGTCGATTGTCTACCACGGTAATTTTAAGCTGACTAACATGTCTTTCTGTTTACACAATTCTGGCTTGCGTTGATAGATCATAATTGCTTCTGCAAATTTTAACAAGCGAGTATTTTGTGTTCTAAACAACACGCGAAATGCAGTGTCTCTGGACACAACATGGCGACTGGCGACAATGTGCCTGCCGATTGAAGACGCCGGGAGCTTCCGGTGTGTCGGCTCCTCGTGGCTATCATCTCCTGTGTGTTGTATCTTGTTGACCCATTGAGGTATGTGTTCTGACACCCGTTTGTTAAGCTGTCTCTCCGTTCGACCAATGTAAACGGCCTGGCATCTACATGTGAATTGGTAAATACAATTGTTTGTGGCGTACAGAGGAACAGGCTCTTTGACTGTTGGTGTAGGAATGGGTACGGTTTTATACCTAACGACTGGAGTTGCCGCACAGAATGTTCGACCTACTGCTGTAGTAAGCCGGTCTTGTAGACGTTGCATTACGTCATCCCCTCGAAAGGTTAGCTGGATGAATACCTTGAGTTTAGGGACTGTAGTTACGTCTGCTTTGGGTTTGGGCTTGGCCCAAACCCAAAGCAGACGTAACTACAGTCCCTAAACTCAAGGTATTCATCCAGCTAACCTTTCGAGGGGAATGACGTAATGCAACGTCTACAAGACCGGCTTACTACAGCAGTAGGTCGAACATTCTGTGCGGCAACTCCAGTCATTAGGTGTAAAACCGT
The DNA here is from genome assembly GCA_014155875.1 of Cepaea nemoralis. Lineage (NCBI taxonomy): Eukaryota > Metazoa > Mollusca > Gastropoda > Stylommatophora > Helicidae > Cepaea > Cepaea nemoralis. Next base: position 134,317 of record JACEFZ010020233.1, read on the forward strand.
ACCCATTCCTACACCAACAGTCAAAGAGCCTGTTCCTCTGTACGCCACAAACAATTGTATTTACCAATTCACATGTAGATGCCAGGCCGTTTACATTGGTCGAACGGAGAGACAGCTTAACAAACGGGTGTCAGAACACATACCTCAATGGGTCAACAAGATACAACACACAGGAGATGATAGCCACGAGGAGCCGACACACCGGAAGCTCCCGGCGTCTTCAATCGGCAGGCACATTGTCGCCAGTCGCCATGTTGTGTCCAGAGACACTGCATTTCGCGTGTTGTTTAGAACACAAAATACTCGCTTGTTAAAATTTGCAGAAGCAATTATGATCTATCAACGCAAGCCAGAATTGTGTAAACAGAAAGACATGTTAGTCAGCTTAAAATTACCGTGGTAGACAATCGACATTACTGTGCGAAATTGTGTATATTTCAACTTGAAGGATTTATCTAGTTAATTTCATGTAAGTTGTGTGATTTCTGCAGTATGTACCTGACGAGATGCAGCGAAATATGCCAGGCAATAAATCGTGCAATCTATTGTTTGTGTCTTCGTTATTCAAATTCACTACGGGAAAACGTTTTGAAATATATTATTATTAATCTTTAAACATATTCTATTTAACTTTATAAGCTCAAATTCACGTTATGAGTGTTAAAAAGTGTACACGCCAGTCTGATTGATAATGCGTGCCAGTCATTTCCTACCAATGTGGGTTTCCCATTCACATGGCCGTAACATCTTCGCATTTCAACCATAACTGAAGCAAGTTTCGCAATGAAACTTTCCAAATATATATAATCTTGGATGCAGAATTCAACAATCCATCTGCACTTGATGCATTTCAACCAATAGCGCCAGAAAAAAAAATTAATAACGGTAAGTATGAAATATATTTTTATTTATATAAAAGGTCACGATAATTTCAACCAATCGATGTGCACGGAATATTAGGCTAACATATTTGAATGAATGACGCTGAAAGCATGAATGGTCTTTACATCGCCATTATTGGGGACACAGTGATCATTGTGGGGTGGCGCAGTATATAACTTCCTTTATTATTTCGGGTCATGGCATGATCGAAAACCCGACTATTGAATTAGTGTGAAATTAAACTTTGACACACACTTAAAAGTCTACAAGCTTGTCATTTTATTTGCTTTAGTTTTAGTCTATCCTTCGTCATTAGTGGGTCTCCAAGTGATAATTCAGCAAACTAATATCTGTATTATACCGGATAGAAATCTGAATGTGGAACCGGAACCAATTTCATTTTCAACTCTATCCAACATATTAATTTAATTGACTTTGAAAAATTTAAGATTGTTTATTAACCTACCTCTCTATCCTATCCTGCAGTGCTACTAGTGACTTTGTAACATTTTCACAACTTTACCGAGGTACTCATGCATAATTAATTTTAACATTAGTAAAATTTTAAAACTATTTACTTAGGCAGATCATTGAATATTATATATTAACTATGTGTTAACTTTAATATCTTTGGTTTTGATATTTATCAGGTTACCACATGACATGACATAACCCATCAAGTGATGATTCAGATGGGTCTATATACAACTATGGCACTAGTACTAGAAGAATTTTACACCTCCACTGGATAGATTTCAGAACCAATACGCAAATAAGACAAGAGACTAAGCAAGATATTGTATCCAATTTTATAAGAAAACGCTGTTGGAACTACATCTGCCACATACTCAGAAAGGACTCCTCTACCAAGCCCTCTAATATGGACACCGGTAGGGAAAAGAAAACGGGGAAGACCAAGAGAGACCCTGCGTAGAACCATCATCAGAGAAGGCTCATTCAACGGCCAAATTAACATCCAATATCTACAACAGGTAGCAGCGAACCGCCAGGCATGGAGAGCCATGACTTCTGCCCTATGCGCCGCCTTGGGCTCAAGAGGAAAAACTAACTAGCACCATTTACCCACGGCTCAAGACGTAAAAAAGGGTTTTAGAAGTTTGAATCGGATGTTTGGGATTCAGAAAATTTGCATATACTATATAGAAGTGGCGCGAATTACAAAGATTATTTTTCTAGAGAGCATTAAAATTATTAATTAACGTTGCATAAAATAACTGCCATCAAAACGTTATCAATTCAAAATATATATAAACAAAACAGTAACTATCTAACTCGTATAGAATATTCCTGTTACAAAATTAAAAGACACTCACTTTTTCAACTCTGGTGGATGTGCTTTACTCATGATGATTTAGGATGATTTTGTCAAAGCCTTGCTTTCCTTTCTTGGCTTCTTAAATTTAACTTCAGGATTCCGCCACCGGAAGTAGAAATGATAGCTAATGCTATTCAAATTTGGTATCTAAGTAAACGACAAAATTCTAAGAACATGCTCAAATTTACCAATTTGTAATGGATATTTTACAGGAGGTTATAATTATATTCATATTTGTATAATATGTAATTTTATTGTAAATAAAAATAAACGTTAAAGCTAAAATATAACAGGAAAAATAATTGCGAAAATGTTTGTTCCCTTTCTTCTTCGTAAACTTTTAGTGTTCGACTTGACAAAATGCAACAAATCGTTTGGTAATTTTGGTAAAGGATTACATAAATTGGACATAAGTACTACGGTCTGGCTGTGGCATTTTAGGTACTTTTGCTTTCTTTCACCCCAAACAAACTTTGCGAGCTATATTTAGAGTCACCAGCTATATTTAGCGCTGACGGTGATCTCCTCTGTTCGGCTGGAGTGCGTGTCAGTGCGTTTCAATTGCCCCACACCACAGTGTTGTTTCTTTGGGCTGTGGCAACCGTTTCTGTGTGAGTTTCTGTCTCATCATGAGTTTTCTGGAACTGGCAGCAGCTGTCCACGACAAGCAGAGTAGCGTGGCTTTTCTGCAGCATCATGGCATCTTACATTCTGCAAGACGCTGTTCTCATAATCATGTCATGGTGCTATCGCTGACTGAGCGTCAGGACAGATGGAGATGCCGACGACATTCATCATGTCGGCAGGACATCCCGCTGAGACAAGGCACATGGCTGCAAGGCTCGTGTCTCCCGTACAGACAGATCATTCTTTTCATATACTGCTGGTCTCAAGAGTTGACAAGCATTTCATTTTGCCAGTTACAGTTGGGGATGTCGCCGAGAGCAACTGTTGACTGGAGTAATTACCTACGAGAGGTTTGTGCCCACAAACTGTTAGTCAATCCGGTAGTAATCGGAGGACCAAATACCACTGTCGAGATAGATGAGAGCCTATTTACAAGGCGCAAACATCATGTGGGACGAGTGTTGCCACAACAGTGGGTATTTGGTGGCATCTGTCGTGAAACAGCCGACTGCTTCATGTTCTGTGTTCCAGACAGAACAGCAGCAACGCTTCTGCTGCCGCTGATCAGGACACACATTCGGGCCTGGCACAACTGTAGTCTCCGACCTCTGGCGTGCGTACAACGGAATTGGAAGTATTCCCGAATTGACGCATCTCACAGTCAACCACTCCCACAACTTTGTGGACCCTACCACCGGTGCACATACTCAATGTATCGAGCGCATGTGGAGAACGGCCAAGGAGAGAAACAAGAGGCAGAATGGAACACGCAGGCATCTACTAGAGTCCTACATGTGCGAATTCATGTGGCGCCGACAGACTAAATGCGCTGGTCTCGATGTGTTCAACACCATTCTTGCGGACATTGTTGGATTCTGGCCACCGCAAGAATAGCGCACCACCGCCGCATAGAATTGCGCACCGAGCTACGGAGCAACACACGGAAACCCCCTGAATGTTCGGCGCAACACAGGGAACCCCTGGATGTGATGTCATACCCTGGGATTCCCTTTTGTTTGGGGTGAAAGAAAGCAAAAGTACCGCATTTTACCACCACACCAGATCTGACATTTTATTCACCAAACCTCGAAGTAGAACATCACATGCATTGTTGGAAAGCAACTCGGAGGCAATGGCCGACATTCTGATTTTCAAGCTGTAGAAAATGAGCTTGTTGGAGAAAGCAGCACCCTCTCGAGATGCGACTACAACTACAAGAAAGCTGACTTGGCCATGTACCATCATCGCACCAGCATACTGGTTAGACATGTGAACATACATAAAGATATAAATAAAATACCTTATCAATGTGGTGACGTGTCCACAGTGAAGGTTGACTGCAATGGGATGGGTCTCGTCCTGACTGTACAGTACATTCTGTCAGATTGCTGTTCGTCCATCTCTTGATGTTACCTTCCCACTTGTAACGCTGTCTACCTCTTGCTCGCTAGCCCTCAACCTTACCCCCCAACATGGTTTTTATAAGTGTGTTATGAATTTTAATGTGGCCGAAATATTTCACTTTCCTCTTTAAAAAAATTTTTTTTTTAATCAACTCTTTTCATTCTGTTTCTCTAGAACCTCTCTACTTGATTATTTTTGTTTCCCAGAAATACGACATATTCTTCTGTATGTTCACATCTCACGGGCCTATATTCGACTTTCTAATGCTTGTTCATTGTCCAGGCTTCTGCTCCATAGAGTATTGTCGAATATACATAACGTGACAATTCTCAATTTTAATGCGTTTTTAATCTCTGTAGATGTTTGTGGAATTAAAATGGGGAATAGGTATCCCCAAATTACCAAGGCCAATTACTAAACGAAAACCAGAAATGGCTCGTACGACTCCCTAGTGCTGAAACAGATAGATAAGGTAAGATTCCTCTAGGTATAAAATCAGGTTTTCGTTTAGAAGACCAGGAGAACACATGAAAGTCACCGCATTCAGAGAGGAGAAGCTCACTCTAGATATATTGAAAGCATTTAGTCTTCCTGCCACACCCTGCTCTCCTAATATGTTGTAAAGACTAGTATTATCCACTGTTACACACAACAACAAAGTTACACACAAGTCGACAAGAAATTGAACAACTCAGTGTAATAAAATCATAATATTATAATGAATAAAAAGTAGGGGGTATATGTTCTAGGGGCATCTAAAATATAGCACAACCAATATTCACAAACAAAAGATAAAGTTAGTTAAAACTATCAATCACATGAGACTAACTAATTTGATATGGTTCTGGCACTATAGATAACTATGCGCTGTACTTGCACAACCAAAAATACGTTGATTTTCTCCTCTTCTAGGAAATGATATCAGTCATTGGTTATTCCCGCTAACTTGCTTGAATCTAAAACACCTTGGAACACGTAGTTGACTGTTCAAAAATAATGGCATGTAATTGTCACTGATGTTATCTCAAGTATACTCAGCTAAAGTCTACAGGACTGGGATGGCTATGACCTCAGAGTGGCCATGTTTTTTTATATGGCCTCTTGCTCTTCCGGTAGCAGAAAGGCAAATTCCCTCATCATTCACTGATGAATTCGACAGTTCAGATACTGATGTTCTTAGACCAGAAACACATCTCAAGTAAGTTATTCGACCACTAGGATACTGATATTCTTAGGTCAGGAACACATCGTAAGTAGGCCCTTAGACCACCACTCTCTGTCTAAAACATGGACAAAAACCATATATCATCTTCTGCGCTCATTCGGAGTGGTTTTTTCGGACACATTCGACTTGTGTGGGCATTTGTTGACCAGGTTAACCTTCCCGGGGGTTTCTTAGGACGTTTGACTCTCACTGTTGTGGTGTTTCCCCAATCCCAGCTGGCCCATTTAAAACAGCCTAAGACATCCTGATTAGTCCTCAAGGGAAAGCAGGGGACCACCATGGGCATTCCCCACCATCCAAGAGGCTTCCATAACTGCAGAGCTGACAAACAGCGCTCTGGTACTGGGCTCACTCAAGGAATCGTCATGTCCTGCACATGGCTGCTTAGTCTCACTTCCATATATTGGGCCTTCTGTTCACCATAGGCTGTTCCTTCGGAAACCAGAAGAATGCAGTCTGCAGATGACATCCGCACAGTGAGTTTTTCGATTCAGACTTCCACGTAATGGATTTCCTAACTAAGCAATATTCCATTTCATGCCACTGGGGCTCTTTTTTCCATCTTTGATGACGCCCACACAATGAGCTTTTGATTTGGACTTTCCAAGTAATAGATTTGCTAAACAAGCAATATTCCATTTCATGCCTCTGGGATGCTTGTGTTACCGGCATACCTGTGGTAAGAAGTGTGGCAGTCTAAATACTTCTTCATGAACATTTAGATGTCAACCTGAATGTAGTTAAAGTAATCTGCAGTCAACTTGAGTTTGTTGATATCTCCATAGAGCTTGTCCTCAAATGATGCAGGTGTGGGTCAAAATATCTTTCTCTGTTCTGCATATATTGGGCACTCCTGCAGCAAATGTTTAGCTGTTATATTACCAGTTCCACAATTACATTCATCAGTATCTTTAGTTTATTGAACAAGTGGTATTTCAGCCTGTTATGTCCTATGCGGAGTCTGAAGATTGCTACTTGTTCTCTTCGGTCGAGTTTGTAATATGCATCATCCTTCTGGTGGCATGGATAAAAAAAACAGCGCTCCAGGGCCAGATGGGATAAGATATGACGACATCAATTGGTGTACCGACAACGAGCTAGAGGAACTAGCTGACATGTACAAACACAGTATAGAGGGTGCTAATATCAAGGAGGAGTGGTTACACGGCTATATGATTCCCTTGCCGACGCCTGGCAAAGACCACACAAACAATTCAGGGATATCGAGTAATAACCATGCAGAATACTTCTTCTTCTTCTTCTTCTTCTTCTTCTTCTTCTTCTTCTTCTTCTTCTTCTTCTTCTTCTTCTTCTTCTTCTTCTTCTTCTTCTTCTGCGTTCATCCGGAGTTTTTTTCCCGGACCTGATTGCGTTGTGCCTGTTTAAAGCAGATCTGCGTTCTTGCGCCGTTAGGCCGACACATCCGACTTCTGCAGGCATTTGTTGACCGGGTTAAACTTCCCGGGAATTTCTTAGGACGTTTGTCTCTCACTGTTGTGGTGTTATCCCCCATTCCAGCTGGTCCATTTAGAACAGCCAAAGACATCCTGGTCAGTCCTCAAGGGAAGGCAGGGGCAGACCATGGGCATTCCCTGCCATCCAAGGAGCCTTCCATAATTGCATCATCTTTCTGGTGACCTAGATGCTCTGATTCCTATTTGGTTCTATAATTGCTTTTTATAAACATCTTTGCCTCATTATAGATAATGTTCTATGTCAGGCTGAGATAGTCGTCCGCCCTATTTTGCCAGTCTGTCAGCCTCTTCATTTCCAGGTATACTGCAATGTTATGGGATCCACTGTATTACAACTTTTTTGGATTTCTGACATAGTCCTTAGAGTGCTGCTCTTAGGTCTGCTAGTTCTGTGCTGTTTTGTCTCTTCAGTATTGAGACAGCTGACTTTGCATCTGTGAAGATAGTTATTTGCTTCTCTTTATTTTCCTCCATCAAGAGCATTTCTGCTGCAGTTTTTAAAGCTTCTACCTCTGCTTTGAAGTTACTTGAAAATTTTCCAGTTGCCACTGACTGAAACAGTTATACTAGATGGCGAGACAGATTGGTTTGACATCAAGCAAGAAGTCCATAAGGGCTGTGTGTTGACACCCTATTTGTTTTTTAACCTGCATGCCGAAAATATAATGAGAAATGCCAGAGACTATATAACCTGGGAGCAATATGATGCCCTAAATATCGGTGGTCATGAGCATGACATACCAGAGATTCGATATGCTGATGATACAGTATCACTATTCACATCACAGAATTGTATAGAAACCCCAATAACCTCAACCCAAAAGAATAGTGAAAATCACAACTTATATCTGAACATAGCAAAAACAAAGATAATGCGTACAGGTAGAATTATTATGGAGAAAGAAAAATATGTTAATGAGGAAAAATTGGAAGGTGGTGGAAAATTTCAAATATGTTGGGTCATTGATTACCAACAATAGTGAAACAGTGAAATAAATTAAAATACGAATATCTATTGCTCTTCAAAGACTAAAAAACCAAATAAATTATAGAGTGGGACAGATAGAACTACAAACATTCGATTGTTAAGAGCATGGATTTTTCCCATTAAAAAACATACGCCTGTGAGACCTGGACACTTTATAAACAAGCTGAGCAGCGCATAGATGCCTTTGAATATAAATGTTCAAAGAATATCTCGGATAAAGAATATAACAAATTCATCCATAGGCCTACTTCTTGAGCTGAATATTGAAGAAGGTTGGCTATTAAAAACAATAAAACAAAGAAAATTGAAATTTTTTGGTCACTTGAAACGTCATGAAAGTTTGGAGAGAACAATAAAGAAGGGGAATATGCCTGGGAACAGAAAGAAAGAGGAAGGCCAAAGAGAAAATAGGTGCAAGATGTTGCGGATGATCTCCAGATGGTTATATCCGCGGGACATCTTGCTTAAGATTGAGAAGTTTTCCAGAAGGTTGTTATGGAAGCGAGGTTCTGCAAAGGACATGCTACCGAATGAATGAATGAATTTACTACATTTGCTTGATGATGATCGGGTATCACCTATAGCACATGATACTTCCTACTGGATGAAGCGACTCCTCTGGAATCTCCATTAATGTCGTTAGCTTCATCGATTTTGTTTTCAGATATGATTTTCCTGGGACAATATAGCGGTGGTAGTTTCCCATTGCCTTGCCGACGATTTATGCAATGGACTGACTCCACCAACCTTTATCTAAAAGACAGACCATGCAAGGCAGCAGGGGTGAAGAGGTTATATGGCGCCTCTTACCCGCCGATGGCCACGTCATAGATTTTAAAGGTATTGTATAGAGATAACTGCCCCACCAACTAACTCGCTTACTCTCAATGACCACCGCCTGTGTTGGTCCACGGCTGCTTATTCAACATATTCACACCTAACCTCTATACAAAACAGGCCACTCCACCACCCGCCTAGTAGTAGAACAAAGCCCCTACCCCCAGAGGTTTACCCAGGATAAAATGGAAACCAGAAAATGTTCTGGGAAGTAAAGGCAGACGGCTTCCTTTGACCACATTACTCACGGAGTGCAGATTGGTCTACAAATATACTGAGTTAGCACCATGCAGCTAATAGGCCGCAAGTGTTCTTTACTTATTATTTTGAATGTAGAAATAGATTTGCAGCTTTGAAAAAAAAACAAAAAACTTTGTTTTTCCGGCCCTGTGTGCTTTCTGTGACTTACTTCTCATTTCATCTATATAATCATCGAAGTATACACAGGACTTTTACTCAGCATGAATGCAAGTGTACGCAATAATCTTGCTCAATATGTATGCAAGTATATGTAACAATCGTGCTCGACATGTACGCAAGTTTTCGTAACAATTTTGCCCGACACAATTGCAAGTGTACGTAAAAATCTTCCTCCCCGCGTACACAATATACTTAACAATCACCCTCGACACAGTTGCGAGTATACGTAACAATCTTGCTCGAGATTAACGCATGTAGGCATACGTAAGATTCTAGTTTAGCCAGTTGTGACGTCACCGCAACGAGATCTAATTTACGTTGCAGCGTCGGAGGGCATTCTTGATTACCTCAGCAGAATACATGAATAAGTGAATACCACCTGAGGTAAGCGTAACACGCGTCTCTGTATTCCCTTGCTGCCAAATGCATTTTTCATTGGCCAAGTCACTGGTCGGTGGTCCTAAAATTGTCGTCCAGGACATTTTATTTACATTATTGTAAAGTCACCATCACATTATAACGATTACTAGAATAAGAAGAAGAAGACGAAGATGATGAAGAAGAAGAAGAAGAAGAAGAAGAAGAACAAGAACAAGAACAACAACAACAACAACAACAACTTCTTATTCTTCTTTCGTTCGCTTGAAATTTGTCTATATTATATCTGCAATGCAGTATCTTGGATGAATTTAACTGTCGTTTTAGTTCACTCAATGGTTCGTCGTTGATCACATTAGACGTCCTGAAGACAGTTGTGACATCCGTTAAGATTCAGGGTGTTAGAGATCGAATTTACAAACAAGTTCAAAAAAATTGC
>JACEFZ010020234.1:0-87006 GCA_014155875.1 Cepaea nemoralis
CAACTTCCACCGAAGTTGTTTATCCCGACTGGTTTTAATACTGTGTCTGAATGACGTCACAGGTCTGTCTAGACAGTATGCGTCTAGAAACTATTTTTCTCTCTCCGTTTCTGACTGGATGTAAACAACCCGCTTTCATCTGGGGAATTGTCCCGGTACTTCAAAGAGTCTGGTTGGCTTGTGATCCGGAGACCTGTTTTTCCCACAACAAAAGATCTTGCCGACTTACATCCAGACAGAGTGTCTCCAACTTCAAAGAATGACGGCCACCTGCAGACCAATGGCGTGACAGTCTTTCTTCGATCGACAACACATCAAAGAATGACGGCTGCTTGTAGACGCATTGGCGCGACAGTCTTTCATCGATCGACATCTCCAAGAATTTATGCGACACACATCAGCATTTGAATGGGGTAGTATCATGGCAGACATCGCACCTTCAAAGAGCTCACAGAATGGACTGTTACCTGAGGCACATTTAAATTGTCTTACTTCACTCCAAAAGGCTTCAGTTTCTGTTTTGTTTCTCCAGCCAACCAAATTTATGTTGGTTAACTGATATTCTGCTTCCACCACACTATTACCAGTAGCCCCTAAAAATTTCATAACTTGACAATATTTTGATATGTCCTTTACTGGCTGAAGTTAACAGAAAAGATTGAAATATTGTTCAATACATCTACATTTTTAGGAAGTCTCTGCTTCAGTTGCTTGAATAATGAGTGAAGAAAATCTTGACAGCGCTTTCTTAAGTTATCTTCATTTTCTGTTAAGTCTTTTTGTATTTAAACCTATCAATTTTTGATTCGATTTGGTATCCTAGGTATGGTTTAGGAGCCAAATAGCTCCCTATAAGTGCAAGTTAACAAGTCAGCTTTAGAAGTTGGCAATATAAGTCTTTTACCAGTTGAGTGATATAGCAAAGAGAGATCGTCTAGTAATTTAACTTTATCGACATTTTAGATTCAAACAGTTTATTAACTTTTTGCACTTCACTTCTTCTTCTTCTTCTTTCGTTCGCTTGAAATATGTCTATATCTGCAATGTCGTCTCTTGCATGAATTGAACTGTTGTTTTTTTTCAGTTCACACAGTGGTCCATAGAGTTTATCTTCCACTGTCGTCTCTCTAGGCCAGAAGGTTTGCCTAGATATGTTATATTTTGGGCAGTCTTGGAGTATGTGCTCTGCTGTCTGCGACGCCAATCCACATGTGCACATGGCTGTTTCACCAATCTTGAATTTTGTATACATGTGGTTGCGTAATCTATTGTGTCCTGTTCTGAGGCGCAGAATAATGACTTGTTCTGGTCTGTCCATAACGTGGTAGTCATCTTGAGCAGGTTTTGGTGGCTTTCTGACTGATTTGATCATTCTTTTCTTTTGGTGGTATGTAACGGGCACATCAGGCTGTTCTTCTTTGGCTCCTTCCTTAGCCAATTGATCAGCTCTGTCATTTCCGGGTACTCCACAGTGGGATGGTATCCACTGTATGGTGACTTTTTGCTGACTGCTAAGTTCAGAAAGTAGTGTCCTTAGTACTGGCAATTTCCCAGAGAGGAGCGCCTCGAGTACTGATTTTGCATCTGTTAGTAGCACCACAGGTTGTGTACCATTGCTGTTATTTAGTAATTTCTCTGTTGCTATCTTGATTGCCTCAATTTCGGCATCATAGTTATGGCAGTACTTTCCTGTCGGTACTCTGGCTGTGTCCCTAGTATTATTTGGGTATTCTATGTACACTCCCGCTCCTCCATTTCGAACAGCATTTTGTGCTGACCCATCTGTGTAGACTCGGATCCAGAGATCCTGTGGGTATTCTTCATCAAGGAAGCTGAGAGTGGCTGTTCTGCGCTGCACACTGTTCTGTTCTTCCTTGTCAAATAATCCTCTCACTTTTGTCTGGATTTGTAACGATAGTCTATGCTCATCTTTCCATGGAGTTCGCTCTGGAATAGTTGTTAGGGGGATACCAACTGTGGGCAGATCAGTGGTTTCTCTGCAGAGTCGTTTGGCCTGGTGGATAAAACTACTTCTTTTCAACCGCCCCATAGCTAGGTTTTCAAATCTGTTCTTCATAGGGTGGCCTGGCAAGCTGAGGAACTTTTCTGCTTGTATTAGCGTTTTCGTATCTCTGCGCTCACTCAGTGCCTGTGTCCTCCCCATCTTCTCCATTTCCACTATAGGGTTTGATCTCATCCCTCCTGTGGTGACTCTAAGTGCTTGATTTTGCACCTTGTCCAGCTCTTGTAGTGTGGTTTTTGATGCTGAACACCACGCAGTTGACCCATATTCCAGGTGTGGTCGTATGCTCGGTTGGTAAACTTTGCTAAGTATTTTCGTACTGGCTCCCCATGTGGTTCCACTTAGCTTTCTCAGGATGGCTATTTTCCTTCTGGCTTTTGCTACTGCTTTGTTGATGTGCTTTCTCCATGTCAGCTTGCCATCAAATGTTACTCCAAGGTATGTTGATTCTTTATCTTCTCTTAGGGGTGTTCCATTTATCTGGATGATCCCTGCCTTTTGTTTTGGAGAGAGGGTAAATAGGGTGGTGCTGCACTTGTCAGTGTTTATGCTGACACACCATCTATTTGCCCATGCAGCAAATGTATCTACAGCTCTTTGTAGCAATCTGGTGGCCACTGATGCATATTCATTTGTGCTCCATAGAACCAGGTCATCGGCGTACATTGCCGCTTTAATTCCATGCGGTAGGTGAGCAACAAGATCATTGATGAAGATTAGAAAAAATGTGGGGGACAAGACTCCGCCCTGGGGGACACCGTGACGCAGTAGTACTTTCTTGCTCTTGAGTCCGTCTATCTGTACTCGGGCTCTTCTGTTGTGCAAGTATGCTTTCACCCATTTGTACATTCTTCCATTGACTTTGCAGTTTCTCAGTTTCTTCATCAGACCTTCTTTCCAGACTTTGTCAAAGGCTTTCTTCAGATCTATCCATGCCGCAAGCACCAGCTTCTTCTCTTGGAATGCATCCTCAATTTCTTGAGAGAGGTAGGTTGTCTGATCTTCCGTAGAGTAGCACTGCCTAAAGCCAGCCTGCTGTGGCACAAGGATGTTTTTACTTTCAATGTACCACTGCAGTCTGTGATTGATGATGCGCTCCAGTGTTTTGCAGAGACAGCTGGTGAGGCTAATTGGTCTGTAGCTAGAGGCAATGGAACCATCTTTCCCTGATTTTAGGAGGGGTATCATGATTGCTTCTCTCCAGGCTTGTGGAACACTGCCTAAGGTCCAGCTGTTATTGAAGATCTGCAACAGCTTTGTTTTGGCCTCTGTTCCTAGGTTCCTGATCATTTCATTGGAGATACCATCAGCTCCTGGTGACTTTCTCATTTTCAGTTTTGATATGGCTAGCTCCAGTTCGCTGATTGTGATGGGTGCCTCCAGAACCTCATGTACTATTTCCTTCTGTCCTGTATGTTGTCGTTTCTCTCGAATCTCTTGTTGTTTCTCTGGACTAATTTTGATATTGCTATCTTGTGCGAACGAGTCCGCAAAATGGTCAGCTGCTTGCTTTCTTGTTAAGATTTTTCCATCTTTATGTAGCGCAATTTTTGAGTTTCTCCCTGTGCCCTCGTCATTAAGCTGTTTTATTAGCTTCCACAATTTCCTTGTGTCTCTTTCAAAGTTCAGAGACTCCGTTTTCTCCTGCCAGCTTTTCCGTCTAGCCTGCAGCTTGGCCCTTTGAAATTTGGCTGTTGCATGCTGGAATTTATTGTGGTGCTCTTGGCTGGGTGTGGCCTCTGCTTGCTTTCTACACACTTCAACATCATTATGCAACTGTTCCAGTTCACTACTCCAGTAGGGTTTATATTGTTTACGGGCTCCTCTTGGTACTGTTTCTCGCGCTGCCTGTAGTATGCATTTCCCAAACTCTTCAACTACTTTATTTATGTCTTTCTCAGTGTTCAGGTTTCTAACCAATATGCTGGTGCGATGCTTGTACATTGCCCAGTCTGCTTTCTTGTAGTTCCACCTCGAGAGGGTGCTGCTTTCACTTACAAGCTCATTTTCTACGGTTAGAAAGACTGGCCGATGGTCACTGCCACCAAGTTGTTTCCCAACAATTCGTGTAATGTTCCACTCCAGGTCTGGTGAATGAAAAGCCAGGTCAGGTGTAGTTGTAGAGTGCCATGATCTCGAGTAGAAAGTATGTGGGTCGGACGGCTTGTTAATCAACATGAATCTATTCTCATCCTGCCAGTCTTCCAGTCTCTCTCCTCTTTGGTCCATGTGATCATAGCCCCAGCTCTGCGAGTGGCTGTTGAAATCGCCACACACAATCATTTTTTCTTTTAGTAGTAGTGTGTCCAGTGCCTGTGGGCGGTCACTTGGACAGTAGTAATTGATCAGATGTAGATCTGTATTACCTGTCTTAAGTTTAAGTGTCTGATACTCAGCCCCTTCCATGTAGACTTTGATTTGGGAAGCCATGATGTTATTTCTTACAAGGGTCAGTATCCCACCTTTTCGCCTGTCCTTTCGGTCAGATCGGTAACACTGGTAGCCTCTGATTTTGAAGGCTATATTTTCATTGAGGTGAGTTTCTTGCAAGCAACATATGCTTACTTTTTCTTGGTCCAAGATTTTTTCTAATTCTATTTTTTTGTTGCTGACTCCCTCCGCATTCCAGTGCATTATTTTAAGTCTTCGTTTGGTAAGGCCAGTCATCCTATTCTCATGTCCCCTGGCTCCACAGGGCATCTGAGAAGGACCTCCAGTAGTTGGGGTTGGACCCTTTCGAGACATGGGGCCCGGCACTGCACCTGCCTGGGGGTCCAAAGCAGGGCGAGCACCATAACGATTAGCAGTAGTCGACATATTCCATTTTGCGTGATTGCGTGGCATCCTGATTTCTGTGGTGCGCCTCTTGGCTGGTTGCCTCCGACTTCAGCACCTTTCTTTGCTAGAGCAGACTGTGGTCTCACTCGAGTGTAGATGTGTACACGCGCACACACCTGTCTGCGCATGCATGTACGTGCATACACATCTAGAGCATACTGGTTATTTTCCGGCGCCAGAGATTCGCCGTCGCCCCTTCTCCTGTTAGTTTAAACAGGTCCGCCGCGTGAAGGCCAGGAGTTGGACTTTTGCTGCATAGGTTATGTATTCACGAGCCATTGAGGTATTTAAGCAATGTTGGGCGCTCACCCCAACACCGCGCCTCGGCTACATACAGCAACATTTGGAACCCTGCACTTCACTTAAAATGGGTTGTAAAAAGACAAGGAATGCCAAATATGTTTCATCAATGTGCATTCCATATAGTATTTCAGCTGTGTAGCACTTTTCACTTTGTCTTGTTATTTCGAAGTGTGTCTTCAACTCCAACCATTGGTTCACAATTATTTCAACAGCTGGTTAAATTGATAGCCATCTAGTTTTGCAATATGACATAATTTTCAGTTGTGAGGAACTATAATTTAATGCTGTATATAAATTATTATATTGCTGTTGACTGACAGATGATTTGGAGAACCAGTTATGTGTTTCAGCAATAAGGAATTCCAAACTCCTTGTTAAACATTCTGATGAGGCATGTGATAATGCTAGCTGCAAGGAATGACACGCACATTTTATGAAGATTAAAGATGGGTTATCTTCCTTCAATTTTGCATAAACGCCATGGTTGATACCAACCATTACCGAGGCATTATCGGTTCCAATTGCAGCCAAATTCTTCAAGTTTAAATGTTTAATGACCAAAAGTTTCTTCAGTGCCCAAACTATACTTTCTGCATCACACTTTTCCATGTGTACTAGTCCAAGAAATTTAGAAATTACTTTGTCTTTGCTGTTGCTATAATATATAACACATATATATCTTCTTCAAAGTGAGAAAACAAAGTACTTTTTATCATATTTATACACTTGCTCCGATGCATTTTTACGTCCTTTAGAACTTTACTGTCAGAAATAGTGTTTTTAAACAAATCAATCAAATGGTCACAGTTCGCAATTGCACTATGACAACTTACAAACATTGCGACAAATCCTTCAACTTTTGATGTTTCAATACTCTGTGTAGTTCTGAAAACAGATATCAGCGGTGTAATACCCCTAAATGGCACTGCATTTTTATGTTTTTTTAGTCTCTGCATGATTCTTCAAGTCTTGTATTTTCGCTTTCATTTCGCACTTGCAGTACTTAAACCAGCTTTAGTCGCATCTCCGTGAACTGCCATCACCCAGTCTTTAATTATGTCAGATTAGTTTAGTTTAGTTTAGTTTAGTAGTTGGATCAACATCACGGCACACGGTTTAACCCATAAGTGCTCCGTTTTCCTCCTAACTCAAACCTGAGTCTGGAGAAACTCAATGCACGAAGTCCGTTGCATCGGCGAGGATCCTGAAATACTTTAGGTAGGTTTTTAACTCTAAATTTTGCCCTGGATATTACTGGAAGTCCAGGTGGATTTTTTAAATAAATCCCGGTCCCCACCGGGGCCTGAACCCAAGACCTCCAGCACTCGAGGCAGACACCATACCTCGAGACCACTCAGCTCCCCCCCCCCCTCTTAATTATGTCATCCTGCAGCCACTCCTTCCGAAATTTTTGTCCATATTGTTTACCTTTTGGCATGTTGAAAGATGTGTTCAAAGTGGAAGACACATATGAAGGTGAGTAATTATAAACAAATCACATGAAAAAGAATCACAAAGTCGGCATCACAGCAATAAGTCGCAACACAGTGAGTTTACAGTTCAAATAATGTTATTATAATTTATGCGCGCTTTTTCTCATTACTGTGGGGGGGGGGGGGGGGGTGGAAAGAGGGATTGCAGATTGTTGAGGGTTGACCCAAGTCAGTTCAAAGATTAAATAATGGCAGTTACCATAATTTACGCGTGTCCAGACCAAACAAAAAATGGGTAATCAATATTGTAAACAGTAATAATTAAATGACACCGACTCCCCCGATGTGTCTCCACCTTGCCGTGGTGGGGGAGCTTGCGTGCCCCACTGACCCCATCTACTTGCCGATGGATGAAAACTACATATCGGACAGCTTATGGGATAGGGGCCAGACTAAGAGAGACACAACCTGCTGCTCTGCAGGTAGACTGAGGATAGCAGTCAATAGACTAAATCAGGTACACGAAGGCAGAAGACCCTGGTCCGGACAATACTCTAAGGCTCTCTGTCGAGGGCTGTGGCTGAACGCCTCTAAGCCACAAACCCTCGGATCTGAGAGCCGGGCCGATACACACCTACCGAAAAATAGAGGTGAGATACTGAGCAAGCTACATGCTCAGAGGTCTGATACAGAGGGCCTGGCCGTTTCTCGTTCACTGCTGCACGAAGGTAAGGTGCTGAGCCGGCAGCACATGTAGCCTACCTTGTGAGCGAGTACAAAAAGTCAGAAAGTGCCCCAGTCGAATGAAATAGTTACGAAAACTGTCTGTATCTAACTCATAGAGAGTGTAGACAAAAATGGAAAAAGTCTCAATAACACGAAATGGAATGCACGGCTAGCGAACCTATTGCGTGGTCCGAAGTCAAAAGCAAAAGCTTACCGAGTGTATGTCGCCCGCAGTCTGACCGTTCTTGGTGTGTGCTTGAGCGACCAGTGGCAAGCGAGATGCCCAACACATGGAAGTGAGGAATTGAAGCAGCTATGAGAAGGACGTGGAACTCCTCGGGTGAGCCCAGTCTCAGAGCAATATGTGCCGGCTCTGCAATTATGGAAGCCTCCTTGGATAGCCTTGGATAGACTCATGGTCTGCCCCTGCCTTCCCTTGAGGGTTAACCGTGATGTCGATGATCGTTCTATCTTGACCAGCTGAGATGAGGGCGACATCACAACAATTAGTCTAACGTGCCTCGAAACCCGAGGAAGGATAACCTCATTAAAAAATGCCTGCTGAAGTCGGAAGTGCCGTCCTACGGGTGGCAAACTAAAAATTGGCACTATGCATTTACGTCCGAGTGAAATGTCTCGTCCGAATGTCTCTCGTGCTAGGAACAGCTCTGACTACCTAGTTTCCGAATGCCGCTCTTGTTCGGAACAGCTCTGACTAGGTAGTTTTCCGAATGTCTGTCGTGCCTGGAACAGCTCTGACGGGCGCAACGACAAGGACATGTCCGAAAACTCGCTGAGTGGATACCATCTGCAGACCTGTCTGGTTTGTGCGGGAACGGCCCGAGGCGAACGAAATGCCCAAATTGAAGTGAGGAATTAAAGCAGCCATGAGCAGGACGTGACGATTCCCTCGGTGAGCCCAGTACCAGGGCGCTATGTGTCGGCCCTGCAACTATGGAAGCAACCTTGGATGGCGGAAAATGCTATGGACTGTGCCTTCTTTCTCTTGAGGGATGACCGAAGTCCTCGACTGTTCCAACTTGACCAGCTGGGATGTGGACGGTACCACAAAAGTGAGAGTCTCCCAGGAATGCTAACCTGGTCAAAAATGCACGCAAACGCCGGATGTGTGACCTAAGGGTTTTCAACCCAAGGGTGCCTAACGCACACCGCATTCACATCTGAAAAAACACTCCGGATGAACGAAAAGAAGAAATGACACCGAAAGAAAAGTAAAATCTAGAAAAAAATTCAACTCCAAATGAAAAACATCTAGAATTACATCTAACATCCAAACGTCTGAAAACGACATCTAGACACCAGCAAAAACATCTATATCTGGATGTAAAACATCTAGAATTGCAACCCTGCCCTGGTTACACTTTCGTCGACCGATTTTTGACCTTTTGGGATGAGCCAAATAAACTTTTCATCTAGTTTTTATATTCAAAGAAAAATTATGTGTTTATTAAAACATTGACCTGCTGTTGATAAAATAATTTAATTGTTGATAAATTACCAATAAAAAAGGTAATTGCAAGAAGTTAATTAAATAATTGATAACGTGAAAATTTTAATAGCCGGCCCCCGATTCTAGAAGCGTCTGAGTGTTTTGTGAAAGCATTGTTCATTCGTGTCCTAGTTTTTCATTACGTGCCTGCTAGCGAGAGGGAAAGGAGGTATGTAGGATGATGTGGTGCTTTTCTCTTTTTTTAACTAGCATATTTTCAAAAATAAAGCATTTATTTTAATGAATTTTCAAATTGAAACCATGCAGTTGAGTATTACATATAGACAAGATATAAGAAAATATCAAATTCGTAATTTAACATTTGAATTTGGGACGAGTAAATTTTAAATTATTGCAACCGCAACCACTCGTTAGGCGTCCACGTGGCCACATGCTAAAGAAAAGAAGTGGAAACCGACTGCAAGTAGATCATATTATGTATTTAATTAAATGTGAGTTCAAGTATTGAAATAAGATCGTTATACTTGTTTCAAAAAATTATTGGAGTAAAGAAAAAAAAAAGAATATAGAGAGCTGTCAAAATTTAATGCAGACCAACCAACATTAGATAAATTTTCATCTCCACTCCTTCAGTCCCGCGTCTAGCGTTCGTTGTCTCGGATGGCTGTGTGAGGTGCACCAAATTGGGATCTTCCTAGCCAACGCAAGTTAGCGAGGCAGTCTCGTTTCGAGACTGTAACCGCATCGTACAGCTAGGGTCCTGGTTTGAGCGGGCAAATGACCACATTTGTAGGACCGTTTGAAGTCTCGATAAGTGCCCGATCTCTCTCGATGCAGTGAGTAAGCTGGTATAGCTTTTCGGTCGGTGTAGCTTGAAAGCTCGTCAGTAGGCGTCCAGTGGTTTTGCATTTATCACCTTTTACCTGGAGGGCGAGCTTTAGGGATGCTACTCTTGGCCTGACATCTGGTTGATCCTGCCAGTAGTCATATGCTTGTCTCAAAGATTAAGCCATGCATGTCTAAGTTCACACTCACAGTGAAACCATGAATGGCTCATTAAATCGGTCGAGGTTCCTTAGATGATACGATCCTACTTGGATAACTGACAATTCTAGAGCTAGATGCTTACCAAGCTCTGACTCTTGCGGAAATAGCGCTTTTATTATGGCAATTCTTAAGGTATTTTTGATCTAGAAACCTAAAACGATAAGGCTCCCAACTGAGGATATGGCTCAACGCCTCTAAGCCATTATCCTCCGATATGAGGGCCTGGCCGATAAATTACTGCACACTGGCAGTGAGAAATTAAGCCTACTTATACTATTAGACTGGTGCAGATATGCATCCTACGACTATCAACTGAGGGATAAGGCCGAACGCCTCTAGGCCCATGTAACTCAGCTGTGCCATCCTAGCCGCTCTCCGTCCTTTACTTGGGGACGTTAATTACAAGTACCTCTGAAGTTGGAGTAAGGTTAAAAATTCATGTCCTAGGGTTTAAAAATCTTCATGTCTGAATAGCGAGGGACACCAGTAAAAGGGAAAGCAGGCCCACACGCAAAACTGAGTCCTTTACTATTTTAAAAAGTGTGTAAGGACTACGCTCGAGATTAAGCGAGAGAACAAAAAGAAGAAAAATCTCCACTCCTAAGACTGGAAGTATTTTATTGTTCTTCTCTCTGTGATATCTGTTGTTGGAAACGCATCTATATTATAAAATTTATGTTATTATCCAGAGGTTTGCTTTTTTGTTTCTAGCACTCCAACTAAAGTCTTGTGTTTTATTTTTAGCACTGTTGAATCAGAATTATGCAAACTTTGTCATCCTTCCCTTAGTAAATCATTTGTGTCATTGACTTTTATTTACCTGGATCGAATGTTTATACGCATGATTAACAAGAGCTAAAATACAATGGTGGTTCCCTTTTGACTTTGAGTTTGTGCATAGCTTGACCCCCTACTACTACACTAGCCTGTCTAAACAAGACATACCCCAGGAAGGTTGACCCGGTCAACAAATGCCCTGCAGAAGTCTGATGTGTCGACCTAACGGCGCAAGAACACATCTCTGCTGTAAACGGGCGCAACGCAATCATGTCTGGGGAAAAAACAACTCAGGATGAACGCAGAAGAAAAAAGACATACTCACCAAGGCAGCACCAGAAAGATATTTATATATATATATATATATATATATATATATATCTCGTTCTCGTTTATATATATATATATATATACAGCTCGTTCATTTCCCTCGACTCCCGCATGTCCCGGGACGAAGATGAAGGTGACCGCAAAGTCACCTTCATCTTCGTCCCGGGACATGCGGGAGTCGAGGGAAATGAACGAGCTGATAAATTGGCTGGCTCTGCACCCCCTGTAGATGGCCAGCCCATGGATCGTGCCGATGTCATTAACGCCCTTAAAGATATGGCGAGAACAGAGGAATTTGACGCCAGTGATTCCACATCGCTTTCCAGGATGAAAGACCTGGGAGTAAGAATCGGCACAGCCAGACGCGAGAAGTACATCGGGAAAACAAAGCGCCTCGTCAACCAACACAGAACTGGCACTATTAGCCACCGGACGCTGATGCATATGCTGGGGGGAGGATCTGAGCACCTATGGACATGTCCGGAGTGCAACGAAGATACCCCAACTGATAACTGATAACTGATATATATATATATATATATATATATATATTATATATATATATATATATATATGACATCTCTTGGGTTCTGATGACTCAAAAAGTTTTTAGGTATTTTTATGGCTTATTATTTTAACCATTTTATGGTTATAGAGGTACTTCTTTCATTTGCCTCCATGTGTTTGTCCACGGCTTCCTATATAAAATTACATATATTTGGCATTTGCGGCTAACTTTAATGTTTGTTTTGTGACAATATAATGCTCTAACATCTTTAATGCTTCTTAGAAATAAGTTCTAAAAGAAATTTTTTCTTTAACAACAGCTCAATTAAACAAGACAATGTTACAAGTGACCGGTGCATCAGGATCTGCCTCTTCAAAGTTGGCTGCCACCATAAGACTATGTCAGAGACTTTGGGTTACACGCCAGGTCACTTATGCTTCAAGGGGTTTGACCTTCTAACCGATGTTGTAGTTGTAACAATGGGCACAAAGGTATAGTATGCTGCCTCCATTTATGTTTACTCTATTTCTTTATGACAGAAAATTAAGACATGTTATGTGAAGTATATTGTTGGCCAGGAAAAGCATGTGGTGACAGACAGGCCATTTCCGAGCTTCAGGAGAGGGCATTAATATTGTACGTTCGATGGGTGTTTTGTTTATGTCGACTTTTTTTTATGTAATTGTGTCTGTGTGCCGATAGGCTCAAGGTCCATTCTGTCGCTTGTGATTGTTGTCTTGTAAAGCTGACCAATTGCATGTCTTGTTTTGATTGACTTACTCCAGAAATTAAAGGTATAGACATATTTGAATCTAGTATTTGAAATTGCAGTCCATTGGGGGTAAGTTTTCATTGCAGTAAATGTGGTGGGAAGTGTTTATGAAGTGTTTTATTTTATGATAGCTTCTTGTTGGTCCGTGATATTCTAAGAATTTCGGTAATTTTCATGTTCAAAATCCTTGATTCTCTGTTGGCACTGCAAGTGGTCCATGACTTACATCTATTAGGGAATTTGATAGTGCCGTGACCTGAAATGAAACCGGAAGTGATATACCACACCACCCCGCAATGCTCCAGTGTCCCCAAACATTGCTATGTAAAGACCATTCATGCTTTCAACGTCATTCATTCAAATATCACGTAACAATAACAAACGCCATCTTGGTTTCAGCAGAAAAGGTCTAATATTCCGTGCATAGCGATTGGTTGAAACTATCATGGCATTAAAATAAATTAAAATTATATTTCATACTTACCGTAATTGATTTGTATCTAGCGCTAACAGAAAACCATAAATTTTATATGGATTTTTGAATTCAGCATCCAATTTTACATATATTTGGAGTTTCATCACTAAATTTGCTCCAATTGTGGTTGAAAAAAATGTTTGCAAAGTTACAGCCATGTGCCTTTGTGAATGGGGAAACTCAAAATGGCGGCCGTGCATATCGATTGGACTGGCTTGTCACTTTTTAACACCCAAAACGTGCAATTTGAACTACTAAAGTTAAAGAAAATACAAGTTTGAAGATTAATAATAATTTATTTTTATCCTTGTACTATTTTTATAATCATTTAACGTGACGGAACGTATATTTGGGGTCAGTTTTCAAATCTGTCTATGACCCGTATGAGACAATCTGAAGAGCTCCAAAGTTACTGCAAGCATGTGAATATTTTATCCCAATACACCTTCACATAAAGGTGAATAGTTCCACTTAGAATTAGCATTAGAGGTGTGATTACCTTCATTATGTCTGTCTGTTAAACAGTGTGCAGTTATGTTGTTGTTTACAATACATGCATTTGGGGTTTAACATGTTGCACATTACCAGATTAATACAAAGATTTCTTGCCTTGATATCTAACAAAAATGTTACTTTATTATATGACCTGTATTTTGTCCTTGTTACAATGGGAAAGCAGCTAAGATTGCATACTCTTTCATTCTGAGTTTTGTTTTTTTTGTCTGGGAATATTTAATTAAGACTTACACCTCAGCATTTAGGCATCAGTGGTCATTACTGGAAGAACATTGCTAGAGGTACACTGGAAGAACAAGGAAAACATTGCTGTAATGTTCACCTAGTATAAGCTTCTTGCTGTAAATATCAAACTGCTAATGCAGCATATGTATGTATATATACATTGTTACTCTTGCGAATTACACATTACCGGATTGATACAAGGTTTCTATATCTTGATATCTAACAAAAATGTGTAACAGTAATTGCAAGTGGTATAAGGGCTGTGCTTTGTTACAGCATCATTTACTAAGGGCGCACAGTTTTAATTACATCCTTGTTCACTCTCTACTAAGCGGTTTTTTTCTTTTGTGGGGGGGATATTTAATCTCCACTGGGGAACATTTAGAGCTCAGCTTTTAGGCATCAGTAATGTTGCCTAATTTAAGCTTCTTGCTGTAAACACCAAAATGCTAATACAGCATACTTTGTTTACATATTTATATATATTGTGTTAAGTTAGTTGCATATCATTTATAGGACGTTGCAGTCAACACCAGCATCTTTTGCTGTTGTGATCTCTTGGCAAGTTTACGTTCAGTAGAATGCCATTACATTCTGAACTACCGGCACCCATACTATTTCGTAAAAAACTGACGCAACGCAGTCTGCTGCCAAATAACGCGCTGCTGTTTTGAATGCGGGCAAATGGGGTCGCGAACTGCATCCGTAATCCCTTCCCCGCAAAGCCATCATACACATACAGTATATATATATACATTTAAGTCATATATATATATATACGTAGTTACTTTTGCGAATTACACATTACCGGATTGATACAAGGTTTCTATATCTTGATATCTAACAAAAATGTGTAACAGTGATTGCAAGTGGTATAAGTGATGTGCTTTGTCACAGCAACGTTTACTAAATGCACACAGTTAATATTCCTTGATCACTCTTTATTTAGAAGGTTTTCCTTGTGTTTGTGTGCATGTAAAGAGAGTATTAAATCTTCAGTAAGGAAGTTTTAAACCCAGTGTGTTCTTCTAGTACGTATGTCTTGCTGTGGAAAATTAAAATTATCGGTTTTTTCCCTTCAGTATGACTATATGTGTTGGACACGACATGCCAGTTACACATTACCGGATTGATTCAAAGATTTCTTGCTTTGTTATCTAACAAAAATGTGTTACAGTGATTGCAAAAAGTATGTGTACTGTGCGTTTTGTCACAGTATCTTGGCTAAAGGCATACATTTACATTAACTTTCTCTCTCATCTTACCAATCAGGTTTTGTTATTGTTGGTTTGGGCATGTTTAGTTTTCTTAGAAAGTTTTTAAAAATCCTGCAGTGTTCACACTTGTATATGCAAGTTCTTCCCATTAATTTAAATGCAACTTTTAACCTTTCTGACGGTCATTTCTCCATGTGTCTGATGTATAATAGTACAAATTTAATACTTGGGTTAAACTTCTTTTACTTCAACAACTTTCATAGTGCTATAGGATTTTATATTTCTATTTCTATCTGTTCCCACATCATTGTTTACCATGACCTACCTAATTAGATATATGATTCCACCTCTTGGTTTATTAAGGAGGATCGTTATATTTTGCCTAATTTATTGTCATTCACTTACCAATATGAATTTTTGAATCTAGTAAGTCCCATCATGTTTATCTTGCATGTGATTTCATGTGGGACAGGAGGAGAGTGTCATTCGCAGTTCAGATTACCAAACTGCTCTGTAAGATTACGTTGCAATGCTTTTCTAGTGGTGGTTGTTTTTGTAATCCAGTCAGTCAGAATGACAACAGACAGGATTATTGAGCGTTTATTTATATTTCAGTCATTGATTATACAGTAGAATTGATAGTTTATGGGTACTAAAACTAGTCACTAGTCTTACCATGGCATGGACGAGACAGGAACACTGAGCTGATCCACGACACTGGTGATCGAGTGAAATGGCGAGTCATGACCGCCCACGCTTTCTGGCATGGCACATGATTGATTGATTGAGCTTAGATTATATACTGTTTATGGGATGGGAAGACTCTGAAGAATGAGCTGCAGACCATAGAAGGCATGCAGTTTGACAGGGGCTACATTTCTTCTTACTTCATGATCACACACAAAATAGGCAAGGGGTGTGTTGTTAGTGATTGTTTTTACAGATTTCTTTTGTGACTTTTCGTATTGTATTTAATTTTTAATTTATATTTCAATGACAAGATAGTTGTATTCTTTGAGCAAGTTTATGTTGCTAAACTAATCTGAAATTTTTGTCTTGTCAAAGTTACTTGTTCTTATATTATTACTATATTCTTGATATTACCAAAAAGAACCTCTATCCTGTGGCGGCAAGTCTAATTGCTGCCTTATCTGATTCAAGCAATGAGTAGAAAATTTGTTCCATAAGTGGCCTTTTTCACAGGTCAATCAACACATGAGTTGCTTGTGGTGGAGCAGTTTCTGAAACATGGGTCATTTATTTGTTTGTATTAAACTATACCATTAGGATTAATTTTTTTTAATATAAATTATTTCAGGTGCTAGATGTGAGTTCCAAGATGCCATAATCCTCCTGAGTGAGAGGACAATTTCATGTATTAAGTCCATCATTCCTACTCTGGAACTGGCAAACCATGTTCACAAGCCTCTTCTTATCGCAGAGAATGTTGATGCATTGAGTACCTTAATCTTGAATAGGTTAGTCATGCTTTCTTAAATTATGTTTAATCATACTTGCACTATCTATACCTCTGTATAAACCTGGTGGTTATATGGAATGTCAATGGTGCTACAGCATTCTTCCTTCTCTTGTCTGCAGAACATATTGTTTTGTGGCTTCTCTCTGGGAATACATGCATACATTCTATTTCTTTATTAATGTACTGGTGATGTGTGTTTGAATAATCCCTAAAATTTATCATTTGTCAGGTTCATTTTGTGAGTTTACATTTATAGTAGGTTGTAAAATTTGAATATGCCAATGTTTCTTCTGTATGTCATAATTGTTAGTGCTTTTTCTGAATATTTGTCTTTTTAAAGTACATTATCATTAATTGAAATCACTTGTATGGATAAACTTGTTGTATATTTGTTACTATTCAACAGTACAATCTAATATTCATTCATTCAGTAGCATGTCCTTTGCAGAACCTCGCTCCCATAACAACCTTCCGGAAAACCTCTCGATCATAAGCAAGATGTCCCACGTCTAATCTAATATTAACTTTCTTAAAACACTCATTTCTTGTTTTTGCTTTTAAGACAATCTAAATTTTTATTCATCTCTCTGGTTGACCTTCTCTTGCCAGTCGTTGATTCCAAGTGCTTGTAGGTCTGTATATATATTATCTCTCCACCGTCTTCTTGGTCTACCTCGGGGTCTACGATAATTTATTTCCTGAGTGTAAGCGAGTTTTGTTTCCCTATTATCTTCCATTCTTTCTATATGCCCCAGCCAATTGTAGTCTATTAGCCTTCATGATACCAGTGATTAGCGGGGACTTAAACAGATCATAAAAATCCATTTTTATTCAGCTGGATTAAACTTTCACACACAGCCACCACAGCTCTAGTGGTTAACATGTACATTGAATAAGTATGTAAGAATATGGCGTATACATGACTGCCTACACACTTTAGAATTGCAGCAGTTAAGGAATTGCGGGGTTAAGAAGCTACCAATTACAAGTCACAAGCTTGCACTATCTATACCTCTGTATAGACCCGATGGTTATATGGAATGTCAATGGTGCTACAGCATTCTTCCTTCTCTTGTCTGCAGAACACATCTTGTTTTGTGGCTTCTGTCTGGGAATACATGCATGCATTCCATTTTTTTAATTAGTGGCTGATGGTGGGCATTGGTGACAGTTCAATGTTTGTTGTGAAGATGAAACTGGCAAATTGAAAACTGGTTTGGTTACCTTTAGGCATGCATTATCTATTGTACTTCCAAGATTGTTAGGATGTCGCTATTGCCATAATCTTTCTTCTCTTATGTTTATGTTGTAGTTTTGTGATTTCAAGGAATGCATCCATAGTAACTTTTTTGTTTTCATTTAATATTTAGCATCTTTAACACAAGTGTAGTTTCTCTCGTTAAAATTGTGGGGAAAAACTTCTACACACGCATACAATATTTTTATCTTGTGTTAACATCTTTATAACTAACCGTCAGCCCTGTTTTAATAGGTATATTGAGGTGCGTGTGTGAAGAATGCCTTTATTTGTCTTGTTGAATATTTCATAGTTATAGGGCTATCCTCAGCATCATTTTGTTTTGTGGATTACCACCGTGATAGTTGGAGTAAGCCTGATGTAAAATGGAATTATTCAAAAATTAGTGTATTGCTGTGACTAACTGCTGGTGCTCAAGATTGCATCCTCTATACCTCTGTGTAACCCTTTGGTTATATAGAATGTCACTGGTGCTACAGTATGTTTCCATGTCTTTTCTGCATAATACATTTTGTTTTGTGGCTTCTGACTTGGACTACATGTTTAATTTCTGTATTCTGGGTTTTATTTTGTGTTTACTTTGTGATTGGTTTTGGATAAATATTACCCAGGGAAGGTTAACCTGGTCAACAATTGCCTACAGAAGTCAGGTGTGTCAGTCTAGCGGCGAAGAGAGCGCAACTCTGCTGTAAACAGGCACAATGCAATCACGCCCGGAAAGAAGAAAAAAACTCCGATGAACGCAGAAGAAGAAGATATATATTGTCATTATAGTTGCTGCCAGATATCCACAAGAGACACTGCTACCAATACCAGCATATTCGTACCAATTCTTTATCAAACGTACATGAGTAACAAACGGCCATAATTTGTAAACTGGTGTGATTAAGTGGCTAGTGGCACAAATATAAAGTTTGTGAAATGTTATATGACAGGTAGTGAAAGTACAATTTAAAATGTGTAATAGAAGTGTCTCATGGTAGAAACTGCAATGGAGAGTGACATTTAGGTGTTTTAATATTGTATATCGTATGTGTGATGATCAATTCTTGCTGGTTTTCCGTCCTAGAAAAACTAGCTATTTGAAGCTTCTAAAGAATGTATTGTAACTAACCTTATTTACCCATTCTGTAAATCAGTGAGTCCAAAATGTTTATTTAAAAAGGTTATGCACCATCTATACCTCCGTGTAACTAAACTGTAGTTATATGGAATGTCACTGGTGCTACAATATTATTCCTTCTCTTGTCCACTGAACATTTTTTGTTTTGTGGTTTCTCTCTTGGAATACATCTTCTCCACTTTGTCATATGCTTGGGTTTTTTATTTTATTTCCATCTTAACATTATTTCTCTGCTTTGAAACCCAAAATTATATTACGACGTGGGATGTGGTTGGCTTCATTTTCCTAGTGTGGTTTAGTCATTACTGTCACTTTGCCTGTAAATGTTTTATTCATTTTGTTAAATATTTAGATTTGGAAAAGAAAACGTCAGTAAAGTAGTAATTGTAAAATATTATGGGCCATATCTTTCAGCGTTTTTTGACTCTTAGCAAAGCTTAGTGTAAATATACAGTAACCAAGGGAACTGGGGGGAAGAGGAGCCCAAACTGGATATAATTTTGCACTAGTGTACTAAGTCTGTCAAACTTACTCTGTTTAGAGCTGCAATTTGCTGTTACAATCTGGTTTTTATTCAATTTGTTTAGACTTAAGGTTGGCCTCTAAGTATGTGCAGTAAATGCTCCAGGATTTGGTGACAACAGAAAGCGCTATGATACAGAACTTCATATCATCGCCATTGGCACAGATGGAGTGGTTGGTGTTTTTCTTCTTCTAATTGTAGATAAGCAGATTAAATGTTAATGTTTTATAGTTTTATTACTGATGAAGTCTGTAACTTTATCCTTTTAGATAATCAAATAGATACTGAAATAATTTTTAAAAAGCAGTAGAAAATAATGTGTTTTCTTCTTCTTCTTCTTCTGCGATCATCCGGAGTTGTTTTTTTTTTTTTCGGATGTGATTGCGTTGTGCCTGTTTACAGCAGAGCTGCGTTCTTGCGCCGTTAGGCCGACACATCCGACTTCTGCGGGCATTTGTTGACCGGGTTAACCTTCCCGGGGGTTTCTTAGGACGTTTGACTCACTGTTGTGGTGTTATCCCCCATCCCAGCTGGCCCATATAGAACAGCCAAAGATCCTGGTCAGCCCTCAAGGGAAGGCAGGGGCAGACCATGTCATTCCCCGCCATCCAAGGCTTCCATACTTACAGAGCCGATACATAGCGCTCTGGTACTGGGCTCACCCAAGGAATCGTCACGTCCTGCACATGGCTGCTTAGCCTCACTTCCGTATATTGGGCCTTCCGTTCACCATAGGCTGTTCTTCCGGAAACCAGAAGTATGCAGTCTGCAGATGACATCCACACAGTGAGCTTTCGATTCGGACTTTCCATGTAATGGATTTGCTAGCCAAGCAATATTCCATTTCGTGCCACTAGGACACTTTTCCACCTTTTATGAAGCCCACACAGCGAGCTTTCGATTTGGACTTTCCACATAATGGATTTGCTATCCAAGCAATATTCCATTTCATGCCTCTGGGTCTTCATGCACCTTTAAATGTCAACCTGAATGTAGTTAAAGTAAGCTGCGGTCAACTTGAGCTTGTTGACATCTCCATAGAGCTTGTCCTCAAATGAAGCAGGTGTGGGCCAAAATAT
Source organism: Cepaea nemoralis (assembly GCA_014155875.1). Lineage (NCBI taxonomy): Eukaryota > Metazoa > Mollusca > Gastropoda > Stylommatophora > Helicidae > Cepaea > Cepaea nemoralis. The sequence continues at coordinate 20,125 of JACEFZ010020234.1, forward strand.
CTTTCTCTGTTCTGCATACGTTGGGCAATCCTGCAGCAAGTGTTTTGCTGTCATTTTTCCAGTTCTACAATTACATTCATCGGTATCTCCTATCTTTAGTTTATTGAACAAGTGGTATTTCAGCCTGTTATGTCCTGTGCGGAGTCTGAAGATTGCTACTTGTTCTCTTCGGTCGAGTTTGTAATATGCATCATCCTTCTGGTGGCCTGGATGCTCTGATTCCCATTTGGTTCTATAAGTGCTTTTTATCAACCTCTTTGCCTCATTATAGGTTATGTCTGTGTCAGACTGTGGTAGTCGTCCGCCCTCTTTTGCCAGTCTGTCAGCCTCTTCATTTCCAGGTATACTGCAATGTGATGGGATCCACTGTATTACAACTTTTTTGGATTTCTGGCATAGACCATGGAGTGCTGCGCTTAGGTCAGCTAGTTCTGTGCTGTTTTTGCTCTTCAGTATTGAGACAGCTGACTTTGCATCTGTAAAGATAGCTATTTGCGTGTCTTTATTTTCCTCCATCAAAAGCATTTCTGCTGCAGTTTTCAGAGCCTCTACCTCCGCTTTGAAGTTACTTGAAAACTTTCCAGTTACCACTGAATGTGTTCTTTTCACTCCATTTTTTAAATTTAGGAGAATTCCTCCTCCTCCATTCTCTACTGAATTTTTGGCTGATCCATCTGTATATGCATGGGTCCAATTGCTGCTTGGGTAATGTTCTTTTATGTAGTTTAGGGTTATTTCTCTTCTTTCTGTTTCATGCTGAGTGTTCTTTTTCTCAATACCAGGAATGTTTTCTATCATCTCAGGCAGTTGCTGCTGTCTCCAAGCTGGGAACTTGTCTGCATTGTAAATGGGTTTGACTGTTGATATGTTAAGTATGGGATCTGCCCTAATCTTTCGTTTTGCAGTTTCTACAAAGTTGCTACGCTTCAGTCTTCCCTTTCCAAAACCACTAAACCTTTTATACATAGGGTGGTCTGTCAATCTTCTAAACTTTTCAGCTTGTTGCTGGGCTCTGCTATCTCTTCTATCCTGCATTGGTTGTAAACAAGTTATCTTTTCTAATTCATTAATAGGCGTTGTCTTCAGGCTTCCAGTTATGATTCGCATTCCTTGGTTTTGGACTCTACTTATTTTGTTAAAGTTTGACTTAGCTGCTGTTGCCCAAGCTGCAATGCCATATTCCAGTGCTGGCCTCACCCGTCCAGTATATAACTTCTTGAGAACTTTCTCATCTGCTCCCCACGTTGTACCAGCAAGCTTTTTCATGATTGCCATTCTTTGCCTTGCTCTTGTTCGATTTTTCTCAACCTGTGTCTTCCATGTCAGGCGACGATCAAAGGTGACTCCTAGATAGTTTGGATTTTCTTCATGGCGCAATATTTTTCCATTCAATACCAGCTTAGGTTGCTGAGTTTTAGTTGAGAGGGAGAACACTGTGCATGTTGTTTTCTCCTCACTTATCTTCACTAGCCATGATTTTGACCAGTCCTCTAGCGCTAATAGGGCTTGCTGTATTTTGCTGTTAGCTGTACTAATATATTCTTCAGATGTCCATATGGCTAGGTCATCTGCAAAGGATGATGTGTGTACTCTGGCTGGAAAATTTTCCGTGATGTCGTTTATATATGCTAGGAATAATGTTGGTGAAAGAACTCCTCCTTGGGGGACACCTTGCTCCAACAGCATCATTTTGCTGGTTTGTCCTTGTACTTTTGTCCTGGCAGTTCTGTTCTCAAGGTAGTGGCTGATCCATTTGTACATTTTCCCACAGACATGCATTTTTTGTAGTTTTACTTTCAGTCCTTCCTTCCATACTTTATCAAATGCTTTTTCTAAATCTATCCAGACCGCTAGTGTGTGCTTTTTCTCTTGGAAGGCATCCTCTATTTCCTGAGCTATATAGGTTATTTGATCTTCAGTGGATCTGTACTTTCTGAATCCTGCTTGGTGAGGTGTTAAGAGTTGGTTTTCTTCCAGATGCCATGTTAGCCTGCCATTGATAATGCGTTCCATTAATTTTCCTACACAGCTAAGAAGACTGATAGGTCGATAGCCATTTGGTTCTTCCAGGTCTTTTCCTTTCTTTGGGACTGGTATTAGTATAGCTTCCTTCCATGCCTGAGGGACTATTCCCCTCTTCCAGCTGTAATTTAGGACTGCTAGTAGTTTCTTTTTTGCCTTAGTGCCTAGTCCTATTAGCATTTCATTTGTGATTCCATCCTTTCCTGGTGATGTCTTCTTTTTTAGGGTATTCATTGCCTGTTCCATTTCTTCCATTGTTAGATTTGCCATCATATATTCTGCTGCTGTCTCTGTATATCTATGATGTATCTGTTTCTTTGATTGCATTCTTCTGTTCGGCTGTAATATCAATGTAGTTTGCACTGGCATAGTGTCCCATTAGTGCATTTGCAGCCTTTTTTCCTGTAAGCAAGGCATTTCCTTGTTTAATTGTTATTTGTTTGTTTCTAGGTCCTTCATTGTTCATGGCTTTCACTAGTTTCCATAGTTTGTTTCCATCCCTGTCAAAATTCAGGTTTTCTGTTTTTTTCCTCCAACAATCTCTTGTTTGATTTACTGTTCTTTTATATTTTGCTGAGATGGCTTTGAGAGAGATGTTCGCTTCAGTTGTTTGTTCTCTCTCTGCGGTCTTCCTAGCATCTTCAACTTTGTCCTCCAAAATTTGTAGTTCTTCAGTCCAGTATGGTTTGTAATTTTTCCTCGCTCCTCTTGGAATAGACTCAGTGGCCGCCTGTATTATTGCTCTGTTTAGACTTTCCACCATTTGCTTCATGTTGCCATATCGTGTATTTATGTTTTCACAATATGTGTCTGTTAGTATGGCAAATCTGTCCCAATCTGCTCGTTTGTAATTCCAACGGGGCAAAGGCTTTTGCTCCTGTGGAACATACTCCATATTTATTACAAGCTTGATTGGTCTGTGGTCACTACCTGCTAATTGGTCAAGCACATGGCGATCGATTTTGTGGAGGATGTCTCCTGTGCAGAAAGCTAAGTCTGGAGTAGAAGTGGTAATCCATCTTCTGGAGTAAAAGCTCGGTGTGTCATCCGCTTTGTTGAGTAGATGGAGATTTGAGTCTATTTCCCAGTCCTCCACTTCATCTCCTCTTTTGTCAGTATCTGGGTATCCCCATCTTTCTGAACGGCTATTAGTCTCCGACAACAATGCAATTTGTGTCAGTTATTTCCATGTTTGAGAGTGTAAGATCCTTATCTGCCGGGCTATACAGATTGTAAATTCTTATTTTCACGTCCTTTATCATTATATCAACACCTATAATTTCCGTTTGGTTGTCAGAGATCACAGATACTTCGCTGCAAGGTATTGTATTTCGTGTAAGTATTAGAACTCCTCCTTTGTGTCCTTCGCGGTCGAAACGTGTGGCCTGATATCCCTTGACTGAAAATGTGCGATTGGCGTTGAGGTGTGTCTCTTGAATGCATGCCACATCTATTCTATCTTTATGAAGACGCTGTGTTAGGGAGGCTTTCTTGTTATAAACTCCTTCTGCATTCCATTGTAGTATGTTGAGTGTCCGGGGGTGTTTGGTCAATAACTCTTAACCTACTCCTCTGTGCCTTGACTCCACAGCACAGGGGAAGGTGACCACCAGTAGTCATGGGTGGACCCCCTCGAGGCAGGGGGCCCGGCACTATCACCGCCTGATGGGACTTCACGGGATTAGCACCATAACGATTTATTTTCATCTGTGGCATCATGAAATGATAAAGTTACGTTGCACTTCTTTGTCAAGCCTGTGGCTCAGTACATCCGATTTCGACAAGCATTTGTTCGGGATGCTTTCCCTAGCCTTTGACTGTCCCCAGTCTACCTACAAGGCAGCAGGTTTGTGCGTCACTTCGTCTGGTCCCTCTCCCTTGACCTGTCCGACATGGGTGACCCTACCAGTAGCTGTGCTACCGCCGGCATAGCTCTTGGGGTCATTGGAACGCTCAAGCCCCTCTACCTCGTCAAGGTGGACGCACGGCAGAGGGGATAATGTGTTTTAATAGGTGGAACAAGGAAAATTACATTGGGCGGGGGTGTATATGGAAACGAGATGGAAGACACTGCAAGCAACAGGAGACCGGCTTGGCTTGAAGTGGTTGAAACTATTGAGAGATAGAGGAAGGACTTACATGTGGCTAAATGTGATGTGAAAGTGCAGTGTCAACAGAGGCTGTGTTACTAAATCTGTGTGGTTGGTTACACTAGTCTGTTCTACACGGTCCTGGCAATTTGTTTGATATGCTGAATTGTCTGGAGTCTGTGGCGTGAGTACCACTAAATGGAATTGAGGTCTATAAAATTGTGATAGGCCAAAACGTATGTATGTAATTGTAAAGTTTAATTATTGTAATAGGATCTACTGTAACTTAACAGGCTTTCTTTCTGTGGGTTTCTTCCTTTCCTAAAATGTCACCAGGATTTAATCTACTCGTTGCAATTATCAGTGGCCGTGGTATTTTTATTTTTAGTGTGTCCAGTCAGTGCATGGTACTCGCCTCACTATCGGCATCACAAAAAGGCTAAATATCCAACCTCGCCCACCAACTGAGATCGTAGAGATGTGTGGTATTAACAAACAATATTATTTAGCTCAGTTCAGTCCCAATAAATTCTGATTCAAGCACTTAACATGATTTTACACCACATTGGTTAAATTCTCATAATGGATCTGTTGCGCATGCATGCCGTACTATGTGAATGTTTATTGAAAAGCTCAAAAGTTTTGTGTATTGGCAGATTTCACTGAAGTGGAGATTGGATGTTTGTGTGTTGCTAATGATCATTTATATACTAAATATCATTGCAGCATTGCTTGACTGTTCTCACAGGCCTGTTATTGTGAGAATAAGTGCAATGCTTACATTATTGGCTAGACACTTTCCAGGTCAGCACCACAGCATTTCTGGCATTCATCCAGCTACATTTGTATTATTCCAGCAGTTACAATAGGTGGGTTGTGATGATTGGGATTAAGACATAACTCATTTAAACTGAAATATATTTGCCATTGTGCGAATGAAGTACAGTTAGATACAGTTTTGCTACTATTGAAAAATTGTGGCCATACAGCTAAGAGACAAAGGGTCAGCCATCAAGGGTTTGTGGCACACACAGGTCATCAGACAGAGACATCTGGTCAAACATAGGGATAGGCGGTTGAGCTGTTAAAGCCTCTGGGGTATTCATGCCTGTCGCTACAGTTTGCTTATGCAATTTTCCTGTTGGACTGGTAGTTTGCATGGTTACGTCATTTCGTGTGGGGTGCTTTTACATCTGTCCGTGGTTATTATAACTTGATTAATGGGGGGGGAGAGCCGATTACTGGATTGGGTTTGTCTTATGCAGTTGCTGCTGGTTTTCTAGTGACTTCCACTGATATTGATGATGACGCTGGTTTTCTAATGACTTCCACTAATATTGATGGTGACGCTGGTTTTCTAGTGACTTCCACTGATATTGATGATGACGTTGGTTTTCTTGTGACTTTCACTGATGGTGATGATGACGCTGGTTTTCTAGTGACTTCCACTGATATTGATAATGACGTTGGTTTTCTAGTGACTTCCACTGATATTGATAATGACGTTGGTTTTCTAGTGACTTCCGCTGATATTGATGATGAAACTATTTTTTGTGTTGGCCTTTTGTGTTGGCATTCTTGTAGCGGATTTATGCATAGTATACCTGTTGTGCTATTGGTTTGTCTAGGCTCCCTTCTGTTCAACTTTTCACAAGGGGCAGTAAGGAGCATTTTGTGTGATATTCACTGGCACAGGAAGGAGCATTATGGGGCAACCTTTTGTCGTGAAGTTGGAAACCCTGACTAACTTAAGATCACAAATTCCGTCTCTTCCATGTTACATAACTGCGTAATTTTTTTTTCTGGTAAAAGGTTTTTTGTTTTGTTTTTTTGCCCTGGCAGTTCTCACTGTCTTGCTTGAAACAGGTTATGCACCATCAGAAGAGAAGGAATTAGTTTTAGAGTAGTTTACAAGTGATTATAAGCAATGACGAAAAAAAATGACATTGTAATAATTATTAGCGACTTAAACAGAACATTTGGGGTTGAAAGCATGGAAGCAAAGATGATAAATATATCCTGTATATGACCAAAATGAGAGAGTGAAGGAACTAAGTGTTGCCTAGACAAGTCTTTCACTCAAACGCCCTAGTCATCCATCCAAAAAGGCTCCATATGTTTACCTCACTGAGGGATGACTGCAGGGAACAAGTTTGTTCATCTTAGCACAACAAGAGATGTTAAGCATGCACAGATTACTGGTTTATGTACACCAGTCTCCTACACAAAATTGTATGGGTAAACTTAGTTTCTGTAGTTGGGGAAGATCTTATTTAATTTATTCTTGCTACCAGCATTGCTTGACTGTTCTCACAGGCCTGTTGTTGTGAGAATAAGTGGAATGCTACATTATTGGCTCGACACTTTCCAGGTCTGCACTATAGCAATTCTGGCATTCATCCAGCTACATTTGTACTATTTCCGCAATTAAAATATGCGAGTAGTAACTTATGTATTTAAACTAAAAGATAATTGGCCATAGGCTAGGTAGTGAGATCCGCTCAGCTAGAATAGGATATAGAGATGAGACTAATCAGATTTTACCTCCAAGAAATGTCAAGTCACAAACAACATATTTAGACATCCTAGAAAGCTGAGCATTTCGGCATTGCCCAGTGGTAGCCTAACAGGAACCAATTTTATTATATATTTGCAACAGAAGATGGCCATGTATAATATGCAGTCACTGTGGGTTTCTGTGCATCTCATGCGCAGTTTTGGGTTTAGTGTTTAGATGTTTGGTATTTTTGCTCTTGCTTGTTTCATGGAGAGTATGGATGAGCTGTCATTGTCATACCTGTTGATTTCACACGTGATATGGAAATGTCAGGGGGGAAAAACTTGAAAACATCAATGGGCATAAACCAAGTTGTATCTGATGTGACACCCTGTTGTTCTTCGAATGGAGGAAGCGTCCAGATCAATAGGTTCATTTTGAGGAGCCTTTCTCCATTTCCAAACAGCATTTTCAGCTGTAGAAATGTTCTGGTGGCTTGTGCCACATATCACATTTGCAACTGGGATGTGACTTTTTTTTCCCCCAATCATCTTAGATCACTAATCATTTCTTGTTGGCATCTGTTTAGTTGTAGCATTTCAGTAATAAAGGGTTTAACCCATCCTTTGCTTTGCCAATCTGTTGAGCGTCTGCCCTCTTTATTTAAAAGAACATGCACTATTCTCATACTAGTCAAATTACAATTTCTTGTTTTCTTTACTTTCTTATTGTATGGATGCAGTATGAGTAATGACAGTTTAATTATTTCATCCAGGTAGTGTGAACCGCACTAACAGATGCAGCAGGGATTTCTTCACTTCTAACAACAGCGGAGACCGTGGTCGTAGAACACCCTAAACAGGACAGGCTGCCACGTGCTATGAGAGAATGAGAAATTCATCTTTTGCTACCTTTCCACTATGTGTTAATGCTGATGGTATTTTTTTCTTTTTCCTACAAGCCTGGTAAGAAAATGTTTTTTGACCCCCAAAACAATCTTGTTTCAGACATTTCAAATTCTTTTGAAAATTGGGGGGGGGGGGGGGGGGTATGAATTGTATAATAGCATTTGATTTGTAAATAAAATGTACAGTTGCAACTTCTGTGTTATCTTTATTACTTTTGAACCTTTGTGTTCCCTATTCTTTGAATTGATGTGGGTGTCATTGTGCAAATGAATGAGCTCAATGCATTCATTGTGCAAATGAATGAGCTGCAGACGGTAAATGTATTAGCAAAATTAATCCGCGGACCTTTTGACATGAATGTCATTCAAATATATAATCCAGCAGGAATAAGATAGGAATTCTATAATGTGAAAAGATTTTTAAAAATTTCAAACATGATGGATGAAAGTAGTAGGAAATCAAGCGTATGGACACAGTGGACTTAACGCAGCTTGTCAAAACATCCAAGATTATATGGACATGGAGTAATAGCACCAGATTGATTACATCCTAATTAACAGGTTTCATAATGTAAGTCACAGATGCAGATCACAGATTAATACAAGCACTTTGACGGTAAAGTTAAGGAAGGTTATACACCAGGACACACTAAATATGATCTCTGTACTTTAAAAAATGTCATAGCAATTATAACGTCTCATTCATTCAGTAGTACGTCCTTTGCAGAACCTCGCTCCCATAACAACCTTCCGGAAAACTTCTCGATCACGAGCAAGATGTCCAGCGTCAGATACACCCATGTGATCATCTGCCACATCCTGCACCCATCTTCTCTTTGGTCTTCCTCTTCCTCTCTTCCCAGGCATATACCCCTCCGTTATTGTTCTCTCATGACGTTTCAAATGGCCAAAATATTTTAATTTTCTTTGTTTTATCATCTTTAATAACCAACCCAACCAGTGCCAAGAAAACAGTAACAATACTGATAACAAATATTTAGGTGACACCAGAATGGAAAAAACCCGGGAAGTTAACCCGGTCAACAAATGCCCACAGAAATCAGGTGTGTCGGCCTAAAGGAACAGTGTCACAGTTCTACTGTTTCCTCCGAAGTCAGAGTGTCTGCCTGTACGGCGAGGAACCACCAGTCTGCACACCAATAAGCCAGTTATGGGACAACGGATACTCACGCAAACCTCAGGTTCCGGTATGACGTCACACTTATGTTGGACAACAGGATGTCTTCATCCGACATACAGGACCTTGCGCTGGAGTCCATAGCCAGCGAACACAAGCAAGCAATGAGTACCAGGAAATGTCTTGGGAAGTAAAAGCTTTCAGGGTGATATTGACCACATCAACTTTCAAGTGCTAGTTAGTTCAAAAAAATATACAGGACTGAGTTGGAGCTCAAGCCAACGAACACAAGCAAGCACAGCTCTGCTGTAAACTGGCACAACGTAATAACATACAGATAAACGCAGAAGAAGAATGGAAAATTCTTAACCAAATGGATAATTTTAAATACCTGGGGGAATTTATAACATTTATGCTATAAGCCACCATCATTAAATGTTAGAAAGAGTGCTGTTTCGCTATATAGCAGTGAATCCTGGAATATAAATGAACAAATTAGGAAGAACTTGGAAGCAACAGAGATATGGTTCCTGAGAAGAATGTTGCTAATTCCTTGGACTGGAAGTAACTAACAACCACTGCCTGAAACAGACTAAAGAAACTAGAACATTACATACGACAATAACTCAACGTACACCAATAAGAAAGAGAAATAGCTTTCTTTGGTCATGTGATGAGATGAGAGCTGTTGGAGAACATTGTGATAACTGGAAAGATCGAGAGGAAGAGAGCCAGGCCAAGAGAAATGACGCTGAATGGATTAAGACGGTGGCAGGGAGGAATATCATCAGCAGAACATCAAGGACCGAGATTTGGAGAGTCATGAACGCCAGCTGGCATGGCACTTGATTATATTTATTGCAATCCTGAAGAAATCGGGAGCCTTGGAATGTGATCACCATCATGAAGATTTTGCTCAGAATTATACAAAGAATTAGGAAGAAAATACAGCCCGATATAGAAGTGTGTAAAAGGCACGGTATATGCTGAGCACATTAATTGAACGTTCCATAAAAGTAAACAGACCTACTCCTTTGCTTTATTGACTACTCAATGGCTTTCGATAAAGTAAGGCATGTCAACCTGAAGATGCTTGCAGATCTTCAAATTTATGGGAATGACCTTAGACTGGTAAAATAGAAACATTGGAAACAAGCTGTGAAAAAGACATAATGAAGTAAGTCAATATCAGCCTATTATGAGAGGCGTGTGACAGGGATGTGTAATGTCTCCAGATCTTTGTAACTTGTACAGTGAAAATATTTTGACAAATGTAGATAAGAAAGGAATAATCGCGGAGGGACGTAAACGTAATATCAATAACATTATACATGTATATGCAGATGATACAGTATTTATTACAATGAGCTGGGTTGGAATTAAATTTTTTGATTGATTTAGGAACCGACATCACAGCATTCTGGACATTCCCATAAGCGCTCCGTCCCCATCCTCAGCAGCCAGCGAAGAGTTCCAACACTAATAGTCCCAGTAGCAATTATATGTCTTGTCTCGCCTTTCCTCTGAGCGTAGGCCAGATCCCCTCGTCACTCCTCGCTGCCTCATTCTTACCAGACTATGGTGATCCATTTGCTCCTCCGAGGTGTACACGTGCTCCCACAAGGCCGCAACCACGTCTGCCTTGCCATGCATCAATACTCCACCAAGTTTTGCCGAGCCAGCCAATCTGTCCGCCTGTTCATTCCCCAGCACACCGGCATGCCCCGGAGAAAAGATCCAGGTGATGCTTGGTACCCGTGATCTCCGAAGCGAAGCAAGCCACTCTGCGCGAAACCTGCCTGTCCTCATCCTCCTCAGCATGCTTTGAGTCAGTTACAATCACGATGTGTGTATGTATCGTGTTCTCCATCCAGAGGAAAGATGCACTGACCACCTCCACTCTTAAGCTAGATGTTGTGGTACCATACGCCAGGCTCTCCTGCACCAAACGTCAACCATTAGCTTTTGCTAAGAATCCCCAGGAACTAAGCTAAGAATCTCCACACCGAACCATCCGTGTAGATAATCACATCACCCGGGCAAGCATTATCCTGAATTAGTTGCTGGATTTCCACCTCCATGGCCCCTGCTGCCCACTCTCTGCACTCCCGGCTCAATGTGATTATAACTCTGCACAAGTCTGACTGCTCCGCTGTCACTCAGACCCACTCCTCTTCTAATGTTCTCCAAGGGGTACACCTGTCTGATCGTATCCTCCGCCTGAGCCATCCACGATTTCCCTCTTATCAGTCTCTGATCCTTAACTTCATCCAGCGCCTCATGCAACGGGTGATCTGTGTCTGCAGCTACTCTGAGGTATTGTACGATGACAAAGATTATGGTCGTCACCAGGAAGAAGGAAATCGTATTGTAATATGCAAGTAAATGGGAATATTCTTAATTAAACAAGTGAATGGATACAATTATCTCGGAACAGTCATAGCATCTGATGGGAGATGCCTAGAAGAGAGTAGAACACAAGAATCGCTGTGGCAAAGGTAGCCTTTTGCAAGATGGAAAACATACTGACCAACAAAAAGATGTCATTTGCAACGAGAAAAAGAGTGTTGAGGTGCTACATAGAACTTGTACCTTGTTTTTTTTTATGGATGTGAAGCTTGAAGCCTGCTCCGTGGCTAAAGGCGTGCGAACGCGGTTCGTGAGCCGGGTACCAGGCGTTCGAAGCTCAGCTGCGCTGCGACCGATTTGTGCAGCAGACCGTGTCGCGTTGTGTTATAACGTGCTGGTATGGGAGCCGGTCGTTCAGAAAGCAATGGCAAACTACTGAACGTAACACTTGCCTAGTAGGCCTACATCAACAGCAGCTGAAAAATGATGGTGTTGACCGCAACGTCCCGTAAGGGATACGCAACAAAAAAAAAAAAAAAAAGCTTGAACAATTAGCAGTCAGGCTGAAAAACATCTGACGGCTGTCGAAATGTGGGTGTGTTTAGGAAAATGCAAAGAATACCATGGATAGACTGGAAAACCAATGACCAAGTCCTACAAGAAATAAATTAAAGCCGTAAACTGGTTAGTATGCGATTAGATAAATTAGACAGTCATAGCTTTTTGGACACGTTATGAGAAAAAATTAAATTTTAGAACTTGGTAATAACTGGCAAGATCGAGGGGAAGAGAACAAGAGGAAGGCAGAGAAGTAAATATCTGCAAGGCTTGGCCACATGGTATGGTCAAGATGAACACTGAGCTGATCCACGACTCTGGTGATCGCATGAGATGGCGACACAAGACCGCCCATGCTTATTGGCATGGCATATAATGAGTAGTGATATGATTTTTTAGAATGTTGGCTAACACTTGGGTGTTGGCTTGTGCAGGCATTACAAGATTACTCCTCGACATCATATAAGGAAATAGACTTGACATCTGTGAGGCATATCAACAGAAGAGCTGGAGTAGGTTGTGTCAGGAAAACTGGTAGAGGATGGTGTGTGTGTGTGTGTGTATACACTGTGTGTGTATATATATATATATATATATATATATATATATATATAAAGAGAATGTTTGTTTGTGTCTTTGATTGTGTGTCCTTTATGCGTTCCTGAACGGTCCATCCGATTGAGATGAAATTGTCCACAGCTGTTCTTCTCACTCCCACCAAGCCAACTGACATAGTTTGTTAGTTTAAAAACAGTTATTAACGTATTAAATCAATATTAAAAGGAAAGACGTCTAATTAAGGGGACTTAACAACAAAAGTTATATAAAGGGACATGGGACGCAGAGGTGTTTCCAAGGCACCAGGGCCGGGATCTATACTGGCCAAGACCTGCTGACACGTCCACGCCGTGCGTCCTGGGCAACAGGTCCCTTCGGGAACCTGGCTAAGATCAGTAGGATCGATGATTCCTCCGAAGCCGGAGAGTATTTGCCTGAATGGCGAGGAACCACCAGTCTGCACACCAATAAGCCAGACATGGGACAACGGATACTCACGCAAACCTCAGGTTCCGATATGACATCACACTGATGTTGGAGAACAGGATGTATTAATCCGACATACAGGACTTCACGCTGGAGTTCACAGCCAGCGAACACAAGCATTACTTTTAGTAACATTGCTATATTATGTAATTTAAATAACTGTATGTTTCTTAAAGTTTTATAAAATGTTTAAAGAAGTTATCTACAGGCATATGCGTTATAAAAAAGGTGATAAACACTTTAAGGCATCTTCATTGTTTTCGTAAAAATAATGGATCTATTTTAGATACGTGAAAATTTTCGAACCCATTTTTCCCGCAACGGGAAAGGGCCGAACATATACTCTGTGCACCACAATCGTATCTGGTATAAACAAAGTGATGAAAACTTTAAGGCATCTTCAAATTTTTCGTAAAATAATGGATCTATTTTAGATACGTGACAATTTTCTAACTCTTAACAATATCATCGAAGCTACAATTTTAAGTGTGAAAGATGTACTGTTGCCTCGCATCCCAATGATTCCAACAGATGTGCCATTCGAATTCAAACGTCTGCAGTTTCCGGATAGATAGACAGATATAGGTAGGTAGGTAGATCAATCAATCATGTGCCATGCCGGAAAGTGTGGGCGGTCATGACTCGCCATTTCACTCGATCACTAGTGTCGTGGATCAGCTCAGTGTTCCTGTCTCGTCCATGCCATGTGACCAAGCCATCCAGGTATTTTCCTCTCGGTCTTCCTCTTGGTCTGTACCCTTCGATTTTGCCAGTTGTCACTAAGTTCTCCAATCCATTTCTTCTCATAACATGTCCAACAAATTTTGACTGTCCACGTCTAATTTCTCTAATCAATTTACGATTTTCATTTGTCTCCTGTAGTACTTGGTCATTGGTTTTTCTGTCTTTCCATGGTATTCTTTGCATTTTCCTCAGAAACCACATTTCTGCAGCCATCAGATGTTTTTCAGCTTGGCTGCTCATTGTCCAAGCTTCACATCCATATAAAAGAACAGGCTCAATTTCTTGCTTTATGTTCTCTAATTTTTCGTCGTCGTTTAACGTCCTAACGTTCCATGTTGCTAATTTTAACGTCTCTGTCCTTGTCTTGCGATGATCAGTCTTTAAGCGAATCATAATGTACTAGGCTATCTATCTATCTATCTATCTATCTATCTATCTATCTATCTATCTATCTATCTATCTATCTATCTATCTATCTATCTATCTATCTATCTATCTATCTATCTGTCTATCTATCTATCTATCTATCTATCTATCTATCTATCTATCTGTCTGTCTGTCTGTCTGTCTGTCTAATCTATCTATCTATCTGTCTGTCTATCTATCTATCTATCTATCTATCTATCTATCAATCTATGTTCGGCCCATTCCCGTTAAATATATAGATAGAATAGAAGAATAGATAGATTGATAGTATAAAATAAGATTGGAAGAGGTCTATCTAAAGTAAACTTACCAAGATATCACGAACAGCAAATAAATGGTGGGCGGTGGGTTGACTGCAGAGTACTGCAAAGGATATGCAACTAACATTCTCTCATAAAAAATTACTTTTTTTTTTAACGAACGAAAATCATTATTTTCAAAGGGTTAAGGATTAGGCACACAGGCCCGTCCTACATTCTGCCCTTCTTCTCTATTTCCTCTCATACATTCTTTCATTCAACATCTCTTATGAAGCAATTCTTTGACAGCAAAAGAGCAATAAGCATTAAAACGCATGAAAAGTAACTCGTTGAGGCAATTATTTGTGTTTTCGTTTATAGGTGCGAAGGATCTATTTTTCTGTTCGCTGGGCCGGGAGAAGGTCAGTACAAAGGATTTACCTGTGTCGGCTAAGCAAGGGTCAAAACCTCGATTGACAACGAACACTGATTCCCATAGAATATGTGTGCTTGTGTGTGACATGGCAAGAGAGAGAGAGAGAGAGAGAGAGAGAGAGAGAGAGAGAGAGAGAGAGAGAGAGAGAGAGAGAGAGAGAGAGAGAGAGAGAGAGAGAGAGGGGAACAAGAGAGCAGAGGAGGGAGGGTGTCACACAATGAATCACAAAGAATGTATTCTGAGTTAGCGGGATGGGAAGTTTAAAACCGGTTACTTACGGAGGTATGTGACCAGGTCGTTCAAAAAGCAATGGCAAACTACTAAACGTAAATCTTGCCATGACATTAACAGCAGCTGAAAATGCTGATGCTGACTGCAATGTCCTGTAAAGGATATGCTAAGAACTTCAGAACGCGATTCGTAAGCCCTCTTACCCGCGTTCGAAACAGCTGCGACCGATTTGGCAGCAGAGGCGCTGCGCTGGGTATTAACGAATTGATATGGGAGCCGAACTTTCAGAAAGCAATGGCGAACTACTGAACGTAAACTTGCCAAGACATCAACAACAGCAGTAAAAATGCTGGTGTTGACAGCAGTGTCCTGTAAATTAGATATGCAAAAAAAAAAAAAAATGATGTGTCTAAATTTCGCAACGTCAGTTGACATTGCATTTTGTTTTCCTCCCAGCTTTAAGAAAGTCCAGCAGATTGACTCTATCTTAGCTGATCATCATTAGGTGTCTGCCACATGGCGCAAGCGTTGTGGCATCTCATAGTCCCGGTTGCATTATTTACTTGTAGCCTTGCTACATTCACTAAAGTAGTCAGCTGAACTATCACCACGTTACAATGTGGATGAATTGTACTCGGTCTTCTGCTTCTTCTTTATCTTTTATAATGTGGCCATGCACAGAGTTTGAGAATCGATTAACTTCATACTTTTAGGAAAATCATTGAAACATGTTAGGTAGTTCAAGTATCTGGGCAGTGTGTTCAAAGAGAATTGAAGACTAGATAGAGAATACAGAAAGCAAAAATGGCACATATCCTAAAGCATGCACATATGCTTACACTATAATGAGAATGGCTACGTTGAGCAATGTTCTTTTCTTCCTTGTTGAATATTCCTTTTATTTTTGTCTGAATTTGTACTCGTATTCTATATTCCTTTGTTGGAGAATTCTTGTTTGTGAAAAGCTTCTTGGTAGACTTTTCAGTCTGTTCACGTTTGTTTTCCCCTTATAAAATTCCATATCTCAGTAACCAACTGAGGGAAAATGATGAGATTTAGCATGTAACCTTATCATTATATCCACCCAACAAAAAAATGTTTGTTCTGGGGATTGTACAGCAGATATCGGTGTTTGTTTATATGCGGTAGATAATTTACGGGTCAGGGATGTAATGCATATTATGAAATGGACCACATCTTCAC
Source organism: Cepaea nemoralis (assembly GCA_014155875.1). Lineage (NCBI taxonomy): Eukaryota > Metazoa > Mollusca > Gastropoda > Stylommatophora > Helicidae > Cepaea > Cepaea nemoralis. The sequence continues at coordinate 36,009 of JACEFZ010020234.1, forward strand.
ACGGAAACATCAGCGTTCAATAGAGAATTTTCTCATGCTGCAGGGGAATTTCCTTATGACAAGAACCTCACGTAGTGGAACGGAAGTGTTCAGAGGTGTCGTCAGTAATTCTACCTATTGTGGGTGCTTTCATGAAATGTTATTATTTTATAAATATTACCATTTATCCCTAACATCGAAATGTGTGGATATTGTGGTACTTCAATTTTAATTCACCGCAAACAAAGGGAATTCCAGGGCACACGTCATATCCTGGAGTCCCCTTATTCGCGCTGTATCTCGGTGTGCATGACCTTGACCGGAATAACGTTGTCGGTGTGCAGCAAATGGTTTAGTTATGTGTGTGAGTTGACCTGAATATTTCAGTGGTTGTATACTCTTGTGCACACTTAGGGGCTGTTATTGTGTGCTAATTTGTGACCCTGAAAAGGGCCCGTTCCGTTATGGCATTCTTCTAGTGGCCCTGAAAAGGGCCCATTGCTGGATGATACTGCTGTATGCATGAGTTGACAATCATATTCTGCAGACTAGTGTTGAGGCACTCACGACCAGTAGTACACAAACAGAATGATTTGTCTGTACGGCAGACGCGAGCCTTGCAGCCATGTGCCTTGTCTCAGCGGGATGTCCTGTCGACATCCCGATTGATGGCATCTCCATCTGTCCTGACGTTCACTCAGCGATAGCACCATGACATGATGACCAGAACAACGTCTTTCAGAATGTAATATGCCATGTTGCTGAAGAAAGGCAACACTACTCTGCTTGTCGTGGACAGCTGCTGTCAGTTCAATAAAATTCAAGACTGCAGAAAGCCAACGTAAAAATGTACTACACACACTGTGTTACCGTTCGTCGCTCCTTTTTCGCGCCATGACACGCAATGAAAAAATCTTTAATTGAACGGAGACCCCCTGCCAGTGCTATATATAGCTGCTAACTACGCTATATACAGCTGTTAAAGCTAAAAATAGCCTCGCTACGTCTGTTGCGGTGAATTAAAATTGAAGTACCGATATTGTTGAATGGGAAATTGTGCACACTTCAAAGCATCGCTATGAAGTTGTACACATATTTTTTTTCAAGAAGCTGATCGCAGGAAACTTTCTCATACTATTACAAATCCAGAGAAAAGAACAGTGCATGCATTAGGTTTGCCTGTATGAAAACTTAGGGTTTAGTTGAGAAAGAACAATGACACAGAGCTATCCAAAACAACTTTGTGGAATATTATAAAAGGCTGGCTTCACGTTTAGAAAGTTGTTCAAAGGGAGGTAGAAATTTGCAAGCAACCGCATTACGGCATCGAGCACAAAGAAAGCAAAAAAGACATGGCTCCGATGGGAAAACATATTTCCAGAAACATATTTCAAGCTAGAATTGTTGTAAAACAGACACAAAAGGCAAGAAATATCAAATTGACAAGTTGATAGAAGAGCATTGCCATAGGTGCTAGAGACTTCCGTTGTACCATGCCCATTTAAAGCCTATAGAACTTGTGTGGGCTAAAATTAAAGAACAGGTGGCAGCTGACAATACTACATTCAGATTGTCTGATGTCAAGATACTAACCCAGTCTGCGCTATTAAATATTGATAAAAGTTACTATAAAAAATGTGAGGACCATGAAAACAAACAGGAAGGTGACTATTGGAGAAAGGATGGATTGAATTGTAAGCAACCGAGAGCAGTCATCAACCTAGCATAATCGTCAGACATAGATTAAGGTCTGGGCAGATTGCAGACATTAATCAACATATAGTTTGCTCCAACTATTCAGAAGAATTGCAGGCACTAAACATTACAGCATTGTCACAAACAATACAACTTGTCAATGGCAACAGTTTGTATTCCACACTGATGAATTTTCAGTTCCGCAAGCCCTCAACGGTGACAAACAACTGGCATTGAAAAAAAAAAACACACACACACACACTAAACGCATTGAATACCAACACCCCTCTGCCGTGTGTCCACCGTGACGAGGTAGAGGAGCTTGCGCGTTCCAATGACCCCAAGAGCTAAGCCGACTGTAGCACAGCTACTGGTATGGTCACCCATGTCGGACAGGTCATGGGAGAGGGACCAGACGAAGAGACACACAAACCTGCTGCCTTGTAGGTAGACTGGGGACAGTCAAAGGCTAGGGAAAGTACCCCAAAAATGCTTGTCGAAAATTGGATGTACTGAGCCACAGGCTTGACAAAGCAGTGCAACGTAACTTAATTCATGATGTCACAAATTAAAATTAATCGTTATGGTGCTAATCCCGTGAAGTCCCATCAGGCGGTGATAGTGCCGGGCCCCCTGCCTCGAGGGGGTCCACCCATGACTACTGGTGGTCACCTTCCCCTGTGCTGTGGAGTCAAGGCACAGAGGAGTAGGTTAAGAGCTATTGACCAAACACCCAGGACACTCAACATACTACAGTGGAATGCCGAAGGAGTTTATAACAAGAAAGTCTCCATAACAAATCGTCTTCATAAGATAGAAAATAGATGTGGCATGCATTCAAGAGACACACCTCAACGCCAATCACAATTCTCAGTCAGAGGATATCAGGCTACACGTTTCGACCGCGAAGGACACAAAGGAGGAGTTCTAATACTTACACGAAATACAATACCTTGCAGCGAAGTATCTGTGATCTCTGACAACCAAACGGAAATGATAGGTGTTGATATAATGATAAAGGACGTGAAAATAGAATTTACAATCTGTATAGCCCAGCAGATAAGGACCTTACACTCTCAAACATGAAAATAAGTGACACAAACTGCATTATTGTCGGAGACTTTAATAGCCGTTCAGAAAGATGGGGATACCCAGATACTGACAAAAGAGGAGATGAAGTGGAGGACTGGGAAATAGACTCAAATCTCCATCTACTCAACAAAGCGGATGACACACCGAGCTTCTACTCCAGAAGATGGTTTACCACTTCTACTCCAGACTTAGCTTTCTGCGCAGCAGACATCCTCCACAAAATCGATCGCCATGTGCTTGACCAATTAGCAGGTAGTGACCACAGACCAATCAAGCTTGTAATGAATATGGAGTATGTTCCACAGAAGCAAAAGCCTTTGCCCCGCTGGAATTACAAACGAGCAGATTGGGACAGATTTGCCATACTAACAGACATATATTGTGAAAACATAAATACACGATATGGCAACATGAAGCAAATGGTGGAAAGTCTAAACAGAGCAATAATACAGGCGGCCACTGAGTCTATTCCAAGAGGAGCGAGGAAAAATTACAAACCATACTGGACTGAAGAACTACAAATTTTGGAGGACAAAGTTGAAGATGCCAGGAAGACAGCAGAGAGAGAGAGAACAAACAACTGACTCCACAAACAACATCCCGCACAGATACACTGTGCATAATGCCGCCACCAGAATGACAACACAATAGTCCACCACGAAACACCCACTTCATCTCTGATGGAATCGGCAGTCATTTTCCCATCTGGATGTTTCCTAGATGTTCACCCACACAGTCCACGAAAATACAATTCATCGTCGATGGTAGTGGCAGTCAACCAGAAGCCCAGCAGCCACGCATTTCTGCATAAGGTAAAAACCGGTCACCACTGGGACATGGCCATCTGCCATCGCTTCGAACATGCAGTCACGTTCCAAAAAACCTTGGGTAGATTCAAAAGCATTTCACACGAAACTCACAGCTCACAGTGTCGCGCCACGCTCTCACTCAGTAGCAGGGCGACGGAACCATCAAGCCTCCTTAGTCGCCTCTTACGACATGCGTGGTAAAACATCATAGCCATGTACCACTCGAGCCAAAGTGCAGTAAGAACACAAGAAGGTATATCAGATATGTTCACAGTCAATACAGGATTAAGCAAGTCTCGACAGAACAGATTCAGAAAATTTAGAACTCTTTACTCCAGATGAAACTAACTGACCCACAGGGAATAAATGAACTTCTATTTGCAGACGATCAGTGCCTGTTTTACAGCGATGAGGGCAGATTACAAAATCATATTACTAATCTGAGTTCAACCTACAGCAGATACAATATGAGTATAAACACAGCCAAAACCGAAGTAATGCAAGTTAGCAGATCGCCAGGTCCACTAAGTATACAGATAAATAACACACCTCTGAAACAAGTTAAAGAATTCAAATACCTTGGAAGTATGATCACAGAAGATGGCAGATTGGACAGAGAAATTGAAATCAGATGCCAAAAAGCTAGTGCACTTACATATCAACTATCACCCTTACTGAAACATCCAATCATACCATGTCCGCAAAACGACAGATAATAAACAGCATATTCACACCAACCCTATGCTACCAATCTCAAACCTGGACTTTATCAAAATTACACCTTCGCAAAATCAACACCTGTGAAATGAGATGCCTGAGGAGAGCTGCCAACTTAACAATCCGAGACCGAGTAAAAATGCTACTATCAGACAGACTGTGGGATCAACACCTTGTGCCACAGTTATTGAAAGACAGAAGACCAAGTGGTTTGGCTATGTCGTTAAAATGCAACATCAGCAACTACCATCACTGGCCTTACATCAAAGATCATCTGCGACGAGACCACGAGGACGTCCAAGAAGAAAATGGATTGACGACATCAGAGACATTGTACAACAAATTATTCCTCCCCACGGCGCTTGACAGCAGAAGTGGAAGAAGAAGATGATGATGATGATGATGATGATGATGATGATGATGATGATGATGAAGGAAATGCTACGCAGATAAAGTGCAGGAAAACCTGGTATATAACTATATATGAAGCAGGTGGAAAAGAGAGAGGAGAGAGAGAGATAACGAAGATAATGTGATAGACAGAGATATGAGAAATATGTATTGAAAGACATTAAAGAGTGGTAAAGACAAGAAAGAGAGTGGTGGGTGATCGAGACTTAGAGCGAGAGCGAGAGAGAGAGAGAGAGAGAGAGAGAGAGAGAGAGAGAGAGAGAGAGAGAGAGAGAGAGAGAGAGAGAGAGAGAGAGAGAGAGAGAGAGAGAGAGAGAAGAACTCGTGTTCGGATGGCTAAGCGCCTTTCCCAAGACAACAAAAGTAGAGGACAGATAAGAACAGAAAGACAAGTGTGCAGGTTCTTGTGCAGCAAGATAAACAACACCTAATACACAAGATCCGTAGAAAACATATGCTTAAAGCGAAATCATCAGACTAGCATTGGTGTCACCTAATTTCTGAAAATGAAAAAAAAAAAAAAAAAATGCCTCCCCGACTGGAAATCGATCCACAAGCTCCCGTGTACCAGGCGAAGACACTAACCACTATGCTACTGAGGACACGGTAATATTTTTTTTTCCCGCGTTTCCATCCTGTTTCAGGATATTGCGGTCAACACCAGCTTCTTTCAGCTGTATGTTGATTCCTAGGCTAGATTACGCCCATCAGCACGCCACGACTTTCTGAGCGACCGGCTCCATACTCTCATAAGTCACTTTTGCGATTCGAACCATTGCTAATTCTCGTCGCGTCACGTGACGAGAGTATTCGGAGTTAGCGGAGAAAGCTGCTAACCCCTCGGCCACAGTAATATATGAACAAAATATTGTAATAATGGAAACACGCATAGGAATAATCACGTGACCTACTTCCATTGCAAATATATTTTTTTCTATTCGCAAAGTCACTCCGTTCTTGTTTTCCATCGGAAATATTGTTCACTTTTGACAATCGCGATATTTCAATAGTGCGGAGAAACAATGTGCTACTCCAGCGAAGAAATACACACGGGTTTTTTGTTTTTACCTTGGAAATAAGATCACACGTGCACAAACTCAAACGCGATAATCCAATATTGTGAAGCAGAATGAGTGAAATCACATTTTCATAGTACCTGATAGTATACTCCATCCTTACGATCTGACCATCCCTGACACCCCGTGTCAGTGCAAGCTTGCACTTTCGCGTTATGTCAGCACGCGATACTGATGGGTGCCGTCGTTTCATGTATCGTATTATATCTTCAGCAGTAGCGCCGAATCCTCCTTCGTCTAGATCATTGTTTCCCAACCTTTTTTATGATATGCCCCATCTAAGCCTTTCTACAATTCTTATGCCCCCCCCCCCCCCAACATATGCATCATTTTTCTCTTCTTCTTCAGCGTTCCGAGCCATTGAGGTTCTTTGCTGCAGATACTTCTTCTTCTTCTTCGTTCATCCGGAGTTTTTTTTTCTTCGGATGTGATTGCGTTGTGCCTGTTTACAGCAGAGCTGCGTTCTTGCGCCGTTAGGCCGACACATCCGACTTCTGCGGGCATTTGTTGACCAGGTTAACCTTCCCGGGGGTTTCTTAGGACGTTTGACTCTCACTGTTGTGGTGTTATCCCCCATCCCAGCTGGTCCATATAGAACAGCCAAAGATCTTGGTCAGCCCTCAAGGGAAGGCAGGGGCAGACCATGGGCATTCCCCGCCATCCAAGGAGGCTTCCATACTTGCAGAGCCGATACATAGCGCTCTGGTACTGGGCTCACCCAAGGAATCGTCACGTCCTGCACATGGCTGCTTAGCCTCACTTCCGTATATTGGGCCTTCCGTTCACCATAGGCTGTTCTTCCGGAAACCAGAAGTATGCAGTCTGCAGATGACATCCACACAGTGAGCTTTCGATTCGGACTTTCCATGTAATGGATTTGCTATCCAAGCAATATTCCATTTCGTGCCACTAGGACACTTTTCCACCTTTTATGAAGTCCACACAGTGGGCTTTTGATTAGGACTTTCCACGTAATGGATTTGCTATCCAAGCAATATTCCATTTCATGCCTCTGGGTCTTCATGCACCTTTAAATGTCAACCTGTATGCAGTTAAAGTAAGCTGCGGTCAACTTGAGCTTGTTGATATCTCCATAGAGCTTGTCCTCAAATGAAGCAGGTGTGGGCCAAAATATCTTTCTCTGTTCTGCATACGTTGGGCAATCCTGCAGCAAATGTTTTGCTGTCATTTTTCCAGTTCTACAATTACATTCATCGGTATCTCCTATCTTTAGTTTATTGAACAAGTGGTATTTAAGCCTGTTATGTCCTGTGCGGAGTCTGAAGATTGCTACTTGTTCTCTTCGGTCGAGTTTATAATATGCATCATCCTTATGATGGCCTGGATGCTCGGATTCCCATTTGGTTCTATAAGTGCTTTTTATCAACCTCTTTGCCTCATTATAGGTTATGTCTATGTCAGGCTGTGGTAGTCGTCCACCCTCTTTTGCCAGTCTGTCAGCCTCTTCGTTTCCAGGTATACTGCAATGTGATGGATCCACTGTATTACAACTTTTTTGGATTTCTGGCATAGACCATGGAGTGCTGCTCTTAGGTCAGTTAGTTCTGTGCTGTTATTGCTCTTCAGTATTGAGACAACTGACTTTGCATCTGTGAAGATAGCTATTTGCTTCTCTTATTTTCTTCCATCAGGAGCATTTCTGCTGCAGTTTTCAAAGCCTCTACCTCCGCTTTGAAGTTACTTGAAAATTTTCCAGTTGCCATTGAATGTGTTTTTCTCACTCCATTTTTTAAATTTAGGAGAATTCCTCCTCCTCCATTCTCTATTGAATGTTTGGCTGATCCATCTGTATATGCATGGGTCCAATTCCTGCTTGGGTAATGTTCTTTTATGTAGTTTAGGGTTATTTCTCTTCTTTCGGTTTCATGCTGAGTGTTCTTTTTCTCAATACCAGGAATGTTTTCTATCATCTCAGGCAGTTGCTGCTGTCTCCAAGCTGGGAACTTGTGTGCATTGTGTATGGGCTTGACTGTTGATATGTTAAGTATAGGATCTGCCCTAATCCTTCGTTTTGCAGTTTCTACAAAGTTGCTACGCTTCAGTCTTCCCTTTCCAAAACCATTAAATCTGTTGTACATAGGGTGGTCTGTCATTCTTCTAAATTTTTCTGCTTGTTGCTGGGCTCTGCTATCTCTTCTATCCTGCATTGGTTGTAAACAAGTGATCTTTTCTAGTTCATTAATAGGCGTTGTCTTCAGGCTTCCAGTTATTGTTTTGGACTCTACTTATTTTGTTAAAGTTTGACTTAGCTGCTGTTGCCCAAGCTGCAATGCCATATTCCAGTACTGGCCTCACCCGTCCAGTATATAACTTCTTGAGAACTTTCTCATCTGCTCCCCACGTTGTACCAGCAAGCTTTTTCATGATTGCCATTCTCTGCCTTGCTCTTGTTCGATTTTTCTCAACCTGTGTCTTCCATGTCAGGCGACGATCAAAGGTGACTCCTAGATAGTTTGGATTTTCTTCATGGCGCAATATTTTTCCATTCAATACCAACTTAGGTTGCTGAGTTTTATTTGAGAGGGAGAACACTGTGCATGTTGTTTTCTCTTCACTTATCTTCACTAGCCATGATTTTGACCAGTCCTCTAGCGCTAATAAGGCTTGCTGTATTCTGCTGTTAGCTGTACTAATATATTCTTCAGATGTCCATATGGCTAGGTCATCTGCAAAGGAGGATGTGTGTACTCTGGCTGGAAAATTTTCTGTGATGTCATTTATATATGCTAGGAATAATGTTGGTGAAAGAACTCCTCCTTGGGGGACACCTTGCTCCAGCAGCATCATTTTGCTTGTTTGTCCTTGTACTTTTGTCCTGGCAGTTCTGTTCTCAAGGTAGTGGCTGATCCATTTATACATTTTTCCACAAACATGCATGTTTTGCAGTTTTACTTTCAGTCCTTCCTTCCATACTTTATCAAATGCTTTTTCTAAATCTATCCAGACTGCTAGTGTGTGCTTTTTCTCTTGGAAGGCATCCTCTATTTCCTGAGCTATATAGGTTATTTGATCTTCAGTGGATCTGTACTTTCTGAATCCTGCTTGGTGTGGTGTTAAGAGTTTGTTTTCTTCCAGATGCCATGTTAGTCTGCCATTGATAATGCGTTCCATTAATTTTCCTACACAGCTGAGTAGACTGATAGGTCGATAGCCATTTGGTTCTTCCAGGTCTTTTCCTTTCTTTGGGACTGGTATTAGTATAGCTTCCTTCCATGCCTGTGGGACTATTAGGACTGCTAGTAGTTTCTTTTTTGCCTTGTTGCCTAGTCCTATTAGCATTTCATTTGTGATTCCATCCTTTCCTGATGATTTCTTCTTTTTTAGGGTATTCATTGCCTGTTCCATTTCTTCCATTGTTAGATTTGCCATCATATATTCTGCTGCTGTCTCTGTATTTCTATGATGTATCTGTTTGTCTTTGATTGCTTTCTTCTGTTCGGTTGTAATATCAATGTGGTTTGCATTTGCATAGTGTTCCATTAGTGCATTTGCAGCTTTTTTTCCTGTAAGCAAGGCATTTCCTTGTTTAATTGTTATTTGTTTGTTTCTAGGTCCTTCATTGTTCATGGCTTTCACTAGTTTCCATAGTTTGTTTCCATCCCTGTCAAAATTCAGGTTTTCTGTTTTTTCCTTCCAACAATCTCTTGTTGTTTGATTTACTGTTCTTTTATATTTTGCTGAGATGGCTTTGAGAGAGATGTTCGCTTCAATTGTTTGTTCTCTCTCTGCTGTCTTCCTGGCATCTTCTACTTTGTCCTCCAAACTTTGTAGTTCTTCAGTCCAGTATGGTTTGTAATTTTTCCTCGCTCCTCTAGGAATGGACTCAGTGGCTGCCTGTATTATCGCTATGTTTAGACTTTCCACCATTTGCTTTATGTTGCCATATCGTGTATTTATGTTTTCACAATATTTGTCTGTTAGTATGGCAAATCTGTCCCAATCTGCTCGTTTGTAATTCCAGCGGGGCAAGGGCTTTTGCTCCTGTGGAACATACTCCATATTCATTAGAAGCTTGATTGGTCTGTGGTCACTACCTGCTAATTGGTCCAGCACATGGCGATCGATTTTGTGGAGGATGTCTCCTGTGCAGAAAGCTAAGTCTGGAGTAGAAGTGGTAAGCCATCTTCTGGAGTAGAAGCTCGGTGTGTCATCCGCTTTGTTGAGTAGATGGAGATTTGAGTCTATTTCCCAGTCCTCCAATTCATCTCCTCTTTTGTCAGTATCTGGGTATCCCCATCTTTCTGAACGGCTATTAAAGTCTCCGACAATAATGCAGTTTGTGTCAGTTATTTTCATGTTTGAGAGTGTAAGGTCCTTATCTGCTGGGCTATACAGATTGTAGATTCTTATTTTCACGTCCTTTATCATTATATCAACACCTATAATTTCTGTTTGGTTGTCAGAGATCACAGATACTTCGCTGCAAGGTATTGTATTTCGTGTAAGTATTACAACTCCTCCTTTATGTCCTTCGCGGTCGAAACGTGTGGCCTGATATCCTCTGACTGAAAATTTGCGATTGGCATTGAGGTGTGTCTCTTGAATGCATGCCACATCTATTCTATCTTTATGAAGACGCTGTGTCGGGGATTCTTTCTTGTTATAAACTCCTTCGGCATTCCACTGTAGTATGTTGAGTGTCCTTGGTATTTGGTCAATAGCTCTTAACCTACTCCTCTGTGCCTTGACTCCACAGCACAGGGGAAGGTGACCACCAGTAGTCATGGGTGGACCCCCTCGAGGCAGGGGGCCCGGCACTATCACCGCCTGATGGGACTTCACGGGATTAGCACCATAACGATTTATTTTCATCTGTGGCATCATGAAATGATAAAGTTACGTTGCACTTCTTTGTCAAGCTTGTGGCTCAGTACATCCGATTTCGACAAGCACTTTTCGGGATGCTTTCCCTAGCCTTTGACTGTCCCCAGTCTATCTACAAGGCAGCAGGTTTGTGCGTCACTTCGTCTGGTCCCTCTCCCTTGACCTGTCCGACATGGGTGACCCTACCAGTAGCTGTGCTACCGTCGGCATAGCTCTTGGGGTCATTGGAACGCTCAAGCCCCTCTACCTCGTCTAGGTGGACGCACGGCAGAGGGGGCTGCAGATACAATCCGTCTCCATTCGTCTCTCTGGTTGACCTTCTCTTGCCAGTCGTTGATTCCAAGTGCTTGTAGGTCTGTATGTATGTTAATCTCTCCACCGTCTTCTTGGTCTACCTCGGGGTCTACGGTCATTTATTTCCTGAGTGTAATGCATCGTTTTTAATATTCAAAAATTGAAATGTTCACTAAAGAACTTGAATTTTTGTTTGTTTGTAGAAGGGCTCACGGTTCCCAGAGGGGCCAGCGCCCCCCCCCCCTCCCCCGCGTCCCTGTGTGTCGGTTGTGTTGGGTGCATTTTTTAAAAATGTGGATTGGCGGTTACCCCAGACAAGCTGGTTCCCCCGCCTCCCCCTTTTTTGTGTGTGGACCCGTAGTCTCACTGTGAGCTATTGCCCACAGTGGTCCACCAGGCCCACATCTAAGGTGAATCCTATCCAATCCAATCCAATTTTCGAAAAAAAAACACAATGTCTCAACCAGCCCGTGCGGCATTGGTTATAATAGTAAATTAATAGCGGTGGTTCATGGTGCGGAGTTTTGTCTGTTTCTTTGTACCAGTGTTGGCTGGCTTATCTGTTGTGTAGTTTATGTCTGTGACGTCAGCTGAGGGGATTCGTTGGCCGGCAAATTTTCCCTTTGTGTCTTCTTAGGCGGTTTCTTCTGTCAGCGTTGGCTTCTGGCTCGTCTGTTGTGCTAGGGTGCTGTCATTATACTGGCTCCTTGTACGGTTATTGGTTAGTCTTCCTCTTCCTCTGATACGGTGTCGGTGTATTCTTCCTCTGAGGTGGACCATTCGTCTTCTTGTCGAAAGCGTTATTCTCTCATTTTCTGTTCGATGAGCTTCGTTTCCTTTTGATATTGTTGGAACCATTTGGGGCTTCTTTTAGGCTCCTTTATTTCAAGCATGAGCTGCCTTTTCTTCCGAGTTAGGACAGTCTGCCACACCGCACTATTTTCTTCGACTGTTGCTCCTTTCTTGTATACGCCCCAGTCTTCTTCCGGTTTGTCGGTGTTTTCCTTCGTACTTTCTTGATGAGTCTGGTTGGTTTCTGGTTTCTCCTGGATCTTTTTGGGCATCACGGCTGAGCTGGTGTCCCTAGTTTGCTGTTTTTGATTGGCCTGGGTGTTGGCTTCCTCTTGCATCTTCTTTTCTCCTTTCTTGTGGATTGTCTTCATCAGTTTATCGATGTTTTTTGTTGAGTTCCATCTGGCGGCTTCTCTGCGTTCTTTTCATTGGGTTCATCTGGCTCGTTTTGGGATAATTCCCTTTCAGCTTTTTGCAATTGTCTCTCCGCCTTGATGTCTCGTAGAATTTCTTCGTTCTTCTTGGTCGCCTGGATCATGTTCTCCACCTCTTGTGTTATGTTTCGCTTGATCTCTTTTAGTTCAGCGAGCAGCTTTTCACTGTCGCTGTTCAGTGCCGGTGTTTGCAGTATCTTGATCTGTCTCTTTAACTCGTCAATCTGGCTCTGCAACAGTGATTTTTTCCGCTTGCGAGATGCATGATGCTGTCTCGCACCTCCGTCTTGCTTCTTTAAATGGTGTGTTCGTCGTTATGGCGATCTTTAAGACATCTCTATGTCTTTGGAGGTACGGACAGCCCAGGTATCTTGCTCCAGTGTTTGCCCAGGCAGTTGGCGCACTTTCGTTTGATGTTTGGTGCACGGAAGTCCATGTCCAGCTTGGCTAGCGGACACTCCCTGAAGGCGTGTTCGATCGGCGCAGTAGCGGCAGATTTCTGTTTTACTGCGACATGTTGCTCTGCTGTGGCCGACCCTCTGGCATCTGGAGCACTGAGTGACTCTTGGGATGAATCTCTCTGGCTGTTGCATTTGCTTGTTGATGGAGACAGTTGTCGGCATTTCGCTTCTCTCAGTGGTCACCACCGCCAGCGTCGTCGGTATCTTCGAGTATGTTAATATCCGCTCCGCTTTTAGGACTTGGATGCTGAGATTTTCATCCTGTATCTGCTTTAGGATTTCTTCGTCCGATAGCTCCACTTGAATCCGTTTAACGACCCATCTGACTGTTTTTGTGTCGGTTTTACCGGCTCTAGTGTCTTTCTCCTCCTTTTTCTCCGCTGTCTTGGATCTTGTTAGAGGTGGGCTGTCATCGGTCTTTCTTGTGGTAGCTTCAGTTGATGTAGTTGCTGGTTTTTGGTTGTTAGCAGGCAGGTTCTCAGTGTTCGTCTTCTTCTCGGTCTTGGCGGCTCCCACGCTGCACATCTTGTGGCTCTGCTGTTTCTTAGTGTTGGTCTTGCGTACCATTTTCCTCCCCCGTATCAGGCTTCTTGACAAGTTTAAGGCGACTGTCTTGATAACGCTCGCGAATGAAGATACGTGATGGGATTTTATTTGATCATCCCAGTCTCCGACCAGTCCTGGCGCACTACTGGAGGGAGAGCAGCAAATGCACCCGATCCAAGTGTCGTAATAAGTGTCGTCCCTGGGGTGAGGGGAATCAACACCCACATTCTTTTAACCCCATATCATTATCTCGAGGATTTCTGTCCAAAACACCCCGTCAGTCTTTGGATCACGCTCTCTCTCTCTCTCTCTCTCTCTCTCTCTCTCTCTCTCTCTCTCTCTCTCTCTCTCTCTCTCTCTCTCTCTCTCTCTCTCTCTCTCTCTCTCTCTCTCTCTCTTACCACTGGACCATGCCCCCTCTCATTCTTTTCCAAAACATACTACACAACTCTAACTTCTAACAAAATGACAAATTTATTTAATAAAGAAAAGTGTCAGGTATGTGCAAAATGTGTGTGTAGAATGTCTGTCGTATAATCTAGAGTGTATGCAGAATCAGACCGAACAGCTCAGGAGCAAAGTCTGCTTCATCACAGTACCGGCCACACAACAGTACCATAGATCATGTACAGAAGACCTCACCAAATGATGCGTCTCTCCGGTCAAGTGTCGACTTCCTCCAATGGCTCTTGGATAGTCCGGATTAGTGTAACTAATATGTCACTAACTGTTCTGTGATCTAATAATCCTTGTATAGTAAAATAATGTTTACTGTCACTTTGAAACACAATGTTAGTGGTTGATTTCTCATTGGATTTAGGAGGCCTGGTGTTCCTTGCCAGTGAGAAGTCCTGATCGTTCGGGTCCCATCGATTGACGGACGTCGGTCGCGGCGATTGGGCAATCTTGAGCATAACCTACGATGGGTAGCGTTGTGGTATTCTGTTGTGATAATTTGGTGTGTCCAGTGTGTGCCGCGTGGTTACACACCCGCTTCACACGCGTGATCCGGGACTGTTTCCGGATCCGGTCAGGGATGTGCACTACTGACGAGCTCAAATGAGGGCGAAACTCGAGTCTAGTGCTTCCATATTGGCGTGGATAGGCCTTAGGTTCATACCAGAATGCGATCGGCGTTGCCAGTAGTGGGTTGTGCTCAATATTTAAATTTCAAATCCCGAAACAACCACATAATCAATTTGATTGTTGCTCACTGGATTTTAGGAGGCCTGGTGTTCCTTGCCAGTGAGAAGTCCTGATCGTTCGGGTCCCATCGATTGACGGACGTCGGTCGCGGCGATTGGGCAATCTTGAGCATAACCTACGATGGGTAGCGTTGTGGTATTCTGTTGTGATAATTTGGTGTGTCCAGTGTGTGCCGCGTGGTTACACACCCGCTTCACACGCGTGATCCGGGACTGTTTCCGGATCCGGTCAGGGATGTGCACTACTGACGAGCTCAAATGAGGGCGAAACTCGAGTCTAGTGCTTCCATATTGGCGTGGATAGGCCTTAGGTTCATACCAGAATGCGGTCGGCGTTGCCAGTAGTGGGTTATGCTCAATATTTAAATTTCAAATCCCGAAACAACCACATAAGCAATGTTAATTTTCAATTTCTCTGTATAACTACTATTGTTCCTGTTACTGGTGGTATTGTAAGTATCTTCACTCTACTATGATGAGAATTACCACTGAGGAATCACTCTTAGATAATCATCGGTTCCTGCTCAGCAGAGACCAGGTTCTTGCAGACCCTCTGGATTATGGGCCCAGTGCAAAAGCCGCTGAGCAAAAACTGCCTTCAATGAAAGAGCTATATTCTTCTTCTATGACTTTTCTGCTAGCTTTTTGGAAAACATAGTGGAACCTGTTGAAGAGAGAACACACCTGGTGAGAGCAACCCGATTCCGACCTTCATTAGGTGAGTGTAGGCCGACGGCCGCACTCAGATATTTAACAGAGAACTAGACTCTGTCATAAGGCAGAGGAGCTCATCACATCGGCCTGGGTCATGGTAAAACAAGGAAAGACTAATGGAAAAGCGCAGAAACCCAGTAGATACTCTACTGGAAGATCCTACCATTTGACATTTCCTTTATCTCTCCTTCCCCCCCCCCCCCCCCCCCCACCCACCATTCAACCACTTTCAATCTCCCTAAATATCACCCCACTACATTGTTCTTAACTCACTGAGTTAATTGATATCTCACACTAGCTAGTTTAAGCAACGCGATAGCCTACTGTTGCCGACGCTCCTTTAATACGTTCTCATAATGCACATTACCACTCTAGTCTCCTAAGAATCATCTAAGTGGGGTCTATTTAATTAAATACCATATATTTATTCCTGTTTGAAATCGAGACTACTAAATCATACAATGGATAAATGTCCGCCGATGTAAATCAACATAAGTCACTGTAGTCCCTCTCCATAATCAAACCAAGAACATCACACACGCCCTTGTTGTCTCACAACATTTGGTCGACTCCCGCCAAAGTTGTTTATCCAGACTGTTTTAATACTGTGTCTGAAAGACGTCACAAATCTGACTAGTCACTAGGCGTCGATAAACTATTTATTTCTCTCATTCTCCTACTCGATGTAAACAACTCGCCGGCTGTCCCGCTTTCATCTGGGGAATTGTCCCGGTACTCCAAAAAGTCTTACCGGCCTGTGATCTGGAGAATATTTTCCCCACAACAAAAGTTCTTGCCGACTTTCACCAGGACAGTCTGTCTCCAACTTCAAAGGATGGCTGCCGCCTGTAGACGAATGACGCGACAGTCCTTCATCGATCGACAACTCCAAGAATTTACGGCGACACCAAGCCAAAGGACCGAATGGTTTTAGGAAGAAATCACTAGGAAATTATTGAGCAAAGACAGTAAGTAAATTTTCAAAACATACAGTGGAGAACTGAAATTCAAGTGCAAACTAATTTTAATGAAAGATTTTTCTATATTATTTTAATTACTAGTAATTATTTAAAGTTAGTGAGATCCTTGCGCTTGATGCTTGCTGCAAAGAGATTTTATGTCAGATTCCAATTTAGTTAACTTCAGTCTCAAGTCTCCCCGTTTTGTTATATCCAGCCGACTTCTTCCATTTTCGAATTGCCCCCCCCCCCCCCCTTAGCAATCGAATTGCCTCCCTGTGGAACGTGGGCCCCACGTTGGGAAACATTGATTTAGCCGGTTTGGGAGAATGATAAAATGATTGGGATAAGTGCATCAATGTTGGTGGCAACTATGGTGAGAAATAAAGGGACAATGTATGTATTAAAATAAACTGGTTTCAAGGTGTTATCATGTGCAATAGAAAATGCCAGCGTCGTAGGTATCTTGGAGTATGTTAATATCTACTCCACTTTTAAGACTTGGATGCTGAGATTTTCATCCTGTATCTGCTTTAGGATTTCTTCGTCCGATAGCTCCACATGAATCCGTTTAACGACCCATCTGACTGTTTTGTGTCAGTTTTACCGGCTCTAGTGTCTTTCTCCTCCTTTTTCTCCGCTGTCTTGGATCTTGTTAGAGGTGGGCTGTCATCGGTCTTTCTTGTGGTAGCTTCAGTTGATGTAGTTGCTGGTTTTTGGTTGTTCGTAGGCAGGTTCTAAGCGTTCGTCTTCTTCGCGGGCTTGGCGGCTCCCACGCTGCACATCTTGTGGCTCTGCATTTTCTTAGTGTAGGCCTTGCGTACCATTTTCCTCCCCCGTATCAGGCTTCTTGACAGTTTAAGGCGACTGTCTTGATAACGCTC
This sequence comes from Cepaea nemoralis, assembly GCA_014155875.1. Classification (NCBI taxonomy): domain Eukaryota; kingdom Metazoa; phylum Mollusca; class Gastropoda; order Stylommatophora; family Helicidae; genus Cepaea; species Cepaea nemoralis. The sequence goes on from JACEFZ010020234.1 coordinate 52,922, forward strand.
GCGAATGAAGATACGTGATGGGATTTTATTTGATCATCCCAGTCTCCGACCAGTCCAGGCGCACTACTGGAGGGAGAGCAGCAAATGCACCCGATCCAAGTGTCGTAATAAGTGTCGTCCCTGGGGTGAGGGGAATCAACACCCACATTCTTTTAACCCCATATCATTATCTTGAGGATCTTCTAGATTTCTGTCCACAACACCCCGTCAGTCTTTGGATCACGCTCTCTCTCTCTCTCTCTCTCTCTCTCTCTCTCTCTCTCTCTCTCTCTCTCTCTCTCTCTCTCTCTCTCTCTCTCTCTCTCTCTCTCTCTCTCTCTCTCTCTCTCTTACCACTGGACCATGCCCCCTCTCATTCTTTTCCAAAACATACTACACAACTCTAACTTCTAACAAAATGACAAATTTATTTAATAAAGAAAAGTGTCAGGTATGTGCAAAATGTTTGTGTAGAATGTCTGTCGTATAATCTAGAGTGTATGCAGAATCAGACCGAACAGCTCAGGAGCAAAGTCTGCTTCATCACAGTACCGGCCACACAACAGCACCATAGATCAAGTACAGAAGACCTCACCAAATGATGCGTCTCTCCGGCCAAGTGTCGACTTCCTCCAATGGCTCTTGGATAGTCCGGATGCCTGGTCACCAATAGTGGATATAGTCCAATACTGACCATGAATCTGACACACACAGTGTAACTAATATGTCCCTAACAGTTCTGTGATCTGATAATCCTTGTATAGTAAAATAATGTTTACTGTCACTTTGAAACACAAATGTTAGTAGTTAATTTCTCATAGGAATTCACCATTTGGAAGACACAATGTTAATGGTTAATGTCTCACCGGAATTCACCATTTGGAAAAAACGCAATGTTAATTTTCAATTTCTCTATATAACTACTATTGTTCCTGTTACTGGTGGTATTGTAAGTATCTTCACTCTACTATGATGAGAATTACCACCGAGTAATCACTCTTAGATAATCATCGGTTCCTGCTCAGCAGAGACCAGGTTCTTGCAGACCCTCTGGATTATGGGCCCAGTGCAAAAGCCGCTGAGCAAAAACTGCCTTCAATGAAAGAGCCATATTCTTCTTCTATGACTTTTCTGCTAGCTTTTTGGAAAACATAGTGGAACCTGTTGAAGAGAGAACACACCTGGTGAGAGCAACCCGATTCCGACCTTCATTAGGTGAGTGTAGGCCGACGGCCGCACTCAGATATTTAACAGAGAACTAGACTCTGTCATAAGGCAGAGGAGCTCATCACATCGGTCTGAGTCATGGTAAGACAAGGAAAGACTAATGGAAAAGCGCAGAAACCCAGTAGATACTCTACTGGAAGATCCTACCATTTGACATTTCCTTTATCCCCCCCCCCCCCCACCATTCAACCACTTTCAATCTCCCTAAATATCACCCCACTACATTGTTCTTAACTCACTGAGTTAATTGATATCTCACACTAGCTAGTTTAAGCAACGCGATAGCCTACTGTTGCCGACGCTCCTTTAATACGTTCTCATAATGCACATTACCACTCTAGTCTCCTAAGAATCATCTAAGTGGGGTCTATTTAATTAAATACCATATATTTATTCCTGTTTGAAATCGAGACTACTAAATCATACAATGGATAAATGTCCGCCGATGTAAATCAACATAAGACACTGTAGTCTCTCTCCATAATCAAACCAGGAACATCTACACACGCCCTTGTTGTCTCACAACATTTGGTCGACTCCCGCCAAAGTTGTTTATCCAGACTGTTTTAATACTGTGTCTGAAAGACGTCACAAATCTGACTAGTCACTGGGCGTCGATAAACTATTTATTTCTCTCATTCTCCGACTCGATGTAAACAACCCGCCGGCTGTCCCGCTTTCATGGGGAATTGTCCCGGTACTCCAAAAAGTCTTACCGGCCTGTGATCTGGAGAATATTTTCCCCACAACAAAAGTTCTTGCCGACTTTCACCAGGACAGTCTGTCTCCAACTTCAAAGGATGGCTGCCGCCTGTAGACGAATGGCGCGACAGTCTTTCATCGATCGACAACTCCAAGAATTTCCGTGACACCAAGCCAAAGGACCGATAGGTTTTAGGAAGAAATCACTAGGAAATTATTGAGCAAAGACAGTAAGTTAATTTTCAAAACATACAGTGGAGAACTGAAATTCAAGTACAAACTAATTTTAATGAAAGATTTTTCTATATTATTTTAATTACTAGTAATTATTTAAAGTTAGTGAGATCCTTGCGCTTGATGCTTGCTGCAAAGAGATTTTATGTCAGGTTCCAATTTAGTTAACTTCAGTCTCAAGTCTCCCCGTTTTGTTATATCCAGCCGATTTCTTCCATTTTCGAATTGCCCCCCCCCCCCTCCCCTTAACAATCGAATTGCCTCCCTGTGGAACGTGGGCCCCACGTTGGGAAACACTGATTTAGCCGGTTTGGGAGAATGATAAAATGATGGGATAAGTGCATCAATGTTGGTGGCAACTATGTTGAGAAATAAAGGGACAATGTATGTATAAAAATAAACTGGTTTCAAGGTGTTATCATGTGCAATAGAAAATGCCAGATATTGCCAGCTCATATAGTTTGTCTTGTTTATCTTTTCAAAACCAGTTTTCCAGGTGGACGGCACTCTTCACTGGGGTCATTTATGGTGTCACCAGATATAGTAAGTGAATTATTTTTCTAGCTGGAAGTTCATATTGAAACTGCTTTAACACTTGATTTAATATTGTCATTTGATTGTTGCTACGGGATCTCCATGACAAATTGATCATATCACCTGCCTTATTGTTCAAAGATTGTGGCTTCATTTCTGTGGGGTCGTCACGGGAGCTATAGAATTTGTGCTCCGTTTGGCGCTTTCAGCAGGCCTATCTCCAGAAAGATGACTGAGCCATGTGGGGTAGAACCTGGTTATTTGAAACCAATCCTCTTGCCTGTAACTGCTGTGTTATAGGCGGAGTTTCATAGGTCTCCGTCTAATCTGGGAACATGGTCTTGATGGTGCTGATTCATTTACTCTAGGAAACAATCATGTGGTGATTCCTGTGTGCCTTCAAGAAGTTCCTGATGGTTATAAGTCTAGGAAATATTGTCTTACATTTATTGTCAACATTCTTTGACACTTGCCTACTTTGTAATACAAGAGATTGCACTATATCATGCACCTTTTTTCCCGCTATAATATGAAGCTTGTTTAACTCTAACTTCTCCCCCGATGTGTCTCCACCTTGCCGTGGTGGGGGAGCTTGCGTGTCCCATCGACCCCATGTGCTTGCCGATGGGTGAAAACTACATATCGGACGGCTCGTGGGATAGGGACCAGACTAAGAGAGACACAACCTGCTGCTCTGCAGGTAAGACTGAGGATAGCAGTCAAAATCAGGCAAACGATTCCTAACTCTCAGTCCGGACATAACCTCTAAGGCTCCCATCCGAGGTGTATGGCTGAACGTCTCTAAGCCATAAATTCTCGGAAGTGAGAGCCTGGCCGACACAAACCTACATCAAAATTGTGATGATGTGCTGAGAACGCTACATGCTCGGCGCAGATTCGTTCGATGGCTCTTAGCTGGGGGATATGAGGTATCCCCGGATGAAAGGGCCTGACCGTTACTCGCCCACAGACGCACGGAGGTAAGGTGCTGAGCTGGCAGCACATGTAGCCTACCTCGTGAGCGAGTACAAAAGGTGGAAAAACACCTCGGTCGCACGTCTCGCAGACGTCCGATAGTCTGTAACCACACTCATGGAGTGAGTGTAGTCAAAGGTGGAAAATTGTCTCGTTGACACGAAATGGAACGCCTGTCTTGCGAATCCATTACGTGGCAGCCAGAAGCGAAAGCTTGCTGTGTGGAAGCCGAAACAAGAGTCTCGAAACCCGAGGAAGGCTAACCTCATTAAAAAATGCCCGCCGGAAGCCGGAAGTGTCGTCCTACGGGTGGCAAACTAAAAATTGACACTACGCAATTACGTCGGAGTGAAATGTCTCGTCCGAATGTCTCTCGTGCTAGGAGCAGCTCTGACTACCTAGTTTCCGAATGCCGCTCTTATTCGGAACAGCTCTGTCTAGGTAGTTTTCCAAATGTCTGTCGTGCCTGGAACAGCTCTGACGGGCGCAACGACAAGCACATGACCGAAAACTCGCTGAGTGGATACCGTCTGCAAACCTGTCTGGTTTGTGCGGGAATGACCCGGGGCAAACGAAATGACCAATATATTGAAGTGAGGATTTAAAGCAGCCATGAGCAGGACGTGACGATTTCCCTCGGTGAGCCCAGATCCAGGGCGTTATGTGTCGGCCCTGCAACTATGGAAGCAACCTTGGATGGCGGAAAATGCTATGGACTGTCCCTGCCTTCCTTTGAGGGATGACCGTTGTCTTCGACCGTTCTAACTTGGCCAGCATGGTTGTAGATGGCACCACAAAAGTGAGAGTCTCCCAGGAATGCTGCCTGGTCAAAAAAGCACGCTATTGTCGGATGTGTTGGCCTACGGGTTTCGGCCCAAGGGCGCATAACAGACACACCGCAATCACATCTGAAAAAACACTCCGGATGAACGAAAAGAAGAAGAAACTCTAACTTTCTTAAATTGTAGCATGAGCCTGATTGGCTCTTTTAAAATTATTGATTTACTCTAATTTAATTAAATAAAATGTTTAAAATAATTGTTAATGGCTTTGTTGTGGAGGTGTCTTCTATTCTTCAATCAGACTACCTGGCTGGTTCAGTATTAATGTATCTGCTACATTGTTGCATGCATGGGTTTGACGCTGGCATTGTAGCAGTTTGACTTGCATATGAATACCAAGATAAGTTTACTATCTTATTATTTCAGTACTTCATTTGCAAGCCATCTTTTCAGAGTGTGGTTTCTTTTCATGCATCTTATTTGTTAACAGAACCGGCATTGTTGCACTCAGTGCAGTCAAATAGATTTGCATATAAATGATGGAAAGTCACTAAGTAACAAGAATGTTGTTATGAAGTGTATGGGAGAGGGAGACAATCTCTGTCAGATAATTCCTACCCATTTTACCAGGCTGAGTCAATCTCAACTGACACAGATTTAATAGTGCTGCTACTCATTAAGCTTGATAATTATATTGTGTGTTTATTCATATTTCAGTATCAGCAGCAGTCAACCCCCTATTTCACATGCAATAATATTTGGTTTTCAAACGGGGAATCAAAATGAGGGCCCCTCTGCCGTGTGTCCACCGTGACGAGGTAGAAGGGCTTGTGTGTTCCGATGACCCCAAGAGCTATGCCGGCGGTAGCACAGCTACTGGTAGGGTCACCCATGTCGGACAGGTCAAGGGAGAGGGACCAGACCAAGTGACACACAAACCTGCTGCCTTGTAGGTAGACTGGGGACAGTCAAAGGCTAGGGAAAGCACCCCGATGTCACAAATTAAAATTAATCGGTATGGTGCTAATCCCGCGAAGTCCCATCAGGCGGTGATAGTGCCGGGCCCCCTGCCTCGAGGGGGTCCACCGAAGACTACTGGTGGTCATCTTCCCCTGTGCTGTGGAGTCAAGGCATAGAGGAGTAGGTTCAAAGCTATTGACCAAACTGTCGTGGAATACTGAGAGTTAATGATTCCCAGATAGACGACTGTATACACCGACTAACCAGGTAGAAGAAGGGTTAACAAACGAAGCAGTAAGGGTAAACAACAACGGAGTGACCAGGCGCATGTGTTTATAGGTCAAGACACAGAAGGGGCCGGCCAACAGCACAGGTAACCTGTCGGGTGGAAAAATTGGTTTGCGACAAAGGCAGACAGCATTATTGGACAGCATATTGCGGTCTGGATGTATGAATAACGGAAAAGTTCGCAGATCTGTAATTTTCCACTAACGGTGATAATGAAGTATGGACTTGAGGTGTCAAGCAAGGTCAAGGACTATGCGGCAAAAATGACCTATAAAGAGTGTCCACTTCTTTGTGTAAGTTTAGTGTGTGTTCCAAACTGAACTGAAGGAGATATGTTCTTGAGTGGGAATAGAAATACACGTCCCTAATGATGGAAAGAGGGGATAGTAGTGTGTTATTCGCGAAGTGTTTTTCGATTCCAGGAACATAGATGCCTAAATAAGGTATTAATATATTAGAGTATAGTTTTAGCATATGAATATAGATGTGCGTGAAGTGCATTTAACATTGCTTTCTATTAGTAGGAATAGTATAGACGTTAGGTGAATCTTCTATCCTATGTCAGAGTGGGTTTTTTCGGAAGCCTTTTCATTTCGGCTGGAGGAAAAGACACTCACATAGGAGAGAAGAGGAAGCAGACACAGATCTCATTATTAAATGTATATCACACAGGTTCCCATACCAGTGCGAGACTTATCAACTAAGATATCACACAGATGGCTGTGGTCAAGATCACTCAGTGTTGATAACCCACAAGAAAGCACTTTAAAGTAATAAAGCACGACACTTGTGCATAAGAAAGGAAAGAAAAGAAGTGTCATCGTAATAAGTCAGGATGACAGAGAACGGAAAATAGAGATCATACTAAATAAAAACAAAAGACTCAAATGACTCAGTATCGAAGAGTTGCAAGGTGCATACCAAATGCCTATACCAATTACGAACTATCTAGTGTAGAACTTTTACAGGACAAAAATAGAGAATACTAGAAACTCGATGTGTTTTCCAGGATGGAATTAAGAACGCTATAAGAAAGCAACGAACATTCAGTTTAAGCTGACAGCATATAGTGATCGGTTTAAGTACATTGATACAGTGGTGAACATTTTTTCATTACAAAAAAAAAACGGATATATCTACAGACTCAAGCAGACGGAGCATTCAGGGTGAGACCGTTCTGTTGTATCTATGTACCGTCCTGTACTTTAGCCGAGAGAAGAGACGAGAGAAGACACGGAGACTATCTATCACCATCTTATCTGGCAGCCACACTAGAAGAACATACCAACTACATAGACAATATCCATACATACACCAGACATAGTTTTTATTAATAAATCTTTTATTTATTGTTGAAAGGAACTGTTGTCTGAGTATGTGTTGATAGAATAACAGAGAGAGTGAAAGAAATAGATATATGGAAGGGAAGACAGAAGAGAGGAGTGTAGACCAAAGTCAGTCAATAATCCCAACAGATAATAAGTTTAAAGATGTGCTTGTTGATTCCAACCTCCTCTCGGGAAAATAACAGGACACAAACACCCCGGACACTCAACATACTACAGTGGAATGCCGAAGGAGTTTATAACAAGAAAGTCTCCCTAACACAGCGTCTTTATAAAGATAGAATAGATGTGGCATGCATTAAAGAGACAGACCTCAACGCCAATCGCAAATTCTCAGTCAGAGGATATCAGGCCACACGTTTTGACCGCGAAGGACACAAAGGAGGAGTTCTAATACTTACACGAAGTACAATACCTTGCAGCGAAGTATCTGCGATCTCTGACAACCAAACGGAAATTATAGGTGTTGATATAATGATAAAGGACGTGAAAATAAGAATTTACAATCTGTATAGCCCGGCAGATAAGGACCTTACACTCTCAAACATAAAAATAACTGACACAAATTGCATTATTGTCGGAGACTGAGGAAGGGCTAAATGTGATGTGAAAGTGCAGTGTCAACAGAGGCAGTGCTACCACCATTCAAAATCTGTGTGTGGTTGGTTACACTGGTCTGTTGTGCATGGCCCTGGCAATTTCTTTTGATGTGCTGAATTGTCTGGTGTCAATAATTGAAGTCAGTAAATTGGTTTTAATGCTAGTTATTTATGCTGTTCGATCTTAGGTTGTTCATTAATCTCATTCTTTTGCTGTCCTTCTTTGTATTTGTTTCAATGGTATGTTTTCAGGAACATTTCCATTGTCCTGGTATTCTGCCAATACTTTTTTTTTCTCTTTCACATTGTCTTGTTATCTGTGATCTACTTTAGTTGATGGCATATTACAATGTGTGTGATCGCTGTCAGCATTGTATTCTATTTTTGTGTGTATGCAGGTTTTGGTGATGAAGGAAATTTCTATAAATTGGAGGATATTCACGTCCAAGAATTTGGCAAAGTTGGAGAGGTCACAATTACAAAAGATGATACTTTGCTATTGAAGGTGAGTCAGTGGTGTGAGTACTACTAAATGGGATTGAGGTCTATAAAATTGTGATAGGCCAAAACGTATGTATGTAATTGTAAAGTTTAATTATTGTAGAAAGATCTACTGTAACTTAACAGGCTTTCTTTCTGTAGGTTTCTTCCTTTCCTAAAGTGTCACCAGGATTTACAGTCTACTCGTTGAAATTGCCGACGGCCATGGTATTTTTATCTTTGGTGTGTCCAGTCAGTGCGTCTCTCCTCCCTATCGTCATCACAGAAAGGCTAAATATCCAACCTCGCCTACCAAATGAGATCGTAGAGATGTGTGGTATTTAATGTTTAGCTCAGTTCAGTCCCAATAAATTCTGATTCAGCACTTAACAAGTTGGTTGAATTCTCTTAATGGATCTGTGGCGCATGCATGCTGTACTATGTGAATGTTTATTGAAAAGCTCATTAGTTTTGTGTATTGGCAGATTTCACTGAAGTGGAGATTGGATGTTTGTGTGTTGCTAATGATCATTATATGCTAAACTGAGATTAGAGATGAACGACTTCAAAGGATGACAAAACCCAAATAAAGGAACGTTTGACAAATTATAAAACGGTGTAGCTGTACTAAAGGTAAATTTTCAAATGTCAATTAACTAGTTATTTGTGTTGGATGTTTTTTTTTTTTTTTTTTGGACATTCAAATAGTTTAATTTCGCTTAAGATTTGTTTCTGTATACTTGTCTTCTGAACAAACTTGTATGGGTAAACTTGGGCAGGGTAAGTTCTTTGAAGTGTTTTGTTGAGGCCACCAGCATTCCTTGACTGTTATCACAGGCCTTTTATTGTGAAAATACGTGCAATGCTACATTATTGGCTAGACACTTTCCAGGTCTGCTCCACAGCATTTCTGGCATTCATCCAGCTACATTTGTATTATTCCAGCAATTACAATAGGTGGATTGTGAGCATTGGGATTAAGACAGATAACTCATTTAAACTGAAAGATATTTGCCTAAGTGCAAATGAAGCACATTTAGATACTGTTTTGCTACAACTGAAAAAATGTGGCCGTACAGCTAAGAGACAATGGGTCAGCCATCAAGGGTTTGTAGTACATACAGATCATCAGACAGAGACATCCGGTCAAACATAGGGATAGGCGGTTGAGCTGTTAAAGCCTCTAGGGTATTCATGCTTGTCGCTACAGTTTGCTTATGCAATTTTCCTGTGCATAGTTCTGTCATCCAGCTACTGAGTTAAGTGCATGGAGCGACAGTGCGAGCTGTGGATTTCGTGTGGAGTGCTTTTACATCTGTCCTCGGTTGTTTGTATCGTGAAAAATGGCGAGTGGGCAGTTACTGGACTGGGTTTGTCTTATGCAGTAATGTGTGTCTGCTGGTTTTCTAGTGACTTCCACTGATATCGATGATGAAACTATTTTATATGACGGCCTTTTGTGTTGGCATTCTGGCAGCGGCTTTATGCATAGCATGTGTTGTGGCTATTGGTTTGTCTAGGCTGCCTTTTGTTCAACGTTTCACAGGGGGAGTAAGGAGCATTTTGTGTGATATTCACTGGCTCAGGAACGGAGCATTATGGGACGACCTTTTGTCGTGAAGTTGGAAACCATGACTATCTTAAGATCACAAATTCCAGCTGTCTCTTCCGTGTTACATAACTGCGATAATTTTTTTTTCATCTGGTGAAAGTTATTTTTTAAAACCTGGCAGTTCACTATCTTGCTTGAAACAGGTTATGCACCAACAGAGAAGGAATTAGTTTTAGAGTGGTTTACAAGAGATTATAAGCGGTGGGGAAAAAAGACATTGTAATAATTATTAGTGACTTAAACAGAACATTTGGGGTTGAAAGCATGGAAGCAAAGATGTTAAATCTATCCTGTATATGATACAAATGAGAGGGGGGAGAAACTAAGTACATGTTGCCTAGACAAGTCTTTCACTCAAACGCCCTAGACATCCATCCAGAAAGGCTCCATATGTTTACCTCACTGAGGGATGACTGCAGGGAACAAGTTTGTTCATCTTAGCACAAAAAGAGATATATAGCATGCACAGATTACTGGTTTATGTACACTAGTCTCCTACACAAAATTGTGTGGGTAAACTTAGTTTCTGTGGTTGGGACTGGGAAAGATCTTATTTAATTTGTTCTTGCTACCAGCATTGCTTGACTGTTCTCACAGGCCTGTTATTGTGAGAATAAGTGCAATGTTACATTATTGGCTCGACACTTTCCAGGTCTGCACTATAGCAATTCTGGCATTCATCCAGCTACATTTGTACTATTTCCGCAATTAAAATATGCAAGCAGTAACGTATATATGTAAAGTAAACGACATTGGCCACAGGCTAGGTAGTGAGATCCTATCAGCTAGAATAGGATATAAAGATGAGACTAATCAGATTTTACCTCCAAGCAATGTCAAGTCACAAACAGCATATTTAGACATCCTAGAAAGTGTAGCATTTCGGCATTGCCCAGTGATCCTGCTAGCCTAACAGGAGCCAATACAACAGAAGATGGCCATGTACAATGTGCACAGTCACTGTGGGTTTCTGTGCGTCTGTCCCATGCGAAATTGTGTGTTTAGATGTTTGGTATTTTACTCTTGCTTGTTTCATGGGGAATATGGATGAGCTGTCATACATGATGACTTCACACATGATCAGATCTATGGCAGTGTCAGGGGGAAAAGCTTGAAAAAATCAATGAGCATAAACCCAGTTGTGTCTGACATGACACAATGTTGTTCGTATGGAGGAAGATTGTCAAGCTCAATAAGTTCATTTTGATGAGCCTTTCTCCATTTCCAAACAGCATTTTCACGTGTAGAAATGTTCTGGTCACTTGTGCCACACATCAAATTTGCAATTGGGATGTGACCTTTTTTTTCAATCATCTTAGACCACTAATCATTTATTGTTGGCGTCTGTTTAGTTGTAGCATTTAAGTAATAAAGGGTTTAATCCAGGGGTGGCAAACACGAGGCCCGCGGGCCGCATGCGGCCCACCGGACGTCATGTTGCGGCCCGCGGAGTTGGAAGCGATGATGTGGTCGAAGCTGTAGCACGCTTGCTTGTTTACTTTAATTAACAAACAAAAAATTAGGTGCGTGGCCCTAATTTATTTAAAAAAAAATTAAAATATTATTTCTGTAATTTGGCCCGCCAGCTGAAAAGGTTGGCCACCCTTGGTTTAATCCATCCTTTGCTTTGCCCATCTTTTAAGTGTCTGCCCTCATTATTAACAGAACCTGCACTATTCTCATACTAGTCAAATTACAATTTCTTGTTTTCCATACTTTCTTATTGTATTGATGCAGTACGAGTAATGACAGTTTATCTCATCCAGGTAGTGTGAACCAAACTGCAGCAGGGGTTTCTTCACTTCTAACAACAGCAGAGACCGTGGTCGTAGAGCACCCTAAACAGGACAAGCTGCCAAGTGCAATTACTGTTGCATACAAAAGCTACTATCAAAGATCTCAAAAGATCACAAAATATTTGTCAACATTCATTATGCGTTTTCCACATTTCCTGCTAAAGTTGCTCTGGGACCCAGTCGGATTAGTTTAATAGTGCAATTCTTTTTTTCAAATTCATCTTTGCTACCCTTGCCTGGATATAAATTCCGCCATGTGTTATTGCTGATGGTATTTTTGTTTTTCCTAGAAGAATGGTCAGAAAATGTTTTTCGGCACCCAAAGAACAAAAATCGTTTCAAACACTTCAAATTCTTTTGAAGATTGACGAGGATATGAATTGTATAATAGAATTTGATTTGTTTTGCATAAATAAAATGTACAGTTGCAACTTCTGTATTATTTTTGAATTTTTGTGTTGCCTTTTGAATTGATGTGGGTGCGATTGTGCAAATGAATGAGCTGCAAGTGGTAGATGTATTAGCAAAATTAATCGGCAGACCTTTTGACATAAACGCCATTCAAAAATATAGTCCAGCAGGAGAAAGCAGTGAAGATAGGAATTCTATAATGTGAAAAGATTCAGTCAAGTCACAGATAAGATTAAAGTGATCACAGATTAATACAAGGACTTTGACGGTAAAGTTGAAGAAGATCGTGTTTGCACCAGGATACGCTAAATATGATCTATGTACATTGAAATATGTCATGGCAATTTTAACATTGTCTGATCTCATTCATTCAGTAGTATGTCCTTTGCAGAACCTCGCTCCCATAACAACCTTCCGGAAAACTCGACCACAAGCAAGATGTTCGACGTCCGACACACCCATCTGAAGATCATCTGCCATATCCTGCACCCATCTTCTCTTTGGCCTTCCTCTTCCCAGGCATATACCCCTCCATTATTGCTCTCTCCAAACTTTCATGTCGTTCAAGTGACCAAAATATTTTAATTTTCTTTGTTTTATCATCTTAATAGCCAACTCAACCAGTGCCAAGAAAGGACTCCACTTGAATAACACGAAAACAGTAACAATGGTGATAGCAAAGAAAAAGGTGACACCAAAATGGAAACAGAATGGAAAATACCTAGGTTAATCCAGTCAGCAAATGCCAGCAGAATTCGGATGTGTCCGCCTAAAGGCGCAGTATCGCAGCTCCGCTGTAAACTGGCACAACGCAATAACATTTAAAAAAAAAAAACTCCGGGTAAACGCAGAAGAAGAATGGACAATTCTTAACCAAGCGGATAATTTTAAATACCTAGGGGCATTTATAACATCAGATGGAAGATGCACAACAGAGAGATAGGGCAAGCAAATGCTGCATTTCAGAAAATGAAGAGTATTTTATGCAATAAGCCACTATCATTGAATGTATGAGTGCTGAAGTGCCTGTTTTGCTATGTGGCAGTGAATCCTAGAATGTAAATGAACAAATTAGGAAGAACTTGGAAGCAACAGAGATGTGGTTCCTGAGAAGAATGTTGCTAATTCCCTGGACTGCCAAAGTAACTAACAATGATTGCCTGAAACAGACTAAAGAAACTAGAACATTACATACAACAATAAGAGACACAGCTTTCTTTGGTCATGTGATGAGAAGAGAGGCGTTGGAGAACATCGTGAAAACTGGAAAGATCGAGGGGAAGAGAGCCAGACCAAGAGAAATGACACTAGATGCATTGAGACAGTGGCAGGGTGGAATATCATCTGCAGAAAACCAAGGACCGAGATCTGTGGAGAGTCACGAATTCCAGCTGGCATGGCACTTGATTATGATATGTATTGCAATCCTGAAGAAATCAGGAGCCTTGGAATGTGATCAACATCGTGAAGATTTTGCTCAGAATTATGCAAAGAATTAGGAAGAAATAGAAGTGTGTAGAAGGCACAGTATATGCTGAGCACATTAATTGAACGTTCCATAAAAGTAAACATAGACCTACTCCTTTGCTTTATTGACTACTCAATGGCTTTAGATAAAGTAAGACATGTCAACATGATGAAAATGCCTGCAGATCTTCAAATTGATGGGAATTACCTTAGTAAAATAAAAACATTGGAAACAATAAGCTGCCATAAAGATTGATAATGAAGTAAGTCAATATCAGCCTATTATGAAAGGTTTGTGACATGGATGTGTAATGTCTCCAGATCTTTTTAACTTGTATAGTGAAAATATTTTGATAAGTGTAGATAAGAAAGGAATAATCGCTGGGGGACGTAATATCAATAACATTATATATGCAGATGAAACAGTATTGATTGCAGACAATGAGCAGGGTTGGAATTAAATTGTAGGATGACAGATTATGGACGTCACTAGGAAGAAGGAAATCGCATTGTAATATACAAGTAAATGCGAATATTCTTAAACAAGTAGTGAATGGGTACAATTATCTCGGAACATGTGATGGGAGATGCCTTGAAGAGAGTAGAACACAAGAATCGCCGTGGCAAAGGCAGCCTTTTGCAAGATGGAAAACATACCGATCAACAAAAAGATGTCATTTGCAATGAGAAAAAGAGTGTTGAGGTGCTACATAGAACTTGTATTTTTTTTTTTTTTTTATGGATGTGAAGCTTGGACAATAAGTAAGGCTGAAAAACATCGGATGGCTATGGAAATGGGGGTGTTTTGGGGAAAATGCAAAGAATACCATGGATAGACAGAAAAACCAATGACCAAGTCCTACAAGAAACAAATTAAAACCGTAAATTGATTAGATAAATTAGACAGCCATAGCTTTTTAGATACTTTATGAGAGGAAAAAAAAACTTGGTATCAACTGGCAAGATCGAGGGGAAGATAACAAGAGGAAGGCAGAGAAGTAAATACCATGCAAGGCTTGGCCACATGGTATGGTCAAGACGAACACTGAGCTGATCCACGACTCTGGTGATCGCATGAGATGGCGAAACAAGACTGCCCACGCTTATCGGTATGGCACATAATGAGTAGTGATATGACTTTTTGAGAATTTTGGCCAACACTTGGGTGTGTGCAGGCATTACAAGATTACTCATAGAAATCATAAGGAAATAGACTTGACATCTGTGAGGCATATCAACAGAAGAGTTGGAATAGGTCGTGTCAGGAAAACACTGGTAGAGGATGGTGTATATATTTGGGAAGCTGAAAACAGCACACTTGAGTCAGAATTGCTGCAGATCTACCCTTTCTAGTTATTTGCAATGTATAGGACTCACTGGTGAAGAGGTTAAGAACGATTGTAATCCCATATCCCCACGTATGGAACACCGCTGCGCGAGATATTTTGATGCGGATCGCATCAGGCTGGTTACTTACGGAGGTGTGTGGCCCGGTCGTTCAAAAAGCAATGGCAAACTACTAACGTAAAACTTGCCATGACATTAACAGCAAGCTGAAAAATTGCAGGTGTTGACGGCAATGTCCTGTAAAGAATATACGAAGAGCTTCAGGATGCGATTCGTAAGCTCTTACCCGCGTTCGAAACAGCTGCGACCGATTTGGCAGCAGACTGCTTTGCGCTGGGTTTTAACGAATTGATATGAGAGCCGAACTTTCAGAAAGCAATGGCAAATTACTGAACGTAAACTTGCCAAGACATCAACAACAGCAGTAAAATACCGGTGTTGACAGCAGTGTCCTGTAAAAAAGATATGCAAAAAAAAAAAAAAAATTATGTGTCTAAATTTCGCAACGTCAGTTGACATTGCATTTTGTTTTCCTTCCAGCTTTAAGAAAGTCCAGCAGATTGACTCTATCTTAGCTGATCATCATTAGGTGTCTGCCACATGGCGCAGGCGTTGTGGCATCTCATAGTCCCGGTTGCATTATTTACTTGTAGCCTTGCTACATTCACTAAAGTAGTCAGCTGAACTATCACATGCCTTGCTACATTCACTAAAGTAGTCAGCTGAACTATCACCACGTTACAATGTGGATGAATTGTACTCGGTCTTCTGCTTCTACTTCATCTTTTATAATGTGGCCATGCACAGAGTTTGAGAATCGATGAACTTCATACTTTTAGGAAAATCATTGAAACAAGTTAGGTAGTTCAAGTATCTGGGTAGTGTGTTCAAAGAGGATTGATGACTAGATAGAGAATACAGAAAGCAAAAATGGCACATATCCTAAAGCATGCAAATATGCTTACACAATGATGAGAATGGCTACGTTGTGCAATGTTCTTTTCTGCCTTGTTGAATATTCCTTTTATTTTTGTCTGAATTTGTACTGGTATCTCATTCTATACTCCTTTGTTGGAGAATTCTTGTTTGTGAAAAGCTTCTTGGTAGACTTTTCAGTCTGTTTACATTTGTTTTCCCCCTTATAAAATTCCATATCTCAGTAACCAACTGAGGGAAAATGATGAGATTTAGCATGTAACCTTATCATTATATCCACCCAACAAAAAAAATGTTTGTTCTGGGGATTTTACAGCAGATCTCGGTGTTTGTTTATATGCGGTATATAATTTACGGGTCAGGGATGAAATGCATATTATGAAATGGACCACATCTTCACACGGAAACATCAGCGTTCAATAGAGAATTTTCTCATGCTGCAAGGGCATTTCCTTATGACAAGAACCTCACGTAGTGGAACGGAAGTATTCAGAGGTGTCGTCAGTAATGCTACCTACTGTAGGTGCTTTCATGAAACGTGATTATTTTATAAATATTACCATTTATCACTAACATCTGAATGTGTGGATATATTGTTGACTATGAAATTGTGCACACTTCAAAGCATCGCTATGAAGTTGTACACATATTTTTTTCAAGAAGCTGATCGCAGGAAACTTTCTCATACTATTACAAATCCAGAGAAAAGAAGAGTGCATGCATTAGGTTTGATTGTAAGAAAACTTAGCGTTTAGTTGAGAAAGAACAATGACACAGAGCTATCCAAAACAACTTTGTGGAACATTATAAAAGGTATTAGGCTTCACGTTTAGAAAGTTCAAGGGATGTAGCAATTTGCAAGCAACCGCATTTAGGAGCCATGAGAAGCAAATACCTACGTGAAATAAGGGAAATGCAAAAAGAAAATTATGATTTAGAGCAGAGGTTCTTAAACCACGGTCCGCGGGCCACTTGTGGCCCGCCAGCTGTAAGAAAGTGACACGCGAGGCTTCGTTGTTTAACATAATGTTTTAATAACTTTTTAAAAAATGCAGTCGGAGTATCCCGTCAGCGTGCGATAATTTACTCTGTTCGTAGTTGTTATGCTTATTTATTATCGAATGTGCCTGTTCAGTTCACAAGGAAACGTTATGAAGTTCCCATATCCCAGCCTTGTCGACCAATCAGAGTGCGCAAGGCGCCATGTTGTCGTATGTTACACCTGTATAGCAGAGTCGGTAGTGTTGTGTTGAAATTATATTTTTTCAAAGAAAAAATTACCGTTAAAGCCTATAAACATGAGTGTAGAAAATCTAAAATCAAACAATGGTAAAAAGCGAAAATGTAAAGATGTTAATGCCTGTCCGTAGTGGCGTGCAGCATATTGAGTCTGTCTGCAATCGTGGATAAGGCTAGGATGTATCGCACACACATACACACACTACCAGAGGGTCATCCGCATAGCTTCATTCTGTGCGCACTCTATTTCACCGGCTGACACTTAGACACTGTGAGCAGTCCCAATCCCTACTGAGATACTGAGAGAATAGGATGTTGATAGAGTATGAACAACATTCTTTGCTCCTTGTCCATTGCTGGCATGACCTTCAGCTCACCAATTCCCTGCTTAGATCTTATAACAGCTGCTTCTACATGATTCCCGAATGACAGACTTCTGTAGAAGGTGATCTTACAAGTTAATACTTTTCTTAGTCATTATTATATATAAATGTTTGGCACTTTTGCCATCTTGACAAACTGTCTAAGCTGTCTGTATTGTCTTACTGACAGGACTGTCTGTACTGACAGGACTGTCTGTATTATCTGTACTGTCTGTAGCAATGTGGGTAGAGAACATATAAAAATATCAACATAAGAATACAAAATGCAATAGATTATATAGCACTGAGAAATTGTGTATAGTAGAAAGAAATTAGATCTTCTACATAACTTAGAATATTTAATTATACCGTTAAATCGGTATTACTTGAGACAGAAATATGGATAATGACTAAAACGATGGCTACACAACTACAAACATTCATAAATTGGTGCCTGCGCAAAACAGCAGGACTAAAATACAATAACATGTCACCAATCTTGAGCTTATGCAAAGAACTAAACTGCTACCAGTGAATCAAGGGGTGAAGAATAGACGTTATTGATAAATCCTAATAATATCAAGATTAGAAATGCCCGTGTTTGGAATCCACTAGGCAAAAGGGAAAGAGTTGAACCTAAAACACGTGGATAATAAGAGAAGCACAGACTTAAATAAATGATATGGAAAAGGTACGGACCGAACTGCACAAGATAGCTAAGGATAGATCGACTTGAAGTGAGTCGGTTGAAGTACCGGTAGACAGGACGGATTGGCACAATATTATAGTAACACTGGGCCGTGAGTGCAGAGAATGGGCAGCGGGCCGCACAAAGTTTAAGGTGCAACAATTGATCCAAATTAATACACGTCAAGATGACATAGTGATCTATACTGATCAGTCAGTGGTGCGAAATAGGTGAAGTGGTTGAGGTTTCATTGCGAAGGTTAAAAGACGATTCTTGAGAAATGAGAGTATGGAATATCGGCTACGACCTCCAACATGAGAATGGAGGTAGAAGCAGTAACAGCGACATTCCAATGGTTACAGGAGACCACTGCAAAGCACAATGTCTTCATCATGGACTCAAGGAGTATGCTCAGTAAAGTGGAGAAAGGAATGTTTCGTGTAGAATGGCTCATCCCGCTTCAGGGGTCACAGGCTGTAAGAATTGTATGGATTTTTTTCCCCTGACCATGCGGGATTTCGGGGGAACGAACATGTTAATAGGCTGGCAAGGAATGCACCTCTTTGTGGTCGATTATCTATGGACAAGGGACAGGTGGTCGTGGGCCTCTGGGACCAGATGGAGAAGATGGATGAACATATTGAGAACCCGTATATGGAAAGAATGAGATTGCGAGATTGTGGGGGAATGACAGGGGTTCTGGTAGAATCTCAAACCTGAGAGGGAAGACCAGGAGAATGTCAATCAGATAACGGTGGGAATGATTAGTAGGCTGTTGAACAAGGGGACGGAGCGTATATGGGAATGACCTAAGTGCAGTGATGTCGGTTCTTAGCTCAACGTAACTCAACAACTCAACTAGTTGACAGCTCATGCTCCAATGGCGGATAAATGGCGTAAGAAGTAAGAACGAAGATGACTAGCTAGGGTTCATTTTGTTACGCGTGGATAAACCGCTTATTTGATCAACATATAAGCTAGTAAACTTAAGAGAATTGACAGCCAGGGCCAGTTCTGCCAGAAGTAAAATGGTTCAGTAGCTATTTTAGGGTTACCATGTCTTTCAATGAAGAACCACAAATCTGAGAGTCTACAGCTTTGATGGACAGAGCTCTACATGGAGGCCGCATCCAACGTGAAGACATGATATTGGTAACCTGAGGTCAAAGTTAAAAAAGGACACAATGCAAGATGATCAGTTGTATTGCACCGGTTTTTTTTTAAAATTCCGAATGGAACGGTCTCTTTTCCGCAGAGCGGCATGTCGATAGCATCGAACAAAACACGAAATCCGTAGTTCCAGCGACGACCACCAGTAGTATCCGAGAAAACTGCACAAGTGAATAGATCGAGATGAGCCGGAATCGAACCCATAACCATCGTAGAGAAAGGCATGTCGGATAACCACTTCGTCACGCAAACTCCAGGGTGAAAGCAAAGGACTCTAATATCATTATGACCTCATTTGTGACACACAAAGGGTCTGCAAGGTGTGGAATGCGCCTGGCCCTGCAGCCAGCAGGGTTAGAATCGGCTAGCCTCTCCCAGGAGGGGTGAAAAGTGAAAATTAATAGCCTGCCGATGACCTGCAGACTACACAAGTCAACCCTCACCTCCGCATGGTGCAGACCGGGCAACCATGACCGCGAGGTCATGGGCTAACGGGGCTATGGCTTGCCATAGGGGATGGACTCCCTGTGGTCAGATTTGTGTCCTAAACCTGCGGCTGGCCTAGCAAGCCGGCAGGGGATCTTCATACTGCTCGTAGAAAAACTAAGAAGTATAAACGGACTGACCCAAACGGATATCGACCCGGCAATGTTAATGGACTACGAGATAGATGAGCGACTCAAAAAATACACACAATGAACGTCTGTGGTTTAAACATTAAAGAAGAGGAGCTTATAGAAAGAATTGAATAGAGGAAAATTGGACTGATGGGAATAGCGGACACCAGAACAAAGGGGAAAGGATGCAAAGAGCTCCACCGCAGTTACACGTTTTGTTTACTCTGGAGTAGAACAGCAAGAAAGGGCAAGACACGCTGTGAGAATAGTCATCGAACCACGGCTAGCAAGAGGAATACTAGAAAAATATATATCTATATATATATATATATATATATATATATATATATATATATATATATCAATCAGAAAGAATCATAACAGTGAGAATAAAAGAACAAACAATTACAACATATGTACAAATATACGCACCATGTAATGCAAACAATAATGAGCAAGAATGCGAGGACTTCTACGAAGACATACATGGCGTGCTAAATAAAATAGAAAAGCAGGACAAAATCATAGTTATGGCAGATTTCAATGCAAGACTAGGACATAACAGAGTGGGCATAGAAAAACATCTGGGAGCATTTGGAGATCAGCAAAATGAAAGGAATGATAACGGAAGTAGACTATTAGAGCTTTGCAGCCAATACGACCTCTATATAACAAACACATTCTATAAACATAAAGATTCACAAGTATACACCTGGTATAAATGGAACGATCTAGATACTAAAAGCCAAATTGATTTTATATTAACAAGAAATAACAGAAAGAGAAATATATTAGATGCAAGGGCAGTGCCCTATTTCAGTATAAACACAGATCATAAAGCAGTCGTTGCCACAATAAGAACAACCAGAAGAAGAAAACAAAGAGCAGGAAAATACATGACATGCGAATCGGTAAACTTAAAAAACCTTAAAGACGAGGCAGTAAGGGAAAATTAAGAGAAAAAACTAACTGAACTCTTTGAAAAATTACCCACAGAGAGAAAAACAGTGGAAGAAGAATGGGAGATGTTCAAATCAATGATTTTAAATAATGCATAAATAACATGTGGAACCACGAAAAAACGCAAATTACGGATAAAGAAAATAACAAGTTGGTTGAAGGCAGAAGTAAAGACAGCGGTAAAAGACAAAAAGGAAAAATATAAAAAGTGGTTGAAGAGCAAACAGGAATGGGATTACATAGAATATAGAATAGCGAGAAGACATGTGAATAGAATAGTAAAGAGGGAAAAACAAAAAGACTGGGAACAGTATGGAGAAACCCTAAATAAAAACTACAAGGAGGCAACTAGAAACTTCTACAAATAGATAGGTGCAATGCGAACCAGAGGCGAACCCTTTGACACACCTGACATAATTAACAGCGAAAATGGAGAACCAATAAGTGAACAAAAACAAATCCTAGTAAGATGGAAGCAGTATTTCGAACAACTTCTCAACATCCCATCAGATGTCACAGGAATTCAAGAGACCTATACAGATGTCACCGAAGAACTAAAACCAGACATACTAAAAGAAGAAATTATAGAAGCCATCAGATTAGCCCCATTGATCAAATCACCAAGACAGGATGAAATACCAAATGAACTAATTAAAGCAGCAAGAGAAATAGGAACAGCTTGGCTACATAGACTATACAACCATGTTTGGGTAGAACAACAGACACCACGAGACTGGGGAAATGCCACAATTATCCCAATTTGGAAAAACAAAGGAAGCAAAAGAGACTACACACAATACAGAGGCATTTCACTGTTGAGTCATACTGGGAAAATATTTTGCAAAATTCTTGAAAAAAGATTACAAACTACTTTAGAACCCCAGCTAAGCGAAACACAACTTGGATTTATGAAAAACTAAGGAAGCACAGATGCCATTTTTGCTCTTAGACAACTTATAGAAAAATCAATCGAATTCAATGAAACACTCTACTTAGCCTTTGTCGACCAAGAAAATGCATTCGATAGAGTAGATAGAAACAAGCTGTGGGAAATCCTTAAACAATATGGAGTGAGTACATATCTAACAAACCTATGTAGAAGTTTATACAACAACAGTGAAAGCATAGTGATGGCAACTGGAGGACACTCAGAACCCTTCACCATAAGATCTTGAGTACGACAAGGTTGTGTCCTGTCCCCTCTCTTGTTCATAACATATATAGACAACATATGTAAAGAAACCAGCCAAGCAGAGACAGCAAGAATACCACATGACGAGAACACAGAAGAAGAACCGTCTGCAAATCTAACCATTAGAGAACTCCTGTTTGCGGACGACCAAGCACTAATAGCAAAATCAGAAGCTGAATTACAAGACCACATGAATAGTCTAAACGAAATGTGTAGGGAACATAACATGAAAATTAGCACAAGCAAAACAGAGGTAATGACTATAACTAAAGAAGAGCAAACAACAACAATTCACCTAAACGAACATCCCTTGAAACAAGTGAAGATTATGACTATAACTAAAGAAGAGCAAACAACAACAATTCACCTAAACGAACATCCCTTGAAACAAGTGAAGATTTTCAAGTACCTAGGAAGTATAATATCATCAAATGGCAGATCGAAAATAGGTGCAATAAGGCAAATCAACTCATTGGACAAATGGCACCAATACTAAAGAACAAACATGTATCAATAACTACTAAGAAAGCACTTTACAACACAATCTTCTTACCAACTCTATGCTACCAATGCCAAACCTGGACAATGACAGAAAAAGAGAAAAGAAAAATCATAACAACTGAAATGAGGTTCCTGAGAAGAATACTCAACGTATCAAGAAGAGATAAGATCAGAAATGAAGAAATCAGGACTAAAGTGGGGGTTAAAGCAGCACTAGATTTTATTAGAAAGCAGTAAGTCAAATGGTTTGGCCATGCAAGTAGATTACTAGTCAACAGCATACCACATCAATCAATGATGTACAGACCAGATGGAAACAGAGGAAGAGGCCGACCACGTAAACGTTGGACGGAGGGAATAGCAGAGTCCATGGGAATAACAATGACAACTTTCTTCGAAATCTTTTGATGGTTCTGTAGAGATCACAGACAAGGTAATCTTTTCCCTGAAGATTCAAGTTCAGTTCATTCATGTCGACCAAAAATAACAACTTTGACAGCCAAAGGTAGGATCTGACAGCTGTGAATTAGCTCTATCTTTTTCAGTGAGGAAAACATAAATTTCGTTTCGTAGCTTGTAAAAACGAAGGCAGGGCTTTACCGCAGCTGAACTACCTGACTGATGTGTGATAAGGCAAGTCACAGAATTTAGAATCAATGTCTTCAAGAAAAGCCCGGAACTTACGGTAAATGAGTGGATGTCCCCGAATGAAGTTCACAGCAGAAACGAATGGTTTCAGTATACAATAAATATCTAAGTCTTTCTCACAATGTACTTACTGATGTATGGAGCAGTGTATGAACAGGGCGCTCGAAATTTGCAAATCTTCCAACTGAATCCTGATCTGCCTCAACAGACCCTTCCTCACTCCAGTCATGTGTTTTTTCTCCTCCATCAACTGTAACACCTCGAAGCTGATTCCACTGAAGGTTATATTCTTGCAGAATTGTTTGCACTTCCACGAAAATGTCTTTCCCTGTTGCTGTTCCATGCATGCTGCAAACGGACGCCAACTCTTCCGTTATCTGAAAGTCCAAATTGACACCACAAATGAACACGAGAAGTTGTGACGTACTCGAGAGATCAGTAGACTCATCCAGCACCAGAGAATACCCCAAGTTCCTAGCTTTCTCGCGTATCTGTAGCACTATGTTCTCTCCGAGTTCTTCTGTTCTCCGCAAATTGAACTTGCCGAATGGCTGATAGTTCCAATCAAATCGGCTTTCTCAGGACAAGTTATTTGCTGCTTCGATCATACACTCTTTGATGAAGTTGCCATCAGTAAACGGTTTTCATCGTTCTGCCATCTTATGCAGTTTTGTAACTTGTAAGAATGACAGATGCATTTTCAGCAAATTTTCTCGTGAAGAGATTTCTTTGTGATTCAAAACCACGATTAATGGTCTCATATTTCTCAGAGCGTAACTTTCCAGAAAACTTTTAATATGTTGATAGATGTTTTGTTTCGTAGTGACGCCGAATATTGTACTCTTTAAAAACGGCAACAGTTTCGCTGCGTATTACGCAACTGGTTTTCTGGTCCCTTGTTTCAACAAAAAAGTACTTTACTCCCCATTCTTCATTGCAAAATCGACACTAGGCTTCCACTTTTCATTTCCTAGTAGCCATAATTAAGGGTGAAGTGCACGGAATCTGAAAATGAAAAAAAAAAGACATTAAATTAGAAACATAATTAAAATCCTATTGAAACACAAGAAAAGCAGAGAACTAGGGGTCACTGGTGTAGCTACGGCTCATCAAAGGTACAAATAAAGTTTATAGGTACCTTTGTGTAACCCCACCGGGATGATAGAGATAATAGCACAACCCCGACTGCTCATGGGCAGTAGAAGAAGAGAGGAATAAGATGACAAAGAGAATCTCATTCTATCTCTACGGCTAACAAGAAAATGAAAGATTTAGATATATTAGAAGAAATTCAGGTTCATGTACAGGGAATCAGAATAATGTAATTGAAAAGATACAACATCTGATTAATAATGCCAATGCCCTAATACATGAAATTCATGATTAGATGCAATAACAAAATAGGCATCCCCATGAATAAACATACACATGATCATCCTTCACAGTACCAGTACCAGTATCATCACAGCAGGGGTAATCATCCAACACTGTAACTGTAGTCTGATACACAACACCAGCAATTATCAGACAACAAGATGGAACAAAGGTCATTCATTCAGTAGCATGTCCTTTGCAGAACCTCGCTCCCATAACAACCTTCCGAAAAACCTCTCGATCATAAGCAAGATGTCCCGCTTCAGATACACTCATCTAGAGATCATCCGCCACATCCTACACCCATCTTCTCGTTGGCCTTCCTCTTCCTCTCTTCCCAGGCATATCCCCCTCCGTTATTGTTCTCATGCACAACATAGCTATTCTATTCCTATATTCCTATTTAAACTATGAAGGTTCATTTAAAACTCACCCCACAGCAGATAATCATCAATCCACAATCAAGACCCTCTGGGATCTTTTGGAGCTTCACAGGGCCTGTCTGCCCTCTCAACTGCGGTCTGGAAAAACAGTGGCCACGCTCGGCCATGCCTGGGGCATGTTCGCCCTTCTGCTTGGTAGTGGCTCAGAGGGATGAGTTCAAATTCCCTGCTGAAAATTAGACAAGAGCATGTCTTCGGCCTCAGTTGTTCTCGAGGCCTAAGAGGCAGGAACATGGCGTGACTGGGCTCTTATAGGCACGCCAACACAACATCCCAGCATCCCATGCATTTTTACCAGGGTATCATGGGATATGCTACTCCATACTCTTGAAGAGCCGCGGTAGGAGGCTTCATTTGGTAATAAAATATATCTCATAATAAGGTTCGTAATATATATAAATATGGCCGCTAAATAAACAGCCTAGAGCAGCCAGGAGGTCTCCGCACGTGTGAAGATCTCCTACTATTCTAAACATAATATTTACATTTAAATTGTATCACAACGTCTCGTGTTTCATACGTTATATAAAGCAAGTTCGAGTACCGTTGGCGGGCCGAATGAAATGATGTCGCGGGCCGGATCCGGCCCGCGGGCCGTAGTTTGGTGACCCCTGCTTTAGAGCATAGAGACCGATATATAAGAACAGCTCAGGATATTTCATGTGCAGGGCACATAGGAAGAATGCATATGCAGCAGAGAGCCATGTCCCAGTTTTATTGGCCAGGATTTTGTAAAGAGGGCAAGCTAAACAGAGAATCCTGTGTAATGGTGCAAGATATAGATAGGAAAGTTAAGTCAGTTCAAAATAGTGCTAACGACATCACTGACCAAGGGTTAGGGATAGCATACAGGTGTTTTAAATATACAGGGACCATTAGTGATGGGTATACGAAGGGTAGACGCATCATCGACAGGAATAGGCGGATGTTTGATGCACGAAAAGAACCACCTGATATAAGGTCGGTACCCAAATAGTTTGTGTGTTCGTGAAGATAGTAATAGACCTCCGGGTACACAAATATAATGTTTTCTATGACATGTTGATTATTATGCAATGTATTAGCTCCCGCCTTGGTACACAAGATGGATAGTTAGTTGTGCTGATGTGTGGGGAATATGGGAGGTTACTATGATTACTTAAAGTATTATTTAGTGTGGTAGCTTGAGTAAGATGGAGTCATACTTACGGCTACCCAGGCAATGTTATGAGGTCATTATTTGTGTGTTTTGAAGCATCCCATCATTTGAAAACGATGTTTTCTTTTGAGGATGGGGTAATGTAACATGCCTGGTGTCATTAATATTACCGACCAGGAGAAATAATAGACGGAGGTAAAAGAGGGGCTGGGTAGTAATTCCCCGGAAATGAAAAATAAGAAGATAAACGGGGAAGGGTGTGAGGCAGAGGGCTGCAAAGAAGGGTTAAAAATGACAGTGATATAAGGGGGGGGGGAGTTGAGGTGAAGTCAGCGCGCGAGTGTAGGTGTGGGGCAGACAGTTTGAGCTGTGGGGTAGTGGTGTGTGGAGTCAGGAGACTGGGGTGGAGTAGTTGAAGTTTAGACCGAGAGAGGGTCTGAGAGTTTTGACAGTAGAGTTTTGGGACCCGACAAGTGTAGGTCGGCGGTCTGGGAAAGTAAAGAATAATGGAGTTAGTGATAAAACTCCACCCTGTGGGTTTTAGTGAGAGGAATTCTGAGACGAAGTATTAAAGACTGAGCCCGGTTATCAGTAGACATAGAGAGTTTAGGCCTAGACCCAATGTGTGGTGGATCGAGTGAATTCGGGCCGGGAAGAGTGACTAGTAAAACTGTCGTGGTGGATGAGATTAAGTAGGCCTTGAGAAGGACAGTGTTATTGAGTGTTCGGTTGTGATGAATATATATTCCTAGAGGAGTACTGTTACTGGAATTATATATGTGGTGTGTTTCGTGTTCATTCGTCATTAAATGGATATTATGTGCGCAAACTCAATCTTGTTCACTGACTGGTGGATGTGTGCTGCAGTGGTGACTTGTGGTGTGAGACAGGTGGAATATCTCAGCTTCCACTCTGCAGTAATATAGAAGGAGCATTATGATCTAGACAACGACCAATCTTAGTTTGGTACAAAAGAGTTGTGTCATTACCCCATTCATTAAGAGAATCAAATTAAAGCTCTGTTCAAGAGGAATTCTTCTGTCAGAACAATAATTCTCTCATGTACACCATTATTGAGATTGGCTTCGAATGTATTGTTAATTTGTTTCAACCAGACTGCTCCACTAATCTGGCTAGCATTATACATTCCATCTTGTCTGCTGAATACTGGCCTCAGCTTAATCTAGGTCATAGTACACACACTGGCTTGCTACACAGGCTGGCCTGCATGGTCGAGACTTAACTTACAGCTGGTGTCCACTGACCCGAGGTCAACTTGTACACCTCGGTCAGGGCACAGGCTACGACGCAACTGGCTGGCCTGGTCAAGAATTGACCCACAACTGAAATAGAAACTTTAGTTAAGCGACGCCAAGTATAAAAGTGTTTATACCTTTAAAACTTAGGAACAACTATACAACAGACAGCGACACAGTAGGTTCATCAAACTTCGGGCTGTAAGTCCCCTTCTGGAGCCCCAAAAGATCCACATGATACAGCGGGACGAAGACACGGCCTCTCGTCTCAATGACAGACTCCTCCCCTGTAGATCAATCTCTAATGCTACAAGAGTTGCATAGTATACAGCTGGAAGGAACGGCCGTGAACATTCTCCGGCTCCCCGCGACGACAGTTATACAGCTGGCTATCAAAGCGGCCTCCTTCTGGATAACTGCGTACCGAATGGCCTCTTCGTGTCAGGTCCAGAAGAACACACCCACGGAACCTGCCGAAGATCTCCGAGCATTACCTCACGAAAGTGAAGGCAACTCATCATTTCCCGAGTTTTAGCAGAGTGTGCGATTTACAACAGAAAAGATCTACGCAGTCGTGTGGTCTGGACCCGTGAAGTTCACGACAATCCCGATACATAACATCTCAAGGACCCAGAAGACGGTCCTGACTCATTGTAACTCGGAAATACCCCACTCACCCGCCTTAAAATGTGGCCTAGTCACCGAGACAGGGTGGGACAGAGTGGGTACTATGTTGTCCCGTCTGAGACCCACGTGCGTTTCGCGACAAGTGTATATGTGTGTGTAAAGTGTGGGAGTTGTTCAGATTAGTTTCAGTGATTACGTGAGACATCATGTATGTGTCTAGATGTGAGGATGTGTGTGGGTGTGGGTGGGTGTGTATGTGTGTGTGCGTGTGGGGGTTGTGTGGGGAGATGAGCCTGATGGGTGTGTGCGGGTTGATGAGTGTGAGGATGTGGGGACCTGTGTGTTGGTTGGGTGACATGTGTGTGGGTGGGGGATGTGTGTATGAGTGGGGGAAGTATTGTTGGGTGGGGATATGTGTAAGTGGAGAATGTGTGTGGGGGATGTGTGTGTGTAGATGTGTGGGTGGCTGTGCGTGCTTTTGTAGGAGGTGTAAGCCATGTGTGTGTGTGGGTGGGAGATGTGTGAGGTGGATGGGGGATGTGTAGGTGGGAAGATGTGTGGGGTGGATGGCGGATGTGTAGGTGGGGAGATGCTTGTATGGGTGGGGTGTCGATGGGGGTTGTGTGAGTGGGTGAGGGATATGTATGTGGGTGGGTGATAGATGTGTTGTTGAGGGATGTGTAGTTAGGGGAACGAACGAACGAACGAATGAATGAACGGACTTTATTTTCAAAGGGTAACAAATTGGGCACGCAGTCGTGTCTTACATTCGGCCCTTTGAATCACTCATCTTTCGTTCATCAATAGTGCATATTACATTCACATAGAAAAGAAACTTGTCAAATGAATGTTGTAAACATATTACCATGTTATGAGACACATCCACCACTCACCCAGACATCCCCATCCACCCAGACATCCCCCACCCAACCACACAAAAACGTCAGGCACACATACATGCCCCACCCATCCACCCATCCTCATACCTATACATCTCCCAACCCATAACCACATCACCCACCCACCACAAATCTCACACACCCACATCCCCCACCCACCCACACACCTCAGGCACACAAACATGCCCTCCCCCAAACATCCTCCACATACGCACATATTTTCCATCCAACCACACAAAAACCTCAGGCACATATACATTCGCCCACCCATCCACCCATCCCCACACCTATGCATCTCCCCATGCACATCCATATCTACATCCCATAACCCACCAACAATCACCCACTCACACACCATCCTCCACCCATACAACCACATCAACCCAGCCAAAAACATATCCCCCAACCACACATCCCCCCACCCACACACACATCTCCCCGCCAAGTAACACATCCCACACCTACCCACATACAAATCCCACACCACCCACACAATCTCCCCCACCCACACATCCCGAACCCACCCACACACCCACACCGTCTCCCAACCTACATACATTCACCCACCCAAACATCCTCCACCCACCCACACATTCTCCACCCACCCACACATTCTCCACCGACACATCGCTCAATCACACATTCTTTAAACCACACATCTCTTAACCACACCCCCACGCATACACACATCACATCTCACACACACACACACACACACATCTCCGCACCAATACAATATCCATCACACACATCCCCACCCACCAACACATCCCCCATCCACACACACACACACCGACACCCACACACACCCCCACCCACACATACATCCCCCACCCATACACACATCTCCCACCCTTACACTCATCCCCTCACACATCCCACACTCACGTACTTATCCCTCAAGGGTGATTGGGAGTGTGTGGGTGTGTGGGTGGAGGATATGTGAATGAGTGAGTGTGTGGGTTGGGTGATGGGTGGGAGATGTGTGTGTGGTGGAGAGATGTGTGTTGGTGGGGAGTTTTGTGTAGATGTATGGGTGGGTGAGAGGGAGTGGTTGTAGAGGTGTGGGGATATGTGTGGGTGGGGATGCATGTATGTGGGTGGGGATTTTGGGTCCTAGGGGATGTATGTGGGGTGATGGGAAGTGTGTGGGTAGGTTGGGAGATGTGTATATGGGTGGGGGTGTGAAGGTGGTGTGTGTGGGGGATGTATGTGGGGATGTATGTGGGGAATGTGTGTGTGGGGATGTGGGTGGGGAGATGTGTGTGTGTGTGTTGGTATGTGTGTGGTGGGTGGATGATATGTGGGTGGGTTTGGATGTTAGTGTGTGTATGTGTGTTCGCATGTGTATGTTTGTGTGTGTATGAAAGAAGAGAGAGGGAGAGAGATTTGAGCGCACTCATGTCATGTAACACACTATTCCCTATTTTTGTGTATTCTCATCTTTCATATTATCATTTTAAATACCACTTGATTTTATCATGTATAAGTTAGTTAGTGTGAAATAGAGAGAGAGAGAGAGAGAGAGAGAGAGAGAGAGAGAGAGAGAGAGAGAGAGAGAGAGAGAGAGAGAGAGAGAGAGAAAGTGAGTGTGAGAGTGAATATGTATGTGTGTGTGTGTGTGTGTCTGTCTGTCTCTGTGTGTGGGAGCATCACTATTATTTACGTTTCACATCAGTGTATGTGTGTGTGTAAAGTGTGTGGGTTTGTTCATATTAGTTTCAGTGACTATATGAGGGGTCATGTATTTGTATAAATGTGGGGATGTGTGTGTGGGGGATTTGTGTGTGTGGAGTATGTGAGGGGTGGGGTATATATGGGGATGCTGGGATGTGTGCGTGGATTGGGTGTGTGTATGTGTAGGTGGGAGATATTTGTATGGGTGGGAAATGTGTGTGTGGGTGGCGGTTCTGGGTGGGGGATGCGTGTGTGGGTGGAGGAAGTGTGGGTGGGTGGGAGAAGTATGGGTGGGTGGGAGATGTGTGGGTGGATGGTAAGATGTGTGTCTGTGGGGGAATGTAAGGGTGGGTGTGTGTGTGTGTGTGGGTGTGAGGGAGTGTGTGTAGGGGACGGGTGTTGGGATGTGTGTGTGGGTGGGGGATGTATGTGTTTGTGGGTGGGGATGTATGGGTGGGTGTAGGATGTATGTGTGGTTGGCGGGGTGTGTGTGGGAGAGATGTTGTGGGTGTGTGTGTGTGCAATTGCATCTGGGTGGGGAGATGTGTGTCTGTGTGGGTTGGGATGTGTGTGTATGATCGGGGAATGTGTGGTTGGGTAAGGATGTGTGGGTGGGTGCGGGATGTGTGTGTGTGTATGTGTGTGTGTATTGGGATGTGTGTGTATGGTGGGGGAATGTGCGATTGGGTTAGGATGTGTGGGTGGGTGTGGGATGTGTGGGTTGTTTTTGGATGTGAGTGTGGGTGGGGGATGTATGTGTGATGTACGTGTGGTTGGGGAATGGGTGATTGGGGTGTGTGGTAGATGGGTGGATTATGTGTGGGTGGGTGAGTTTGTGTTGGTGAGTGAGTGTGTGTTTGGGTGGGGAGATGTGTATGTGTGTGGGTTGGGATGTGTGTGTATGGTGGGGGAATGTGTGATTGGGTAAGGATGTGTTTGTGGGTGGGGATTTATGGGTGGGTGTAGGATGTATGTTTGGTTTGTGGGGTGTGTGTGGGAGAGATGTTGTGGAGTTGTGAGTGTGCAAGTATGTCTGGGTGGGGAGATGTGTGTGTGTGTGTGTGTGGGTTGGGATGTGTGTGTATTGTGGGGGAATATGTGATTGGGTAAGGATGTGTGGATGCGTGCGGGATGTGTGGTTTGTTGGGGATGTGAGTATGGGTGGGGGATGTGTGGGTGAGGTATGTGTGGTTGGGGGATGGTGATTGGGGGGGGGGTGGATGGGTGGAGTATGTGTGGGTGGGTGAGTGTGTGTTGGTGGGTTAGTGAGTGTGTGTGTGGGTGGGGAGATGTGTGTGTGGTGGGATGTGTGTGTATGGTGGGGGAATGTGTGATAGGGTAAGGATGTGTGGGTGGGTGCGGGATGTATGGGTTGTTGGGGATGTGAGTGTGGGTGGGGAATG
Organism: Cepaea nemoralis; assembly: GCA_014155875.1. NCBI lineage: Eukaryota > Metazoa > Mollusca > Gastropoda > Stylommatophora > Helicidae > Cepaea > Cepaea nemoralis. Next base: position 84,791 of record JACEFZ010020234.1, read on the forward strand.
TGTGGTTAGGGGATGGGTGATTGGGGGATAGGTGATTGGGGGTGTGTGGTGGATGGGTGGAGCATGTGTGGGTGGGTGAGTGTGTGTTGGTGGGTGAGTGAATGTGTGTGTGGGGAGATGTGTTTTTGTGGAGGTTGTGTGTGTTGATGGGGCATGTGTGTGTGAGTGGGTGGGTGGAGATTGTGTGGGTGGGGGATATGTGTGTGGGTGGGTGCGGGATGTATGTGTGTGGTGGCAGGTTGTGTTGGTTGGTCGGGGAATGTGTGTGGGGATTGTGTATTGGCTGGGTGGTTGAGGGGTGTGTGTTTGGGTGGGTTGGTGAGTGTGTGTGGTTTGGGTGATGGGTGGGGTGTGTGTAGGGGGGTTGTGTGGTGGGTGGGGGATGTGATGGTTAGTTGGGGGGGGGGGGGGGGGTCGGATAACATGGTAATATGCATTGTTTATGTTTACAACACCCATTTGAAAATGTTTTTTCCTATGTGAATGTACCATGCACTTTTGATGAACGAAAGATGAGTGATTTGAAGGGCCGAATTTAAGACGGCCTGCGTAACAAATTTGTGACCCTTTAAAAGTAAAGTTAAATCAAATCAAATTAAATCAAATCCTCGCATTTTTGCTCGTTTTTGTTTGTATTATATGGTGCACATGTGTTGTAATTGTTTGTTCTTTTATTCTCACTGTTATGAATCTTTCTGATATATACTTTATTTCTAGTATTCCTCGTGCTAGCCGTGGTTCAGTGACTAATCCCACACCGTGCCTTGCCCTTTCTTGCTGTTCCACTCCAGAGTAGACAAAACGTGTAACTGCGGTGGAGCTCCTTGCATCCTTCCCTCTTTAATCTGGTGGCCGCTATTCCCATCAGTCAAATGTGCCTATCTTCCATTGTTTCTATAAGTTCTTCTTCTTCTTTACTATTAAAACAGCAGTCGTTCATTGTGCCTATTTGTTTTTAATCGCTGGTCTATCTCGTATTACATTAACATTGCCGGGTCTCAATCCATTTGGGTCAGTCCGTTTATACTTCTTAGTTTTTCTACGAGCAGTGTGAAGATCCCCTGCCGGCTTGCTAGGCCAGTCGCAGGTTTAGGACAACAATCTGACCATAGGGAGTCCATCCCCTATGGCGAGCCATAGTCCCGTTAGCCCATGACCTCGCGGTCATGGTTTCCCGAGCTACACCACGCGGACGTGGTGGTTGACTTTTGTAGTCTGAGGGTCATCGGCAGGCTACTAATTTTCACCCCTCCTGGGAGAGGCTAGCGGATCGTAACCCTGCTGGCTGCAGGACCAGGCGCAGTCCACGCCTTGTCAACTCGTCCTCCAGAATCGTTGCCGTTTTTCGTTAACGCAGCCATCTTTTCATATCCTAACATTCTATCTTTCATTTTGCTGTCGTTCTCTTTCTCCTCCTTTTTTCTTTGCTGCGTTTAGAACTTCTTGTGTTTCGTCTTGCAGTCTAACCCCGCCTGAGATATTTGTTGCGATGCCTCTGCATAATATTTTGCTGTGGTTCTCTTTCTCCTCTTTTATTCTTTGCTGCGTTTAGAACTTCTTGTGTTTCGTCTTGCAGTCTAACCCCGCCTGAGATATTTGTTGCGATGCCTCTGCATAATATTTTGCTGTGGTTCTCTTTCTCCTCTTTTATTCTTTGTTGCGTTTAGAACTTCTTGTGTTTCGTCTTGCAGTCTAACACCGCCTGAGATATTTATTGCGATGCCTCTGCATAACATTTTGCTGACTAAATTAATTATCCTTTCAGCGCTAATTCACCCTTGTCGTTGTCGTTTACTTATTTGGACTTTTCCGTTGTTTCTCTTTTGGTTATTTTGTTTTGTCTGTTATTCTTTATTATTATTATTATTATTATTATTATTATTATTATTATTATTATTATTATTATTATTATTATTATTATTATTATTATTATTATTATCATTATTATCATTATTAGGTGGTGCGTTGATAGGGAACTGCGCTAATATTGCCATGATCACGGTCCAAGTCCAATTCTATGCCCGGACTCGTCGCCTGCGAAAGTCAGACAAAGACTGGTCACCTGTTCCTCCGTGCATTCGAACCTACAAAATCTGGTGATGCTATCCATCACTGACTCGTAGCAAGAAACTGCTCCGAAACCACTTTATTATTATTATTATTATTATTATTATATTATTATTATTATTATTATTATTATTATTTTATTAAAAAAT
>JACEFZ010020236.1:0-35000 GCA_014155875.1 Cepaea nemoralis
TTTTGGTTTGGGGGTGTTGTGGGGTGTGTGTGTGTGTGTGTTGTTTTTTTTCCATCTTTCTTCATTTTTATATTCTTCTTGGCTCTCTTTCCGATTGCTCCCGACATAAAAAAAAAACGTTCAAGATTCCTCTCCTCTCTCTTCTCTCTTTCTGTCTGTTTTTGGTGGGTTTTTTTTTGTGTGTTGTGTGTGTTGTGTGTTTTCTATCTCTCTTTATCTTTCCTTTCTCGCTGTTCAACAGGGACATAAATTAAATCTTGCTTCTTCTCTCTCTTCCTCTCTCTTCTTTTCCCCCAAATCTCTCTCTCTCCCCTTCCTCTCCCCTCCTTCCTCTCTCTTCTCTCTCTCTCTCTCTCTCACATGTGAAGTGTGTTTATTGATTTCAAGAAAGCATTTGATATGATAGACCATGTTATTTTAATTAAAAAACTTGAGACAATGAAAATTGGCCCTAATGTAGTCACTCTAATATCATCTTTTCTATCAAACAGAAAGCAAGTAGTATCACATAATAAATGTCTGTCTCATACCACTACCTTCAATATTGGAGTACCGCAAGGCTCTATTCTTGGCCCTCTATTGTTTGCCATATATATTAACGATCTACCTTTACATCTTTCGTCGTCCTGCGATCTATTTGCAGACGACTGTACAGTGTACACAAATGCTGAAAACTGTATTTTATTGCAGTCGTCTTTACAACAAGAATTAAATAATGTAGTTAGGTGGAGCTATTCAAACCGTATGCAAATTAACATCACTAAAACAAAATCAATGTTACTAACAACCAGACAAAGACTTCAAACTCTAAGCTCACACACATCACTTCAACTTCACATCGATAACATGCCAGTAGAAAGTGTAATTGAGCACAAAACATTAGGCATAATCATTGATAGAAACCTAAACTTTAATTCCCACGTTCAAGCGCTTATTAAACAAACAGCGAAAAAGGTCTACCAACTAGCCAAAATTAAAAACTTCCTTGATGAGGACACAAGGAAACTATTCTATACTTCTCATATACAGACACACTTTGACTACTGCTCTACAATCTGGGACGGTTGTTCTAATTCAAAACACCAAGCGACTTTACTCACTCCAGAAACGGGCCATGAGTCTAATTTATAACAAACATTTATCTGACAATCCTAGCCTGTATAAACGCCTTCAGTTACTACCACTCCGCAAACGCCTGCTTTTCAATAAAGCTAAACTAATTCACAAAATCCTGCATCGGAATGCCCCAAATTACCTTTGGCCATTGTTTAAATATAATGCTAGACACAGTAAACGTTTAAATATATTACACATTCCGAAGCCTAGGATTGACTTATACAAAACAAGCTTAACGTACTCTGCAGCTCAGCTGTGGAACAATCTTCCACAAGAAATCAAAGACATCACCAATCCCTATTCATGTAATCGCAAATTACTCGAACACTATCTCAGTACGGATTATCTTCCCCCTTAATAATAGAGATAATAATAATAATAACAAAACCCTAGTATAACAGCCAGTCCCCTTTTGGTAGGCCAGTATATTCCACATGGCTAATAGTAATAACAAGTGTCAGATCATTATCTAATTTTACTGTGTCGTGTAGTCTTGATGTTCGCATTTTGCCCATGCCTTTATAATGCATATCTTTTATATTGTTGCTGTTCTCTGTTAGCCTTGAATGATGTGTGAATGAAATAATGTATGAAAGAGAGTGATAGAAGGGCAGAATGTTAGACGGGCCTGCGTGCCCAATTCTTAACCCTTTGAAAATAAAGTTTGTTCGTTCGTTCGTTCGTTCGTTCTCTCTCTCTCTCTCTCTCTCTCTCCTCTCTCTCTCTCTCTCTCTCTCTACTCTCTCTAAATCGCTCTCTCTCTCTCGTTTCCTTCTGAGTTTCTTGTTCTCTGTCTTCTTCTTTCTCTCCCTCTTTTTTCTTTTTTTCCCCTCGCTCTTTCTCTCCTAAACTCTTCATTTCTTTCTCTCTTTTTCTTCAGTTCTTTGTTGTCATTCTCTCCCTCCTTACTCATCTCTCTTGTTGTGAGGTTTTTAAAATACAATAGTGGGTGAATTGTCAAGAGGTATCCCGGATATTCTGAGTATCAGTTAATTCAGCCTTTATTTGGGGAAGCCTATGAAAGAATAAAATCTACACGATTTTATAATTAAAGAACTTCCCTTGAAAGGCTAAATGATCAGGGAAATCTACCACCGACCCCCAGAGGAAAACCTCCCTCCGTTAATACAGGGTGTCTATGTGAATGGATCCCTCCTCACCAATGATCATAACTCAAATGTAACACAGAATTACATAGCAGGTGTGAACAACAAATTTAAAACAAAATGTCAACAGTTTATCGAAACAAACTCCTTGTTTCCAACTAACAATGTATATAAAGAAATGTTGGGAGTTGGGGACATTTTCAACCTGGCATGTGAATATCACATTCATCTCCATCTATGCTTTCCCCAAACATAACACCAACCAACAAATCACAAATCATTAACTCAATCAATCTACAAAACTATCTGCCTAATGTTGGTAACAGTGTTTCATTTATAAATCACTATCGCGTCTGATCTGAACCATCAATTCCCATTTCAATATGGGTTTGGTTTATGTAACTTCAGCCTTACTATCAATAATCCTTTAATTAATCCCAAAATGCCGGTCTCTCTGGCCGAGGGATTATAACACTTTCTCCGTAATCCCGTTTATCACGCAGAGTCTCGTAGCGGGGCGAGAGCTGGGAGCGGTTCTACCCCCGCTGGTGACTTGCGGGATAACTGAGCCGGCCGCTCAGAAAGCAATGGCAAACTACTGAGCATAATCTTGCCAAGAAATCAACATACAGCTGAAAGATGCTGATGTTGACAGCGATGTCCTGTAAAGGATATGCAAAACATTTTTAATCCCAAAATAGATATACTGAGGGAATATATCCATGACTGAAAACATAGGTCCACTGTATGGTCTAGTGAAGCTGAGGCCAGGGGTCAGTCAAACACCAGTAGGAAATCCTCTTCAGATTCGGCAGCAGGGAATCCTGCATTGCATTGTAGACAATTACTTGTATGAAGACCCACTAGCAGCACTGGTCCAAAGAATCAGGAGAAGACTCAACTCTATCACCCAGACACTTCAGTAAGACCAGGTTCATGTTAATACGGCCATCCCACAACTCAGTTATATCCTGGAACTCTCTACTTAATCAGTTGTAGATGATGGACAGTACTAGTACCCACTCTCTGACTATACTGGTTAATATAAACTCCTCGTGGTAACAATCCGTCCGTCAGTAGTGCTAAATCCTTCAGAATGGCAGCTAGTTCCTTAAAGACACAGTGGAAATAAATCTCTTCTCTCCCCATTAATTACACTGTGGATTCAAGAACATGGTGTTGTAATTAATCACATTTTTGGATAAACTTGTGTTCATCCTCTGGGCTTTGCTGGTGTATAATTGCCTATTGATCACTTAGGGAATACATATCCGGGTATATCACCTAAGGGTTTAGATATAAAACCGGTAGTTGAGCACTTGGGGAATACATATCCTGGTACCATGGCCTAAGGGTATTAAGGCGGGGCAAACAGTCCTGACACAGGAAAATACTCTTGTAAGATGCACAAGGTGAATTTCTCAGCTCATATAGAATGATGTAGACTGTCCCTTGTAGTTCGGTTTAGTGAATCTGAACTTCACACCTCAAACTCCACTTGTTAGTCTGACAAGCTCATGGTAGCACTCCAAGTTTAAATGTTATCACAGATGAAAAGATGTTGGGCTACCTCTGGATACGTTGTAGGACTTTTAGACGGTTTTCCATTTCTGAATATAAGCATTCGTCATGCATCGTTCAGACGGTAATGTCGGCTTCCTGATATAAACGTAGATTATGAAGAAACTAAAGACTCCCCTACAATCAGGTTTAAAGCTCCGACGCTTTCAGTCTCAATAGCACTTCAGTAGGGCTACTTCCTGAATTCCAGGCCTCTCCACACCATTCATCGTTCTCTGTCAAGCTAAGGTACAGAGAACGATTGCGGGCATTATTGCAGCCTTTCCTGAATTAGGAAAAGGGACTTGACACATCGCTAATTCTGGCACAAGTGAGGACTAAGTTCCGGCCGGCTTCTAACAAGCCTTGCCTAAGATTTGAGCCAGCCAGTAGTTAGGCTCATTGGATATGTACAGGCGTTCCTTATAAGGAGCGTACCGTTTCACCATTTCCAGAAAATCGAGGATGACAAAATACGTCACGCTTGTTCTCCGTCTCTTTCTTTCCCTCTCTCTGCTCCTCTTTCTCTCCCAAACAACTCCTTTCTCTTTCTCTGTCTCCCCCTCTCTGTGTTTCTATTAATCTCGCTCTCTCTCTCTCTCTCTCTCTCTCTCTCTTACTTTCTATTGGTCGCATTCTCTTTACCTCTCTCTCTCTCTGACGTGTGAAGATGTGTGTGTGGGTAGGGGATATGTCTGTGTGGGTGGGGGTGTATGGGTGGGTGGAGGATGTATATGTGAGTGGTGAGGGTGTTTGTAAGTGGGGGTGGGTGGGAGATGTGTGTGTGGATGAGAGATGTGTGGGTGGGGTGTTGTGTGGGAGGAGAGATGTCTGTGGGTGGGGGAGGTGTTATTGGGTATGGGATGTGCCAGTGGGCAGGTTGGGGTGTGTGAGTGTGGGTAGGTAGATGGGAGATGTATGTGTTCATGGGTGGGTTGGGGATGTGTGGGTGTGTGCGGTTGAGGGATGAGTACATGCGTGGATGGATGTATGTGAGGGGTTATTGTATGGGTGGCGGAAGTGTGTGGGTGGGGAAGATGTGTGTGGGTTGGGGATGTGTGTGAGGCGTATATGTGGGTGGTGGATGTGTGGGGTGTATATGTGGGTGGGAGGTGTGTGTTTGGTTGGGGGTGTGTGGGTGGGTGGTGTAGAATATGTGGGTGGGTGAGTGTTGGCGGGTGGAGGATGTATGTGTGAGAGGAGATAAGACAATGAGAGATTTAGTGTGTGTGAAAGAAACAATAAAAGAAAGAGAGATATAGAGAGTTGAGCGCATGTATGTCATGTGACGTGCTATTCCATGTTTTTTCTGTATACTCATCATTCATGTTATCATTTTTACTGCCACTTGATTTTCTACCATGTACTGACAAAAATTTGTGCACTGCTTATTCCATCATGTTTATGTCAATTTTAGGAATCAACTTATTGAATCGCATCACTATTTTTTATGTTACACAATGTATGTGCATAATTTGCTCTCCATTTTTTAGATTTTTGTGAGAATGCTCACGATAATCGTCAGTGTGTGTGTGTGTGTGTGTGTGTGTGTGTGTGTGTGTGTGTGTGTGTGTGTGTGTGTGTGAAGCGTGGGAGTTTGTTCACACTAGCTTCAGTGATTATGTGAGGCATCATGTATGTGTCTAGATGTGAGGATTGTGTTTGGGTTGGGGGATGGGTTTGTGGGTGGGGGATGTGTGTGGGTTGGGAGATGTGTGTAGGTGGGGGTCTTGTGTGTGGGTTGTAGGTGGGTGGGAGAGGCGTGGGTGAGTGGGGAGTTGTGTGGATGGGTGGGGAATATTGTGTGGATGAGGGATGTGTGTGAGTGGGGATGTGTGTGGGTCGGTGGGTGTGTGTGTGTGGGGGTGATGGATGTGTGTATGGGTGGATGTGTGGTTGGGGGTATGTGGAAGGGGTGTGGGGATGTGTGTAGGCGTGTGAGGGGGATGTGTGTAGGGGTGTGAGGGGGATGTGTGTATGGGTTGGGGGATGGGTGTGGCTAATGTATATATGGATGGGGGAGGTGTGTATGGGGTGGGAGATGTGTGTGGGTGGGTGGGATGGAGATGTGTATGTGTGTGGGTAGGAAATGTGTGTTAGAGTATGGGAGAAGTGTGTGTGAGTGGAGGATGTGTTGAGTGTGGGTGGGGAGATGTGTGCGGGTGGAGGATGTGTGTGGTGGGGAATGTGTGAGTCGGTGGGTGGGGAGGTGTATGGGTGGATGGATGGATGTGTGTATGGATGGGTCATGTGCGGGTGGGAAATATGTGGATGGGTGATGGATGTGTGGGAGGGGGATGTGTGTTTGGGTTGGTGTGTTTTTGTGTGTAGTGGTATGTGTGGGTGTTGGCGGCTGACCTATGTGTGGGTGTTGGTTGGTGGGGGATGTGTGTGTGGGTGGGTGTGTTGGGGCGTGTGTAGGGGGAGTGGAGGATGTGTGTATGCGTGGAAGATGTGTGTGGGTGGGGGATGTGTGTGGTGGGGGATGTGTGAGTGCGTGGGTGGTGAGGTGTATGGGTGGGTGGATGGATGTATGTATGGATGGGTCATGTGCGGGTGGGAAATATGTGGATGGGTGAGGGCTGTGTGGGAGGGGGTTGTGTGTTTGGGTTGGTGTGTTTTTGTGGGTAGTGGTATGTGTGGGTTTGGCGGGTGACTGACGTGCGGGTGTTGGTTGGTGGGGGATGTGTGTGTGTGGGTGGGTGTGTTGGGGCGTTGTAGGGGGAGTGGAGGATGTGTGTATGCGTGGGAGATGTGTGTGGGTGGGGGATGTGTGTGTGGATGGGAAGATGTGTGAGTATGGGTGGGTGATGTGTGAGTGGGTGAGGGATGTGGGTTGGTGCGGGATGTCTGTGTTAGAGGGGGAGGGATGTGCCACATAACAAGATAATATGCATTGTTTATGCTTACAACATTCATTTGACAATGTGTTTTTTTTTCCACCTACGTGAATGTATCATGCACTGTTGATGAACGAAAGATGAGTGATTAGAATGGCCGAATGTAAGACGGGCCAATTTGTAACCCTTTTAAAATAAAGTTCAGTTCAATTCAATTCTCTACCTCTCTCTGTCTCTTTTCCTCCCTCTGATGTATGAAAGGAAAGTGCCAAGAAGGGCAGAATGTGAGGCTTGCGCGCCCAGTTCTTAACTCTTTAAAAATAAAGTTCTATCGTTCGGTCTCTTTCTCTCTCGTTAAATCTCTCCATCCGCTCTCTGTCACTTCTCACTATTTCTCAGTTTCTCTCATTTTTAAAGGTCTCTCGCTTTTTTACCCTCTCTATGTGTCATTTGCTTTCCCCCCTCTCTCGCTTTCTTTCTCTACCTCTTCTTTCCCCCTCTTTATTTTTTCCTTATCTTTTTCTGCCTTATCGTCCTCTCTTTGCTTCTTCTTCTCTGTCTCTCTCCCGACTCACTCCTTCTCTATCGTTGTTATTTTTTCACGCTCTCTCTTCCTCTTGTTCTCTCTCTCTCTCTCTCTCTCTCTCTCTCTCTCTCTCTCTCTCTCTCTCTCTCTCTCTCTCTCTCTCTCTCTCTCTCTCTCTCTCTCTCCTACACTTTACTTATCACGGAAAGAAAGTTCAAAGGTAAGATGTGATCCGACAGAATCAGACGGTATCTTAGAGAAGTTAAATTAATCACTCAGCACGCACACTCGCTAACCAGCGCAAACGTTGGCAACATGCCTTTGCAGTTAGTTCGTTATTCAAACATGTCTTTTAAGTGTTCTGCCGAGGAAGTGCTCCCTGTTTTTCATATACATTACGCATGCATTGAGGAGCGTTTGACAGATCGACTAGAATGTAGGGCGCCCATTCAGGAGACCCTAGTTCGAATCGTCTATATGGTGATGGATTGTATTCTGTTGGGGGTAAAAAGCAAATGAAAACCGTAAACTAATTAGAGAAAGTTACACATTTTGGACACATTATAAGAAGAAATAAATTAGAGAACTTGGTGACAAATGGCAAGTTTAAGGTAAAAAGAACAAAGGGAAGGCGGAGAAGTAAATAGCTGCATGGACTGGCCACGTGGCATGGTCAAGACAAGAATACGCAGTTGATCCACGATTCTGGTTATCGTGCGAGAAGGCGAAACATGACCGCGCGCGCTTTTCAGCACGGCATATGATGATAGTGAAAAAAAAAAAACCTAACCTGCACAGTTCGCGGCGACTGCACTAACCAGGTGGCTTTAACTCCTCAGGCTCAACCCCCACCCACCTCCCCCCCCCCCCCCCCCCGCACACGTCCTACATCTTAAGGCATTATAGGCAGTGATGACGCACTTATTAAGGAGTATAAAATGAAAACAGATAGGCATGTATGAATAGTGGGGAAAAACAAGAGACATAACAAATAAAGACCTAGTGTACATATCGTGCAACGAGAACATAATAACAGTAATAATAATAATAATAATAATAATAATAATAATAATAATAATAATAATAATAACCGTGAAGGTTAACTCGGTCAAAAAATGCCCGCAGAAGTCGGATGTGTCGGCCAAACGGCGTAAGAACGCAGCTCTACTGTAAACAGGCACAACGCAATCATGTCCGAAAAAAAAAAAAACTCAGGATGAACGCAGAATAATAATAATAATAATAATAATAATAATAATAATAATAATAATAATAATAATAATAATTAACGTAAAGTAAAAATGTAAAAATAAGCTAAACAACAGTCTAAACGAATCCGACGTTTCGAGCTCAGTGATCTGCTTCAGAACAACTTAAACATATCTAAGAGTTTAAATGCCGAAGGAGATCACAATGATCGAAACGTGGGTTCCTTCTGTTGTTATTTTCGCCCGCATATATATTATTACTTTACGTTACTTTAGTATTAATTGTATTATTTTCCCCATTGTTTTCTGTAAATCGGGTTTGAATTTGTTGTAAGATATGTAAACGGATTCCGTGTGTACTATCTTTCTCTTTTTAGCAGGAATCACATATACCTAGCTCGGTTAATATTGTATTGTCATTTCATCCTGCAGCCGTTATTTCCCTCATATACTGAGGCGAAAAGGTTATGTACACAGTTAGTAATCCTGCACACCGTGTTCGAAACAAGGCTTAATACGATTTGACGGCAGACAGCATAGAGTTGGTTTTCATACAATGATATGTGTGCTGGTCGTTCAGAAAGCTATGGGAAACGTCCGAAAGTAAACTTACCAAGGAATCACAAACAGCGAAATAAAAATAATTAATTAAATTGTATAATTACAGCAAAGGTATTAATACAAATAAATAAAAGTACGTAACGATTGATGAATAAGCAAACAACATGGGAAACATCTAATGGTAGTGGAAATATGGCTTTTGATGTTTATGCAAGGAGTACCATGGGCAGAAAGTAAAACACAATTGAGCACATCCTCCAAGAAACAAATGAAAACGGTAAACTGATTAGACAAATATGGCGGATATTGGAAAATGTAGCAATATTGACGGAAAAAGAGGAAAGGAATGACAGAGAGACAAATAACTGGATGGCTTGGTCATATAGTGTAATCGGAACAAGAGCACAGAGCTGATCCAAGACTTTGGTGATCGCGTGAGATGGCGAAACATGACCGCCCACACTTCGGCATGGCACATGATGATGAGTGGTTAGGGCTCTTGCATGCGAAAACAGTAGTCCCAGTTCAATCCCCAGCAGAGACGGAGTTATTTATTTTGAGCAGTGCGGCTTTGGGATCTCATAATACTGCCTACGGAGCTCAGCATGGCCGAATAGATACGAACGTGAGTGAGGGGTTCACCCCCTACACCGGACAGTTGGACTAAAATATTGATCTCTCGCCCTTGACTTTGGGGACGTCAATTACAAGTACCTCTGAAGTCGGAGTGGGTTCACCTGATGATGAAGGACACTGATAACAGGGAAAGGTAATCCACACACAAAAATCAGTCCATTGCTTCTAGAAGTAGTGTGTATGGACGATGCTCGAGTTTAAAAGGAACGAGCGCAAAAAAATACATGTTACCAGACAAGTTTAATAAACATCAGATAATTGCCTGAAAAGCAAAGGTCACGAGAAAAGGAAGTGGCCACCTACCTCATTATGTCGTGATCTAGAACATGTCAAGGCCTAACACTTCACCAGGGGGCCCCGGAAGTGTAGTGGCTAGACACTGGCCTATCGGTCCGGTTATCTTGGGTTTAAATCCGCATCGGGGTAGATTTTTAAAAAAATGGACCTAGGCTCCCAGTTGGACCCAACCTAAACTGGGTACCAGAAACTGTCTGCAGAAGTGAAGGCGTTCTTTACATATGTTGTCTATATATGTTATAAACAAGAGAGGGGACAGGACACAACCTTGTCGTACTCCGGATCTTATGGTGAAGGGTTCTGAGTGTCCTCCAGTTGCTCTCACAATGCATTCACTGTTGTTGTATAAGCTTCTACATAGGTTTGTTAGATGTGTACTCACTCCATATCGTTTAAGGATTTCCCACAGCTTGTTTCTATCTACTCTATCAAATGCCATTTCATGGTCGTTAAAGGCTAAGTAGAGTGTTTCATTGAATTCAATTGATTTTTCTATAAGTTGTCTAAGAGCGAAAATGGCATCAGTGCATCCTTTGTTTTTCCTAAATCCAAGTTGTGTTTCGCTTAACTAAAATTTCTAAAATAGTTCGTAATCTTTTCTCAAGAATTTTGCAAAATATTTTCCCAGTATGACTCAACAGTGAAATGCCTTTGTATTGTGTGCAGTCTCTTTTGCTACAATTGTTTCTCAAAATTGTGACAAATATGGTGTTTCGCTAGTCTCGTGGTGTCTGTTGTTCTACCCAAACATGGTTGAATAGTCTATGTAGCCATGCTGTTTTTACTTCTCTTGCTGCTTTAATTAGTTCATTTGGTATTTCATCTTGTCCTGACAATAGAGAATGGGGAAAATAAATACAGTTAGTAGCACATCCTTTGCAGGACATCGCAGTCAACCCAAGCAATTTTTGTTGTCTGTGATTTCTTAGCAAATGTAAGTTCAGTAGTTTGCCATTGCTTTCTGAACGACAGGTACTAATACCATTTTGAAAACCACCGCAAGACAGTCTGCTTCCAAATAGCCCGCAGCTGATTTTCGAACGCGGTATGCGGAATTGCGAATTGCGTTCTTTACCCATTCGTCCCGGCTAGTATGGGAAAGCAGAACGGTAAAAAACGGTAAAAAGACATACATGTCTGGAATAGTTAACTATAGAGGAAAAGTGATAACCACAACTTGGATGCATTCAAGACATGATAGATAAATTACACAGGGCGGCAACAGAGGCAGTGTATCTGGTTTATGATAGACATTTGCTGAGACGGTGATGAGTTTCAGGTTATGCACAAGATAAGCTGCTGGAGAGTGATGATGATGAATTTACCTACTGTCTATCAGTACTTGGAACATCATAACTTTCTTTACATAGTATGGTTTTCTCAAATATGCTAGCGTGTATAAATGAACGTTATTAAAATATGTTAGTGTGTTTTATTTTAACTCAACTGAAATATGTTAGTGTGTTTTATTTTAACTCAACTGAAATATGTTAGTGTGTTTTATTTTAACTAACCTGAAATATGTCAGTGTGTTTTATTTTAACTCAACTTAAATATGTTAGTGTGTTTTATTTTAACTCATCTGAAATATGATAGTGTGTTTTAACTCAACGTTACTGAAATATGTTAGTGTGTTTTATTTTTAACTCAACTGAAATATGTTAGTGTGTTTTATTATAATTCAACTGAAATACGTTAGTGTGTTTTATTTTAACTCAACTGAAATATGTTTGTGTGTTTTATTTTAACTCTGCTGAAATGTATTAGTGTGTTTTATTTTAATTCAACTGAAATATGTTAGTGTGTTTTATTTTAACTCTCAACTGAAATGAGTTAGTGTGTTTTAACTAAACTTTACTAAAATATGTTAGTGTGTTTTAACTAAACATTCTTTCAACATGTTAGCGTGTTTTCATTAAATGTTTCATAACCATATTAGCGTGTTTTAAATAAACATTTCTAAAATATTTTAGCGTGTTTTAACTAACTGTTTCTAAAGTATGTTAGCGTGTTTTAACTAAACGTTTCTATACCAGGTTAGTGTGTTTAAATAAACGTTCCTATAGTCTTTCCAGAAATGAATGCCTTCATTCACGATCAATTATTTTGAAAACTGTCTGTTGCATCGTTATGAAATTTTCCCGGTCGTCTTATATTTACCCCCACCCAAGGAATGTGTCTTTGATAGGTCCAAAAGCAACTTAAATCATGGAAAGCGGCGACATTTCTTTGATGTTTTGGTGAAAAACTAGTGATTTCTCGCTAACAAACTTGGTTTACAGTAATTTCCCGCCAGTTTGGATGACGACACAAGGCTCTTCGCGAGGCACTTGTCATAAGGCCAATCCCATGTCCCATGATAAAATTAACTATTCAGCGCTAATGTTTAATAATGTACACTTCATCTCTGACCCGTAAATTATATACCGCATATAAACAAACTTTTAAATCTGCTGTACAATCTCAAGAACAATTTTTTTTTTTTTTGGGGGGGGGGGGGGGGAGGTGGACATAATGATAAGGTTATATGCTAAATCTCTTCATTTACCTCAGTTGGCTACTGAGATATAGAATTTTATATTGGGGCAGACAAAAGTAAACGGACTTTAGAATATTGTCATATGATGGGCACCCACAAAAGAAAATACAAGATAAGCGAAAAGGGATCTTCCCAGAAGGATACACCAAACCGAACGATTAACACGAAAACCAAGGGAAACCCAAGACGTCACAGGACAACAAAAACAGACGTTGTGCGATTCTGCTGATGCGCGGATGTATTTTCGTGAAGCCCGTGTTCGGTGAAGATATGGATGCAATGATTGCGAGGTTCGGCTGGTAATTAACAGGAGGAGGAATAGTGTGACGAACGATCCATGGAAAGGACCGAAAGCACAGAACCTAGACAATCCTGAATTCGGAACGGCGAAATAGAAACTACGCTCCAAGGTGAAATCGGATCGTATAGGGAATTTAGTCGTAGACGATATATAAACGCCGACCCTGCATCAAAGGGTAGTTTATAGTCTGGGCAAGCCTATTATTGTTATCCAGCACATTAATAAACGTGTGTGAGTATTCGCCTGGATTGCGTCAGTTGGTTTTTCGCATTGCTTTCCAGAAGTTTCAGGTGAGAGTTAATATTTTCTCGTTGTTCGAGCCATAAAGCATTGATGATAAGTTTTCCTGTTCTTTAATTGGTGAAGTTACGTCAAGGCAGATATGTTAGCGTATTTTAACTAATTCTTGATTCTTTACATAATTTCTAATTCTTTAATTCTCTAATTGTGTTGAGGTTCACAGTTTTATAAACAGTCGTGTCATCAAGGGGGTTCAAAACCCCAATGTGGTTGAGGTTTCATTACAAAGGCATGTTGAGGCTATTTAGACTAGGAGAGTCTGGCGTACGCTACTTCAACATTTAGCATGAGAATTAGGGGGTGGGGGGGTGGGGGTGGATGAGGCAATGACAGAAGCCTTCAGACAGTTGGAGGGGAGCACAACGAGACCGACTCACAGAGCATGCTTTAGAAAGTGAAAACTGGCTTATTATGTGTGGAGTGGCTTACAACCCTTGACAAGACGCAGGCTGCGACCATATGGATGTTTTGCCAGGGCATGCAGGTGGGCGCGGCAATGAACAGGCGGATAAACTGGCTGCTGCTAGAGAGACTTGTTCATAAAGATCTGGACTGAACTCAGCGTGTAGAGGAAAAGCCTCACAAACTTATACTCAAACTGCTATTAAACTAAAAACATGGCGATTCGTCGGTGGATTTTCAGGATAGGGATTTGTCCCGAGTACAGTGATGTGGATTATCTAATCAAATATAAACTAAATACAAACCAAGTATAAACAAGTATCATCACCATCATCATCAAGTGCCTCTCCGGCTGGCATGGGCGATCATGCCTCTCCACAAATTATGATCTCCGTCATCACGGATCAATTCATGCGTTGACTCATTTCCTCGCCATGACACAAGACTGTCAAGAATCTTCTCATGATGTCTTCCTCTGCAAATCGTTCCGGTTGTCACAACATGTTCCAGTGTTTGTCCTCTCATAACGTGGCCAAAAATGATTTTTGAAGTTTGATGTTTGTGATAAGTTGTCTTTACGACTCAGCTTCCCTTAAAACGTCCTGATTGCTAATCTTATCTGTCCAATTAATTTTCAGCATTCTTCTATAAAACCACATCTCCAAGGCTTCCGGGGATTTTTTCGCTTGTTTACAAATTGTCCAACATTCGCAGCCATATGTTAAAACTGGTTCTATGTAACACGCAAGAACTCTTTTTCTAACTTTCAAGAACAGCGACTTATTGCAGAAAACGTTCTTTATTTGAATTTCAACCTAGTATAAAAGAAAATATATCTACATCTAATCTAAATAAATATATGATGTAAATAAAACTGGGTCACATTCTACATTTACTTCAAGCATGATACTGTGATTAGTTCTCGAGCATTCTTTGGCAATCTATTGTGTTTTGATGTTGTAAATATTCCTATCATGTTATTAGAATTGTCATTTTCTTTGTAGTCTCATTTAATGCGTTACCCACCCTCCATATTCCTCCCCACTTCTGTGTGGGCGTTTGTTTCTGCTGCTGCTTGTGTAAGATCTTTTCCCCCCTTCTTCCTCCTTCTTTCAACTTCTGTTTTTACTTCCTCCTTTCTTCTCCATTTCCCAACTTCTTTCTTCCTTCTTTCTTCTTCCTACTTTTCCTTCTGCCTTTCTTTGTCTTCTTCCTGCTTCCCCCTTCTTTTATACTTCCTTCTTCGTTATTCTTTCTTTTCCCAACTCCTTCCTTCCTTCCTTCCTTCCTTCCTTCCTTCCTTCCTTCCGTACTATTCTGTCTTTTCCTTCTTCCTTCTTTTCTTTCGCATTCCTTTCCTATGCCTTCCTTCCTTCTTCCTTGTTATTCCTTCCTTCTTCATTGTTATTCCTTCCTTCTTCATTCCTTCTTCGTTTCTTCTTCCAATGTTCCTTCTTTCTTCCTTCATGTCTTCTTCCTTCTCCTTCCTTCCTTCGTATTCTTTCCTTCTCCCCCTCTTCTTCCTACTTTCTGTCTGTCTGTCTGTCTGTCTGTCTGTCTGTCTGTCTGTCTGTCTGTCTGTCTGTCTGTCTGTCTTTCTTTCTTTCTTTCTTTCTTTCTTTCTTTCTTTCTTTCTTTCTTTCTTTCTTCTTCTTCTTCTTCTTCTTCTTCTTCTTCTTCTTCTTCTTCTTCTTCTTCTACTACTACTACTACTACTACTACTACTACTACTACTACTACTACTACTACTACTACTACTACTACTACTACTACTACTACTACTACTACTACTACTACTACTAACAACAACAACAACAACAACAACAACATAGCGAAGGTATGTAGTCTCATGCTAGTTGTCAGTTCTCTTTGTGAGTTAACGTCTTTGAAGATATTTGCATTGCTCTGTTATACCCATTACAACTCTTAGCATCTGAAAATGAATAACTCATTTCTGATTTTCCGCACATGGCTGACTCAATGTGGCGCCCTCTACCTTCCAACTCTCATCGCTCAAGACTCAACATTCTAACAGTTTTATGTTTCATAACATATACACCAGATAGCCGCGGACTGAGTAACGGCTCTCTCCGGATCATGGTAACTTTAGACACAGAGTATTGAGATGGTTGAGTGGGTTGAGATGATTGTGATGGGTGAGAGGGTTGTGATTGTTGAGATGGTTGAGAGGGCTGAGATGGCTGAGTCGGTTGAGATGGTTGAAATAGTTGAGATAGCTGTAATAGTTGTGATGGTTGAGAGGGTTGAGATGCCTGAGATGGTTGAGAGAGTTGAGATGGTTTTGATGATTGAGATAGTTGAGATGACTGGAATGGTTGAAATGGTTCAGATGGTTAAGAGGGGTGAGATGGTTGAGGTGGTTGAGAGAGTTGAGAGGATTCAAATGGTCGAGATGGTAAAGAGGGTTGAGAAGGTTGAGATGGTTTAGATGGCAGAGGTGGATTGACAGGGTTAGAAATTCCACAAACAGCTTGTAGATTAAAATGTCGACAGAGATGACATTCTTGTGAGCTATATTGAGCCAGTCCTGATGTACGGATGCAAATCATGGACAGTTTGTAGTCAGGTGAGAAATTATGTAGAAGATACGGAAATGTTAATTCGTATAATAATGATGAAAATATAATAATCGGATATATATATATATGTATATATATATATATATATATATATATATATATATATATATATATATATATATATATATATATATATATATATATATATATCATTGGCACCTTGCCGTCTTGACAGACGATAGTTTGTGCTTTAAAAAGGCATAATAACTTTTAACTATGGCGGTAGCGAGTGTGACTGATAAGGCCAATTTGCGCTGTAAATGTCCGTTCACAGTGGGTGCATGTGAACACGTGGTCATTTCCACCATCATGCACCATCTTACGTCTCAAACGCTTGGTGTGTGACTTTTCTGCAATAATTTTCTCCTTTGACTTTATTCCATTTCTGATATTTGCCCTCCATGCAACACGTTCAGCGGCGACTTGCTCCCAATGTGCATTATCAATGCCTGTATCAATCATGTCCCGCTTACACACATCTTTGTATCGTAGTAGAGGCCGACCCTGAGATCTCTTACCCAACTGTAATTCACCAAAAAAGATATCGTTTGGTATTCTACCATCATCCATCCTCCTAAGATGTCCTATCCATCTAAGTCTACGAAGACTGAGCATGGAATAAACTGTCACACAACCTGATCTTTCCAATACTTCACTATTTGTGATTTTGTCTTGCCACTTAATACCAAGAATTCTCCGCAGACACCGCATATGAAAGGTGTTTAAGTTGTTCTCTTGGTGTGAGTAAGTTGTCCAGGTTTCACTGCCATAGAGAAGAGTACTAAGGACACAGGCTTGATAGACAAGGACTTTTGTTTTGGCAGTAAGCTTCCTGTTCTCCCAGACTCTTTTTCTTAACCTGTTCATTGTTGTTGCTGCCTTACCTAATCCGGATGTTGATTTCCTGATCTAGGGATAATTTGCTATTTACCACTGATCCTAGATATGTAAAATGGTCTACTATCTCTAGTTCGGCGTCGTCAATAAAGATTGATGGTACCCCATGTGCACCTTGTGACATAATCTGTGTCTTCTTTTTGCTAATTGTTAAACCAAATTCAGAACAAGCATTGGAGAATGCAGATAGTAGACATTGCAATTCTTCCTCAGAGTGGGTCGTAACTGCAGCATCATCTGCAAAAAGCAACTCTCTGATCAGTACTCTCCTAATTTTGGTCTTAGCCTTCAATCTCTGAGCATTGTAGAGGCCGCCATCTGAGCGTGAGTGAATGTATATACCACCATCCTGATCATGAAATGCATATTTCAGTAGAAGTGAAAAGTATATTACAAAGAGGGTGGGAGCTAGTACACAACCTTGCTTAACTCCACTCTTGATTTCAAATTCTTCAGAAGTTGCACCATCAAACTTGATTATACCCTTCATGCCTGTGTGGAACGATTCCACAATGGACAGAAGAGTTGGTGGGCAGCCAATCTTCTTTAGTGCCTTGAACAGACCCTCACGACTGACCAAATCAAATGCCTTTGTGAGGTCGATGAAGGCAATAAACAGTGGTTGATTCTGTTCACGGCATTTTTCTTGCATTTGTCGCAATGAGAATATCATATCAGTGGTAGACCGGTTCTGTCGAAAGCCACACTGTGATTCGGGGTAGACTTGATCTCCTAGGACTTGAAGTCTGCGCAGAACAATTCTGGCAAATACTTTTCCAACAATACACAGAAGTGAGATACCCCTATAGTTGTTGCAGTCGCTCCGATCGCCCTTGTTCTTGTACAGTGTTATGATGCTTGAATCTTTGAAATCGTGTGGGACTTGTCCTTCACGCCAGCATAGCTCTATTAGCTGGTGGATCTGTATAGTGAGTGTGTCTTGCCCACTCCTGATAACCTCTATTGGAATCCCATCCTTACCTGGAGCCTTGCCAGATGCAAGTTCATTTATAGCACACTTAACTTCTGTTATGGTGGGAAGTGTGTCCAGGTGGTCAAGAGTTGGTAGAGCCTCTATGGCGTTGAGGGCATCATCCGCTAGTTTGGTCTCACTTGAGTAAAGCTCCAAATAATGCTCTACCCATCTGTCCATCTGCTGTTTCAGTGATGATTTCTCCAGTCAAGGTTTTCAATGGTGCACTTCTTTTGATCACTGGACCGCAGGCTGTCTTCATTCCTTCATACATGCTTCTTATGTCTCCCTTATCACTTGCGATTTGAATGGACTCACATAACTTGATCCAATAATCATTTGCACACTGCCTGGCAGCCTTTTGCACATCCTTCCTAGCTTGCCTAAGCTCACTCAGAGTGTTACGCGTTGGTCTTTCCTTGTTTCTTAAGAGAGCTTTCTTCTTCTTATCAATCAAGGGCTGCAGAGTCTCGCTGTTGGCCGCAAACCAGTCCTGCCTCTTATGATCCACAGTGCCGTAAACCCCTACGGCAGTTTTATAAAGAGTTTCCTTAATTTGACCCCACTTTTTATTTACTGCACAATTTTCTGGTGTATCAGTGAAAGCGTCTTCAAGTTGCTGTTGAAACTGAAAGCACTTTTCAGGATCATGAGTGTTAATAATATTAATCCTGAGGCTAGATTTGTGTTTAGCTGTGTAGATTCTCTTTGGTCTCAGTCTAACCCTTGCAACAACCAAAGAATGATCCGTATCACAGTCAGCACTGTGGTAACTACGAGTCAATGATATATGGTTCAGATGTTGTCTCCGTGTGATGATGAAGTCCAGCTGGTGCCAATGGCCGGATCTTGGATGTTTCCATGTGACCTTATGCATCTCTTTTGTTTTAAAAAAGGAGTTTGTAATACATAGGTCATTACTGGTGCAATGCTCCAGCAGCCTTTGCCCATTTTCATTCATGCGACCGATGTTGTATTTTCCAAGGCACACTGGCCATGAACTCGAGTCCTTGCCCACACGAGCACTGAAATCACCGAGCATATAAATGTAGTCAGATTTTGGAACTGCCTTGATCACGGAGTCTAACTCCTCATAGAACGAATCCTTCACATCATCAGAGGAATCGAGTGTAGGTGCATATGCAGTAATAATGGTGGCAAACCCACAAGAGGTTGCCAAGCGCAGGGATAATAGTCTTTCATTTCCTCCTGCTGGAATTTCAATCATTCCCAGTAGCGAATTCTTCACTGCAAAGCCCACACCGTGTTGCCTTTTTTCTGCCTGCCCTCTACCCTTCCAGAAAAAGGTGTAGTTGTTTTCCCTGAGTGACCCTTCCTCAGCGAGGCGAGTCTCCTGCAGGCCAGCAATATCAATGTTTAGACGATTGAGTTCGGCATCAATCACAGCCGTTTTTCTCACATCGTCAATATTGGTCAAGTCAGTGGAAAATCCTGGACACATGGTTCTCACGTTCCAGGTTGCAAGCCGTAGCTTGAGGTTTCTATTTTTATTTTTGTTTGTACCTGGTGCATTGGTTTTACAGCCTGCGATTCAGATTTTGTCCTAGCCCCAAGCACCCATTGAAGCAGGCAGGCTGTGGCGGATCAGCACCCAATTGGCTGGGGGATGCCCAGCTTGAGGCGGGCGGTAGCTGATCAGTGACACCTATAGGTGTCTCCCACCGTCAGAGGCAACGCGTGGCGCCCCATGTCTACGCCAACTGACAAGGACTTATAACCCGTAACAGTTGCCTCTCGCTTTGATTCCGAGACCAGTTAAGACCAGGGATGGAGTTATTGCCTCTCCATAGCACAAAGCCTGGGCTAAAATATAGAGATCATGTGTTGCCCATGCAGCATGATCCCTCTCTCGGCCTGCCTAGTTTACTCCAGAGGAAAGGTAACACCCCTACATCTGGAACAAGACAAGCTGCAGAAGCTGCCGGATCAGCAAAGCAATGCTCTAACTGTCCGCCTGTCGGAGCTTCGATCCTAGACCAGTCGCCAACCAAGGCTTAGGGCCTGGTCTGCCCTGCCATGACATTTTGTCTTTAGCTTGCATTTCCTCGCACCAGGGTAAGGCTTGTACCCTCCCAATTGCGCTCTTCCGCCCGAAGCCGTTGGCACAATGTGGGGTGTCGGGTTTGGTAAGCGCCGCCCAACGTTCAGCGCTAACAGAAACCAGGTAGTACCGTCTACTGTTATACGGTAGCTCAGTCATACCTGACTAAGACCTGACACATATATATATATATATATATATATGATTCGTTCGTTCTCTCTCTCTCTCTCTCTCTCTCTCTCTCTCTCTCTCTCTCTCTCTCTCTCTCTCTCTCTCCTCTCTCTCTCTCTGTATATCCTTTACAGGACACTCTGTATATATATACAGAGAGGCCGGTCTTTCTGGCTGAGGGGTTACACCACTTTCTCCGTAATCCCGTTTATCCACGCAGGGTCTCGCAGCGAGGCGAGAATTGCAAGCGGTTCGACCCGCGCTCGTGACTTGGGGGATAATGAGCCGGCCGCTCAGAAAGCAATGACAAACTACTGAGCGTAATCTTGCCAAGAATTCAACATACAGCTGAAAGATGCTGATGTTGACAGCGATGTCCTGTAACGGATATACAGAGAGAGAGAGAGAGAGAGAGAGAGAGAGAGAGAGAGAGAGAGAGAGAGAGAGAGAGAGAGAGAGAGAGAGAGAAAGAAAGAGAGAGAGAGAGAGAGAGAGAGAGAACGAACGAATCAACGAACGAATGAACGAATCAACGAACGAACGAAAATCTTTATTTTCAAAGGGTTAAGAATTGGGCAAGCAGGCCCGTCTGACATTCTGCCCTTCTTCTCTATTTCCTCTCATTCTTTCATTCACGAGAGAGTGAGAGAGAGAGAGAGAGAGAGAGAGAGAGAGAGAGAGAGAGAGAGAGAGAGAGAGAGAGAGAGAGAAAGAGAGAGAGAGAGAGGAGGGAAAGGGGGGGGGGCAAGAAAGATATCCCGTAAGAAGTTACCTCACAAAGAGAACTGGTTACTCGCATCAGAAAAAGACAGTCCACATTATTTGAACAAGTCATGCTAAGAGGAAAGCCGGAGTATGCCGTCACCAAAGGAAAGCTGGAGAAAAGGAGACGCAGGAAGAGACCAAGAGGGAAGATGCTGGACAGTATGACATCACCACTTGGAGGAACGTCGGTATCAGAAATGATTAGCAGCAAGAGACAGAAGGCTGTGGACAGACATGATCACCAACGCCACGTGGAATGGACTATGCTGGTTAGATTTCACTACATTCCATTTCCTTCGCTAGTTGGTGATGTATTCAAGTCAAAGTTATTAAACGGCTACTGGTAATGTTAGTATTTGGAACTCATCGCTGGCTGTTGAAAATGAGGACGGAGCACTATATTGTTTATATAAGTTATGTACGCAAGTGCAAAAATTCAAATATCTAGGCTCATGGATAACATCAGTTGGAAGATGCATCACTGAGTTATAGAGTATATTAATTCCCTGTCCTTGAAAGTTATAAAAATAGTTCCTGTGCATAGACCCCGTTTTAACATGCGGCAGCGAATCCTGGACAATTAGTAAACAGGTGAAAAAAATCCCTGGAAGCCTTGGAGATTTGGTTTTAAAGAAGAATCCATCCATCCATCATGTGCCATGCCGGTAAGCGTGTGCGGTCATGTTCTGCCGTCTCACTCGATCACCAGAGTCGTGTATCAGCTCTGTGTTCCTGTCTATATGGGTGGGGGTATGTGTATGGTGTGTAGGTGGGGGATGTGTGGTGGTATGTGGGTGTGGGATGTGTGGGTGATTGATATGTGTGTGTGGTGCGTGGGTTGGGAATATTGTGTGGTAGGGGATGTGTGTGATGTGCCGGTAGGGAATGTGTGTGGTGTGGGATGTGGGTTAGGGCATGTGTGGATGTGTGAATGATGTATGTGTGGGTGGTGTGGTGTGTGTGAGTGGATTGGGGATGTATAGGTGGTTAGGGAGGTGTGTGTGTGTGTGGGTAGATAGGGAGATGTCAATTGGTGGGGATGTGTGTGTATGGTTTGGGGATGTGTGAGTGGGTGTGCGATGTGTGGGTTGGTAGGGAATGTGTGTGCGTGGGTGGGGAATATGTGGTCGAGTGAGGTGTGGTTGGGGGATGGGTGGTTGGAGGTGTGGGTGGGGAGAGGATGTGTGGGTAGTGGATGGGTGTGTGGATTAGGATGTGTATGTGGGGGGCTTGGGATGTGTGGGTTGGTGGGGGATGTTTGTGTAGGTGGCGAGTGTGTTTGGGTTGGGGGAACAAGTGAGGGCAGTGTCTGTGGGTGGGGATGTGCGGGAGGTGGATGGGTTGGTTGGTGGGGTAATCATGTGTCCCTGGGTGTGTGTGTGTGTGTGTTGGTAGGTGGGGGTGTGTGTGTCGGTCAGGTGATGTGTGGGTAGGTGGGTTATGGGCCTCATAACATGGTAATTTGCCTTGTTTATGTTTACAACATTCATTTCACAATGTTGTTTTTTCTTCTTCCTATGTGAATGTATAATGCTCTTGATGAACGAAAGATGAGTGATTGGAAGGGCCGAATGTAAGACGGGATTGCGTGCCCAATTTGTGACCCTTTTAGAATAAAGTTGATGTGATTTGATTTGTTTTGTCTCGACCATGCCATGTGGCCAAGCCATTCAAGGTATTTACTTCTCGGTCTTCCCCGTGGTCTCCTCCCTTCGATCTTGTCAGTTGTCACCAAGTTCTCCAATTCATTTCTTCTTATAGCATGCCCAAACAATTTTGACTGTCTACGTCTAATGTCTCTAATCAGTTTACGATCTTCATTTGTTTCTTGAAGGACTTGTTCATTGGTTTTTCTGTCTGTCCATTGTAATCTTTGCATTTTCCTCAGAAACCACATTTCCACAGCCATCAGCTGTTTTTCAGTTTGATTGCTTATTGTCCACGCTTCACATCCATACAGAAGTATAGGTTCTATGTAGCACCTCAACATTCTTTTTCTCGTTTCAGTTGATATCTTTTTATTGGTCAGTATGTTTTTCTTCTTGCAAAAGGCTACCTTCGCAATGGCAATTCTTGTTCTAATCTCTTCAAGGCATCTCCCATCAGATGTTATGACTGTGCCGAGATAACAGTATCGATTCACTTGTTTAAGACTATGCTCATCTACTCGTATATCACATTGTGGTATTTCCTTCTTCCCAGTGTCGACCATAATCTGTGTCTTCTTAATATTCAGTTCTAACCCTAGTTGTCCACTGTGTGCAACAACCGCATCTACTAAATTTTGCAGGTCCTGTTCATTGTCTGCAATCAAGACTGTATCATCTGCATATCTAATGTTATTGATGTATCGTCCCCCAATGTTGATTCCTTCCATATCTTCTACATTTCTGAATATATTTTCACTGTACAGGGAAAAAAGATCTGGAGACATTACATATCCCTATCTCACACCTCTTTTAATAGGCTGATATTGACCTATATCGTTATCAATTCTGATGGCAGCTTGTTGTTTCCAATATATGTGTTTTTCACAAGTCTAAGGTCTTTTCCATCAGTTTGTAGATCTTCAAGCATTCTTATCATGTCGACATGTCTCACTTTATTGAAAGCCTTCGTGTAGTTAATAAAGCAAAGATATAGATCTTTGTTTATTTCTATAGAACGCTCAATTACTGTTCTCAGTATATACACAGCATTTACTGTGCCCTTGCCTTCTACAAACCCACATTAAAGAAGAATGCTGAAAATTAATTGGACAGCCACAATGGGCAATAAAAACGTTGTTAAGGAAGCTTAGTAGCAAAGACAACTAAAGACAAACACCAGAAAGAGACAGTCGTCGTTGTTTGGCCACATTATGAGAAGAAAAACACTGGAACATGTGACAACCGGAAAGATTTGCGGAAAGAGAAATAGAGGAAGACAGAGTGAGAAGATTCTTGACAGTCTTGTGTCATGGCACAGAAGAGAGTCAACGCACGAATTGATCCGTCACCCCCCTCCCCCCCCTCTCCCCCCCCCCTCCCCCCCCCCCCCCAGAGAAGTTAAAAAGTTAGTTGCATCTCTTTTAGAGGGCGTTGCAGTCAACATCAAAATTTTCTGCTGATGTGATCCCAAAGTGAAGAGTTGGTTAAAAATTAAAAAAAGAACACCCCATGACACTAAGCACAACCAAACAATTAGACGAGATAGGATCAGCTGAGTGCTCGTCAATTCCCAACAACGAACATTTTAAAAAGCAGGGAGCGCGATGCACTCAGGAAACACGGGATTGCCGTGAAGAATGAGAACACTAAGCCGTAGTGAGAGGGCAGGACACAGACAAATTCGTTGAGTCATCAGCTGTTGTCCTATTCGGAATTGTTTTAATTTCAATTTAACATTTTAGTCTGTATTTGCTTTTTTAGATGTGAATTAGAATGCATGGAGTATGGAAGACTTTCGATTGAAAGATCATTTTAGTGAGCCTCAGAGGAATTGAACATTTCATCAACATCAACATTCAGAAGTTCCTGAAAGCATGCAGTCAATCTATTAAATTGATCCTTAATGTTGATAAGAAGGGGTTACGAATGCAGGGCGTAATTCCACATACCGTGTTAGAAACACAGCTGAGGGCGATTTAGCAGCAAATAGCCTTGCGTTTTTTAAAATGAAAATGGTATGAGTGCCGGTCGTTCAGAAAACAATGGCAAACTACTGAACGTAAACTTGCCCATAGATCTCAAATAGCCAAACACACACACACACATATACACAAACACTCACTCACGCGCACACACACGCACTCACGCACGCACAAATGCTGGAGCTGACTGCTACGGGCTGTAAAGGATTCACAACTAGCTAACTAATGTTGATAAGAACATGTTACTTCTATTAGTCTTACGTCCACGTCTTCTTATAGTCCATGCCGTGTGACGTTGATGATCTTGTATATCCACAGCCTTCTGTCTCTTGTGCTGCCAACCATTTCTGATAGCGACGTGCCTCCATGCCTTGACGTCAAACTGTCCATCATCTTCTCTCTTGGTCTCTCCCTGCTTCTCCACCCCTCTAACTTTCTGGTTGTCACGACAGTCTCCAGTGTTCCCTGTCTCACGACAGTCTCCAGTGTTCCCTGTCTCACCACATGCCCACAGATTGTAAGGCTGTTTTCTTCTGATGCCAGTAACCAGTTTTGGGAGTTAATCTATTTCAAGATATCTTCATTGCTCTTTCTATCCTTCCGCGGTGTTGTCATAATTTTTCTGTAAAACCACATCTTCCACATAATTCCTCATTTGTCTGTTAATTGTCCACGATTTGTTTCCGTACATCAGGATTGACTCAATATAGCTCTTAAGATATCCTTTACCTACCTAGGTCGACAAAGATAAAATGTAGACTATATTTTTCATTTCATAAAATGATGCCTTTGAGCTACTCTACATTTAACGTCCTCTCTCTCTCTCTCTCTCTCTCTCTCTCTCTCTCTCTCTCTCTCTCTCTCTCTCTCTCTCTCTCTCTCTCTCTCTCTCTCTCTCTCTCTCTCTCTATGTGTGTGTGTGTGAGTGTGTGTCGATTATGTGTGTATGGGAATGAATGTATGTGTGTGCCTTTTGTGAGTGAGTTTGTGATTGCGAGTTAGAATATGCGTATGCAAGGGAGTGTGTATTTGTGTGTTACTGAGTGGGTGCATAACTGTGAGAGGTTGTGTAAATGATGTAAGCATGTATACAGGTATTTATGTATGTATGTGTTTATGCATATGTGTGTATATGTGTGTCTAGTTACCTGCATGATTCATAACATGGTAATATGCATTGCTTATGTTCACAGCATCCATTTGACAATGTTTTTACCAATGTGAATGTAACAGGCACAATAGGTAATAGATGAACGAAAGATGAGTGGTTGGAAATTCCTAATGTAAAGCTGACCTTCGTGCCCTATTTATAACCCTTTGAAAATCAAGTTCGTTCGTTCGTCCTTGAATACATCTTCCACCTGCTGTTATTAAAGTACCCACACAGTTAAATACATTGACCGGTTTCAGATGGGTTCCATTCACTTTTATGCTGCCCTATCAATTGTCGATGGTACGTGACATGCCTACCATGTTTGTAACGGGTAACGGGGAATCAGGGTTCGATTCCGGAGAGGGAGCATGAGAAACGGCTACCACATCCAAGGAAGGCAGCAGGCGCGCAACTTACCCACTCCCGGCACGGGGAGGTAGTGACGAAAAATAACAATACGGGACTCTATCGAGGCCCCGTAATTGGAATGAGTACACTTTAAACCCTTTAACGAAGATCTATTGGAGGGCAAGTCTGGTGCCAGCAGCCGCGGTAATTCCAGCTCCAATAGCGTATATTAAAGTTGTTGCAGTTAAAAAGCTCGTAGTTGGATCTCAGGTGCAGGCTGACAAAAGATGTCTGTGGTAGAGCCATGACTATAGATGTCTGTGGTAGAGCTATACAATAGATGTCTGTGGTAGAGCCATGACAATAGATGTCTGTGGTAGAGCCATGACAATAGATGTCTGTGGTAGAGCCATGACAATAGATGTCTGTGGTAGAGCCATGACAATAGATGTCTGTGGTAGAGCTATACAATAGATGTCTGTGGTAGAGCCATGACAATAGATGTCTGTGGTAGAGCTATACAATAGATGTCTGTGGTAGAGCCATGACAATAGATGTCTGTGGTAGAGCCATGACTATAGATGTCTGTGGTAGAGCTATGACTATAGATGTCTGTGGTAGAGCCATGACAATAGATGTCTGTGGTAGAGCTATGACAATAGATGTCTGTGGTAGAGCCATGACAATAGATGTCTGTGGTAGAGCTATGACAATAGATGTCTGTGGTAGAGCCATGACAATAGATGTCTGTGGTAGAGCTATACAATAGATGTATGTGGTAGAGCTATGACTATAGATGTCTGTGGTAGAGCCATGACAATAGATGTCTGTGGTAGAGCTATGACTATAGATGTCTGTGGTAGAGCCATGACAATAGATGTCTGTGGTAGAGCTATGACAATAGATGTCTGTGGTAGAGCCATGACAATAGATGTCTGTGGTAGAGCTATACAATAGATGTATGTGGTAGAGCTATGACAATAGATGTCTGTGGTAGAGCTATACAATAGATGTATGTGGTAGAGCTATGACTATAGATGTCTGTGGTAGAGCCATGACAATAGATGTCTGTGGTAGAGCCATGACAATAGATGTCTGTGGTAGAGCTATACAATAGATGTCTGTGGTAGAGCTATGACTATAGATGTCTGTGGTAGAGCCATGACTATAGATGTCTGTGGTAGAGCCATGACTATAGATGTCTGTGGTAGAGCTATGACAATAGATGTCTGTGGTAGAGCTATGACAATAGATGTCTGTGGTAGAGCCATGACTATAGATGTCTGTGGTAGAGCCATGACTATAGATGTCTGTGGTAGAGCCATGACTATAGATGTCTGTGGTAGAGCTATGACAATAGATGTCTGTGGTAGAGCTATGACAATAGATGTCTGTGGTAGAGCTATGACAATAGATGTCTGTTGTAGAGCTATGACAATAGATGTCTGTGGTAGAGCTATGACAATAGATGTCTGTGGTAGAGCTATACAATAGATGTCTGTGGTAGAGCCATGACTATAGATGTCTGTGGTAGAGCTATGACTATAGATGTCTGTGGTAGAGCCATGACAATAGATGTCTGTGGTAGAGCTATGACTATAGATGTCTGTGGTAGAGCTATGACAATAGATGTCTGTGGTAGAGCTATGACAATAGATGTCTGTGGTAGAGCTATACAATAGATGTCTGTGGTAGAGCCATGACTATAGATGTCTGTGGTAGAGCTATGACTATAGATGTCTGTGGTAGAGCCATGACAATAGATGTCCGTGGTAGAGCTATACAATAGATGTCTGTGGTAGAGCTATGACAATAGATGTCTGTGGTAGAGCTATACAATAGATGTCTGTGGTAGAGCTATACAATAGATGTCTGTGGTAGAGCTATACAATAGATGTCTGTGGTAGAGCTATACAATAGATGTCTGTGGTAGAGCTATACAATAGATGTCTGTGTAGAGCTATACAATAGATGTCTGTGGTAGAGCTATACAATAGATGTCTGTGGTAGAGCTATGACAATAGATGTCTGTGGTAGAGCTATACAATAGATGTCTGTGGTAGAGCTATACAATAGATGTCTGTGGTAGAGCTATACAATAGATGTCTGTGGTAGAGCCATGACAATAGATGTCTGTGGTAGAGCTATACAATAGATGTCTGTGGTAGAGCTATGACAATAGATGTCCGTGGTAGAGCTATACAATAGATGTCTGTGGTAGAGCCATGACTATAGATGTCTGTGGTAGAGCTATGACAATAGATGTCTGTGGTAGAGCCATGACTATAGATGTCTGTGGTAGAGCCATGACTATAGATGTCTGTGGTAGAGCTATGACAATAGATGTCTGTTGTAGAGCTATGACAATAGATGTCTGTGGTAGAGCTATGACAATAGATGTCTGTGGTAGAGCTATGACAATAGATGTCTGTGGTAGAGCTATACAATAGATGTCTGTGGTAGAGCCATGACTATAGATGTCTGTGGTAGAGCTATGACAATAGATGTCTGTGGTAGAGCCATGACTATAGATGTCTGTGGTAGAGCTATGACTATAGATGTCTGTGGTAGAGCTATACAATAGATGTCTGTGGTAGAGCTATACAATAGATGTCTGTGGTAGAGCTATGACTATAGATGTCTGTGGTAGAGTTATAACAATAGATGTCTGTGGTAGAGCCATGACTATAGATGTCTGTGGTAGAGCTATGACTATAGATGTCTGTGGTAGAGCTATGACAATAGATGTCTGTGGTAGAGCTATGACAATAGATGTCTGTGGTAGAGCTATACAATAGATGTCTGTGGTAGAGCTATGACAATAGATGTCTGTGGTAGAGCTATGACTATAGATGTCTGTGGTAGAGCTATGACAATAGATGTCTGTGGTAGAGCTATACAATAGATGTCTGTGGTAGAGCTATGACTATAGATGTCTGTGGTAGAGCTATACAATAGATGTCTGTGGTAGAGCTATGACAATAGATGTCTGTGGTAGAGCTATACAATAGATGTCTGTGGTAGAGCCATGACTATAGATGTCTGTGGTAGAGCTATGACTATAGATTGTCTGTGGTAGAGCCATGACAATAGATGTCTGTGGTAGAGCTATGACAATAGATGTCTGTGGTAGAGCTATACAATAGATGTCTGTGGTAGAGCTATGACAATAGATGTCTGTGGTAGAGCTATGACTATAGATGTCTGTGGTAGAGCTATGACTATAGATGTCTGTGGTAGAGCCATGACTATAGATGTCTGTGGTAGAGCCATGACAATAGATGTCTGTGGTAGAGCTATGACTATAGATGTCTGTGGTAGAGCTATACAATAGATGTCTGTGGTAGAGCTATACAATAGATGTCTGTGGTAGAGCTATGACAATAGATGTCTGTGGTAGAGCTATACAATAGATGTCTGTGGTAGAGCTATGACAATAGATGTCTGTGGTAGAGCTATACAATAGATGTCTGTGGTAGAGCTATGACAATAGATGTCTGTGGTAGAGCTATGACAATAGATGTCTGTTGTAGAGCTATACAATAGATGTCTGTGGTAGAGCTATACAATAGATGTCTGTGGTAGAGCTATACAATAGATGTCTGTGGTAGAGCCATGACTATAGATGTCTGTGGTAGAGCTATGACAATAGATGTCTGTGGTAGAGCTATGACAATAGATGTCTGTGGTAGAGCTATACAATAGATGTCTGTGGTAGAGCTATGACAATAGATGTCTGTGGTAGAGCTATGACTATAGATGTCTGTGGTAGAGCTATACAATAGATGTCTGTGGTAGAGCTTATTACAATAGATGTCTGTGGTAGAGCCATGACAATAGATGTCTGTGGTAGAGCCTATGACTATAGATGTCTGTGGTAGAGCCTATGACAATAGATGTCTGTGGTAGAGCCTATGACAATAGATGTCTGTGGTAGAGCTATGACATATAGATGTCTGTGGTAGAGCTATAACAATAGATGTCTGTGGTAGAGCTATGACAATAGATGTCTGTGGTAGAGCCATGACTATAGATGTCTGTGGTAGAGCTATGACAATAGATGTCTGTGGTAGAGCTATGACAATAGATGTCTGTGGTAGAGCTATACAATAGATGTCTGTGGTAGAGCTATGACTATAGATGTCTGTGGTAGAGCTATACAATAGATGTCTGTGGTAGAGCTATACAATAGATGTCTGTGGTAGAGCTATGACTATAGATGTCTGTGGTAGAGCTATGACAATAGATGTCTGTGGTAGAGCTATACAATAGATGTCTGTGGTAGAGCCATGACAATAGATGTCTGTGGTAGAGCTATACAATAGATGTCTGTGGTAGAGCTATGACAATAGATGTCTGTGGTAGAGCCATGACAATAGATGTCTGTTGTAGAGCTATGACTATAGATGTCTGTGGTAGAGCTATGACAATAGATGTCTGTGGTAGAGCTATGACAATAGATGTCTGTGGTAGAGCTATGACAATAGATGTCTGTGGTAGAGCTATACAATAGATGTCTGTGGTAGAGCCATGACAATAGATGTCTGTTGTAGAGCTATGACAATAGATGTCTGTGGTAGAGCTATGACAATAGATGTCTGTGGTAGAGCCATGACAATAGATGTCTGTGGTAGAGCCATGACTATAGATGTCTGTGGTAGAGCTATGACAATAGATGTCTGTGGTAGAGCCATGACAATAGATGTCTGTGGTAGAGCTATACAATAGATGTCTGTGGTAGAGCCATGACAATAGATGTCTGTTGTAGAGCCATGACAATAGATGTCTGTGGTAGATTTATAACAATAGATTTCTGTGGTAGATTTATAACAATAGATGTCTGTGGTAGAGCCATGACAATAGATGTCTGTTGTAGAGCTATACAATAGATGTCTGTGGTAGAGCTATGACAATAGATGTCTGTGGTAGAGCCATGACAATAGATGTCTGTGGTAGAGCCATGACTATAGATGTCTGTGGTAGAGCTATGACAATAGATGTCTGTGGTAGAGCCATGACAATAGATGTCTGTGGTAGAGCTATACAATAGATGTCTGTGGTAGAGCTATGACTATAGATGTCTGTGGTAGAGCCATGACAATAGATGTCTGTTGTAGAGCTATACAATAGATGTCTGTGGTAGAGCCATGACAATAGATGTCTGTTGTAGAGCCATGACAATAGATGTCTGTGGTAGAGCTATACAATAGATGTCTGTGGTAGAGCTATGACTACTAGATGTCTGTGGTAGAGCCATGACAATAGTGTCTGTGGTAGAGCTATACAATAGATGTCTGTGGTAGAGCTATGATATAGATGTCTGTGGTAGAGCTATACAATAGATGTCTGTGGTAGAGCTATGACAATAGATGTCTGTGGTAGAGCTATACAATAGATGTCTGTGGTAGAGCTATGACAATAGATGTCTGGGTAGAGCTATGACTATAGATGTCTGTGGTAGAGCTATGACAATAGATGTCTGTGGTAGAGCTATGACTATAGATGTCTGTGGTAGAGCTATGACTATAGATGTCTGTGGTAGAGCTATGACTATAGATGTCTGTGGTAGAGCTATGACTATAGATGTCTGTGGTAGAGCTCTGGACTATAGATGTCTGGGTAGAGCTATACAATAGATGTCTGTGGTAGAGCTATACAATAGATGTCTGTGGTAGAGCTATGACTATAGATGTCTGTGGTAGAGCTATGACATATAGATGTCTGTGGTAGAGCTATGACATCAGATTTCTGTGGTAGATTTATAACAATAGATGTCTGTGGTAGAGCTATGACATCAGATTTCTGTGGTAGATTTATAACAATAGATGTCTGTGGTAGATCTTTGACAATGGATTTAAAGAGATCTTGCAGTTTAGTGATATAGATTCCATTTCACATTTTTATTATTATGTCTTTACCAATTTACTCACAGCTGTATTTTCTTGGGCATTGATGTTACCTGGCCCCGGGGATTTACTTTTTTTCTTATGCTGTATAGCCTCTTGTGCACGTAAAACATCCCTTGGCAGTTGGAAATCGAAAAGAGTAGTCTAACGGCGCTGTCCTGGCAAAATTTCGAGTTAAAAATCTATCTAAAGTATTTTAGGATCCTCGCCGATGCTATGGAGTTCGTGCACTGAGCTGAGTTCTCCGGACTCCTGCTTGAGTTAAGAGTAGAACGGATCACTTATGGGTTACACCCGTGTGCCATTATGTTGATCCGTCGACTAAACTAAACATAGCCTCTTCAACTTTTGCTTTAAGTATTTGTCTTACGCATTGATAGAAATTATTTATTTCTGATCCATCATCAACAAAGTCCATTTATTTGATTATATTTTCCTATTAATTCCCTTGTGATATACTACAAAGGTCCCTGGGATTTTCCGTTCCTAACACTACATTCTGCTGACCCTTTAATGCCACATGTAATGGATATCCTCTGCCTTTTCACAGACAGTCACAAGTATAAATATCAAAGAACATAATGAGATAATAAGATACGTTTAGCCGTAGTCCTCAACACCAAATGATGCACATTTCTTTACAACATTACAATGAAAGGAGAAAACCCTTTGAAACGTAATACGCTTACATTGTATCTTTATGTCTGCCTATATTAGCATTTCACTTTACAGATGTAAGTAAAACTTGTCGAAGATGAAAAAATGGTAGTTTTTTTTTGGGGGGGGGGGGGGGGGGGGGGGGGGGGGTTGTGGCGGAAGAGAGAGTGTCACAGTAGGTCATAGGTTGAAGCGTCTGGCTCTGCCTCATGAAGTCTAGATTCGTTTCTCGTTTTTTTTATTTTTTTTTTTTTTTTTTTTTGTCGTTAGCACGCTTTGAACTCAAGCGTAGTCCGTACTCTTGCTACTACCCCCAGCTCACTGGATGTATTTGTGTGTGTGTGTGTGAGTGTGTGTGTGTGTGTATGGGTTTACTTTCCCTGTTACCAGTGTCCCTCGCCATCAGGCATCACTAAGACTTATGAGGTACTTGTAATTTATGTCCCCAAGTCAAGGACAAGAGGTCAACATGTTAGCCCAGCTGACCAGTGTAGGGATTGAACCCGCTACCTCGGCATCAGCACACCAGATGTTTAAGATGTAGATGATGATATTGGTGATGATGTTGTTGATGATGTTAGTAATAATGTTGGTGATGATTTAATAATGATGTTGGTGATGACTTGATGTAGTTGATGACTTAATGTAGTTGATGATAATGATTTTGGTTATGATGTTGATGTAGTTGACGATGATGATTCTGATTCTGGTGTTGATTATGTTTGTGATGATGTTGGTGACGATGGTGATGATGATGTTGGCGATGATGTAGATTGTGATGATGTTGGTGATGATGTTGATGGTGCTTTTGGTGATGATCTTGGTGAAAAATATGTTTGTGATAATGTTGGTGATTATGTTGGTGATAATGATGTTGGCTTTGATGTTGATGACGATGATGTTGATGATTTTGGTGATGATGTTGATGATGATGCTGGTGGTGATGTTGGGTATGATGTTGGCGATGATTTTGCTGATGATGTTACTGATGATGATGATGTTGCTGGTGATGTTGGTGATGATGTTGGTGATGATTTTAGCGAAGATGTTGGCGATGATGATGATGACGACGACGATGACGACGACGACGACGACGACGACAACGATGATGATGATGATGATGATGATGATGATGATGATGATGATGATGATGATGATGATGATGATGATGATGATGATGATGATGATATAAATGACAATAACAACGGTATGTACCTACATACATTGGCACCTTGCCGTCTTAACAGACGATAGTTTGTGCATTAAAAAGGCATAATAACTTTTACCTATGGCGGTAGCGAATGTGACTGATAAGGCCAATTTGCGCTGTAAATGTCCGTGCATGTGAACACGTGGTCATTTCCACCATCATGCACCATCTTACGTCTCACACGCTCGGTGTGTGACTTATCTGCAATAATTTTCTCCTTTGTCTTTATTCCATTTCTGATGTTTGCCCTCCATGCAACACGTTCAGCGGCGACTTGCTCCCAATGTTCATTATCAATGCCTGTATCAATCATGTCCCGCTTACACACATCTTTGTATCGTAGTAGAGGCCGACCCTGAGATCTCTTACCCATCTGTAATTCACCAAAAAAGATATCCTTTGGTATTCTACCATCATCCATCCTCCTAAGATGTCCTATCCATCTAAGTCTACGAAGACTGAGCATGGAATAAACCGTCACACAACCTGATCTTTCCAATACTTCAGTATTTGTGATTTTGTCTTGCCACTTAATACCAAGAATTCTTCGCAGACACCGCATATGAAAGCTGTTTAAACGTTTCTCTTGGTGTGATTAAGTTGTCCAGGTTTCACTGCCATAAAGAAGAGTACTAAGGACACAGGCTTGATAGACAAGGACTTTTGTTTTGGCAGTAAGCTTCCTGTTCTCCCAGACTCTTTTTCTTAACCTGTTCATTGTTGTTGCTGCCTTACCAATCCGGATGTTGATTTCCTGATATAGGGATAATTTGCTATTTACCACTGATCCTAGATATGTAAAATGGTCTACCATCTCTAGTTCGGCGTCGTCAATAAAGATTGATGGTACCCCATGTGCACCTTGTGACATAATCTGTGTCTTATTTTTGCTAATTGTTAAACCAAATTCAGAACAAGCATTGGATAATACAGATAGTAGACATTGCAATTCTTCCTCAGAGTGGGTTGTAACTGCAGCACCATCTGCAAAAAGCAACTCTCTGATCAGTACCCTCCTAATTCTGGTCTTGGCCATCAATCTCTGAGCATTGTAGAGGCCGCCATCTGAGCATGAGTGAATGTATATACCACCATCCTGATCACGAAAGGCATATTTCAGTAGAAGTGAAAAGTATATTCCAAAGAGGGTGGGAGCTAGTACACAACCTTGCTTAACTCCACTCTTGATTTCAAACTCTTCAGAAGTTGCACCATCAAACTTGATTATACCCTTC
>JACEFZ010020236.1:40000-97500 GCA_014155875.1 Cepaea nemoralis
ACACACATCCCGCACCAATCCACACACCCATTCCTCACCAGCTCACACATCACCAACCCATACCCAAACATCTTCCAAGCCATACACACATCTCCACTCACACATTTCCCACCCACCCACACATTTCACATCTGCTCACACACCCCATCAACCGCACATATATCCCCCACCCACACACACATCCGCCAGCCACACACATTCCCCCACCGACACACATTCCCCACGCATACACACATCCCACACACCCCCTACACACGCCCCAAAACACCCACCCACACATCCCCCACTCGCCAACACCCACACATACCAACTATCTACCACTATCCAAGAGGAAGAAGAAGAAGAAGAAGAAGAAGAAGAAGAAGAAGAAGAAGAAGAAGAAGAAGAAGAAGAAGACTGACCAAATCAAATGCCTTTGTGAGGTCGATGAAGGCAATAAACAGTGAAGAAGAAGAAGAAGAAGAAGAAGAAGAAGAAGAAGAAGAAGAAGAAGAAGAAGAAGAAGAAGAAGAAGAAGAAGAACAACAACAACAACAACAACAACAACAACAACAACAACAAGAGAGTGGAAAATGCCTATTTCTTACCATCAGGAGGATTATGTCCCTCGTCCTGATCACATTCGCCTTTTTGCGTTCACGTATCTCGAGCTGTAATTTTTTCTAAAGCCGACGTGTTGTTTGTGGTGTATCATAATCTTATTTATTTATATTAGCTTCCATGCCATATAGAGATATTTTGCTTGTTTTAAGCTCACAGAAAATGTATCATATAAATAAAGATTATAACAAGACATACTTTAAAATTTTATTTTCTCAAATATAGAATATCTTATGCAATAATCTCGCGTCATATGGATTTAGAAACATAATTCTAGTATATTTTGTAGAACAAATGTTGACATATGGCAGTTAATCTGCGCATGCGCAGCCTGAAATGATTATGTAAATGGTTTATAGATGCACAGACTTTGCAAGCCTTTAAACTTGGGTGGTCATGGTTCTCTATTTCACGCGATAATCAGTGTCCTGGATCGACATGACCTTCTTGATATCTGTAGGGAACGTAGTTTGCCACTGATTTCCTTCTTGGCAGTGACCTTCAGGGGTCGTGACTTGCAGACTTGAGGTTAACCCGTGTCAGAGGTCATTGATGCCTCTGTTTAACTGGTTAATTGCCGTAGGGTTATAAATCGTCTCATTCACAACTCCCATAACTGCCGTGAGCTTATAAATCAAACTATAGTTAAAATAGCAATTACAGTAGTTTTCCCTATACCACCCATCTTAATTTGATATATAATAAAACATGTCTGCTACTATATTAACAACTTCATAACTATGACACACCCTTGCTTTCCGTTTTCCGACATCCATTTTTGTTCTGTTATATTTTGTTCTGATAGTGTGTTGTGTGAGGGGTTGTGTGGTGGGTGGGGTGGGTGGGTGTGGGATGTGTCTCATTAACATGGTAATATACATTGTTCATGTTTATAAAATTCATTTGACAATGTTTTTGTTTTCCTATGTGAATGTATCATGCACTATTGATGAACGAAAGATGAGTGATTGGAAGGGCCGAATGTAAGACGGGCCTGCGTGCCCAATTTGTGACCCTTTGAAAATAAAGTTAAATTAAATCAAATCAAATCAAAACTTGCGTCGGTCTATACCTTTGTTTAGAATCATGAGCACATGAATTATTTAATCGTAGGACACGCTAATGGTTTATTCTGGGGATAGTGTCAAAGGTCGGAAGGGTTAATATCTTTACTCTTCTGAATTAGTCATGTGCTTTGCTGCCCTGCTACCTAAC
Source organism: Cepaea nemoralis (assembly GCA_014155875.1). Classification (NCBI taxonomy): domain Eukaryota; kingdom Metazoa; phylum Mollusca; class Gastropoda; order Stylommatophora; family Helicidae; genus Cepaea; species Cepaea nemoralis. Next base: position 41,816 of record JACEFZ010020236.1, read on the forward strand.
TTCTGGAGATCCCATCCTTCGACCTGCGCGGTGCATTCCATATTTATTAATTCGATGTTGTCCGTGGTATTCACTGCAAGTCGTTGTTGAATTTCCATTCCAGGGTTTGTTCTAGGTTGTTATGGTTACAAAGCTGCCTCATTCTCTATCCGGGCCTTTAACTTCTTCCTTCATTTTCTGAAACCACTTCAACCACACTCCCCATCGCCAGCTCGACTTTCAATCCGGCCTCCACTCGAGTGACCCTTTAGAAAGTATTCTCAAATCTTCCGTCCAATCAATGCAAGCGATCGCACCCAATGCATGAAGCACGATGAACGCTGGCATGAGCTCACTAGGTTCCTGTCAGTAACCATACCGATTGACGACTGTGCTCTCTATAAAGAGATCCTCTGCCTACCGTCGTGAAACGTAAGACCTCAACCAACAACTGTCCTTCGGCTACACCCCAGCTCTATCCACCACCTGTTTACAAGGTTTCATGTTGCCCTGGTCGGGTGCTAAACGGGTACTCCACCTTGCTCAAGTGTGCACCATAGGAGGCACCTTTCTTTTCCTTTGATAGGGGATAGACAACAATAGCAATAAACAATAATAACAACAATATACCCATTAATGCACATGCGAAATGCAAAAATGCATTACTAGATTACTCATTAATACTAGCTATTGATATAGTAATTGTAATAGGCTCCCCCGATGGTGTTTCCACCTTGGCGCGGTAGGGGAGCTTGAGTTTCTCAATAACCCTGAGAGCTATGCCGGCGGTAGCGTAGCTACCAGCAGGGCCTCCCAAGCCAGACATGTCAAAGGGTAGAGAACAGACAAAGAGAAACACCCTGGTCCTCCAGGTTAGGGGTCTAAGCGTGGGGTTAACATTCCCACCTTTGTAAATACTATTTTGTTACGAAACAGATAAATAAGCCTCGAATTCTGACTGACTTATTTGGACAACGACCTTGGAACGTTAAAGGACTTTTGAGATTTGGAACATGGAATGTACGGACACTATATCGAGCTGGAGCGGCCGAAGAACTAACCCGGGAGCTGGTTGAATATCACATGGATAACACAGCAATTCAAGAAATAATGTGGCCAGGAGAGGGTACTTTAGAGAAAAATGGAATGATTGTAATATATGGAGGAGACGCCCAACATAATCATGAATTAGGAACAGGATTTGTCATCAAAAATGAGTTATGGGGGAACGTTCTAAACTATAAAGCTGTTAATGACAGGATTAGTAAATTACGAATAAAAGGTAAATGGAAAAATATAACGATGATTAATGTACATGCACCTACTGAAGAGAAAGAAGATGATAATAAAGAAGACTTTTATAATGATCTGGAAGATGTCGTAGAAGAAACCCCCAAACAGGACATCCTGATTGTGCTGGGAGACTTCAATGCAAAAATAGGTAGAGAGCAAACTTATAAAAAAGTTGCCGGTATGGAAAACCTACATACAACTTCACATGACAATGGATGGAGAGTCATCAACCTAGAAGAAGCCAAAGGACTGCAGATCAGCAGTACCAGACTAAAAAGAAAGGATATACATAAACAAACTTGGAAATCATGTGACAAGAGAATCTATAATCAAATAGATCACATTTTAATTAACAACAAAAATGCATCAAGCATACAACAAGTTAGATGTTGTAAAGGAGCTGAGTGCCACAGCGACCACTTCCTCGTTGGAGCAAAATTTAAAATAAAACTTAAGAGAGCATTCTATGCTAAACTACAAAGGTTACACCCAACATATAACAGAGAAAAACTACAAGAAAGTACAGTCAAAGAGAAATTTGCAGATGAAATAAAATGTAAACTTTAAATTCTTACACCCGTTGGAGGAAAGCGTTGACCAAACTTGGTTGAACATCAAGAATACAATTAAAACTACCACAGAAGAATGTCTTGGTGTGTTAACCACGCATAGAAAGAACAGATGATTCAATCACAATTGTGAAGAAGCAGTCATTAGGAAAAAGATTGCCAGACAGTTGTGGTTAAATGACATCAACGACATCTAAAATGAAGAGCAATATAGAACTGAATGTAAAGAGGCTACAAAAATAGTTTGGCAGCAAAAGCGAGAATATATGAGCAATATAATCAAAGATATGGAAACTAATCACCAGAAAAACGAATCCATGAAGTGTTTTTAAAGACCAGAAGTCAATGAAACGAGGGCACCAACACAACACATATGGTTTAAAAGACAAAATTGGGAAAATGATAAATGCCAATGAGAAAATGTGTAACACATGGAAAGAATACTTTGTTGAATTACTAAATTGTGAAGCTCCTAGTAACACTTTCCCACAGGAAGCGGTTCCAACGTGTGAACCATAAATTGAAGAACCTGCTTTTGAAGAAATCCTACATGTAATAACACGACTTAAAACCAATAAGGCAACTGGGGCTGATGGAATTGCTGCAGAATTTATAAAGGCAGGTGGTCATGCATTACATCTAAAGCTATACGAAATAATAATAAAAATCTGGAGGACAGAAGAATTACCCCATGACTGGAAAGAGTCATTATTGATACCTATCTTTAAGAAAGGAGACAAGTTCTAATGTGAAAATTATAGAGGAATATCACTCCTGTCCATAAGCTATAAGATACTATCCGCGGTATTACTAAATAGACTAAAACCATATTCAGAAGACCTATTAGGTGACTACCAGGCGAGTTTTAGACAAACCAGAACAACAATAAATCAGATATGTCTCTTACGACAAATAGCCGAGAAAAGTTGGGAATATTATAAGAGATCTCCATAAAATTTTTGTGGATTTTAAAAAGGCTTATGATAGTGTCCATAGGAATAGTCTATGGAATGCTATGCAGGAATTTGGAATACCAAGGAAGTTAATCAACATGACCAGACTATGCATGGAAGATATTTATAAAATAGTAACATATAAAGGCAGGAAATCAGACCCTTTCCAAATAACATCTGGCTTTTTGTCGACAAAACACGACAAAAAGCCAGATGTTATTTGGAAAGGGTGTTTTGTCTGGCTTGAAACAGGGTGATGCACTATCGCCGCTCCTTTTCAATCTGGCTCTAGAGAAAATTGTAAGGAAGGTAAAGGAGGAATGTGCTTTTGGAGGAACATCCAAACTGCTCGGTTATGCAGATGATATAGATATTACAGGGGAAAATGAATAAAAGACATTGGAAATATTGACTCACTTAAAGGAAAAAGCTCAACAAATGGGGCTAGTTATCAACCAAGATAAGACATAATATATGGTAATTTCAAGAGAAGGAACGGCTAAAAACTCTGGCCTCATACAAATAGATAATATGACCATTAAAAGAACGGAAACATACAAATACCTGGGTACAATCTTCAACTGCTCCAACATAATAAGGGAAGAATAGAAGCTAAAATCAACTCTGGAAATAAGATATACTGTGCACTACAACATCTGCTAAAGTCAAATGAGCTATCTCGTAACACCAAGATTACTATACACAAAACACTGATTAGACCAGTTGTACTGTATGGCTCTGAAACCTGGAGTACAACTAAAGGAGACGAAGCCTTGTTACAAACCTTTGAGAACAAAGTCTTAAGACACATCTTTGGGCCCATTAGGGATACACAAAGTGGAGAGTGGAAAAGAAGAAGCAACAAAGACATTTATGATCTGTTTAAGTCCCCGCTAATCACTTGTATCATGAAGACTAATAGACTACAATGGCTGGGGCATATAGAAAGAATGGAAGATAATAGGGAAAGAAAACTCGCTTACACTCAGGAAATAAATGACCTATAGACCCCGAGGTAGACCAAGAAGGCAGTGGAGAGATAATACATATACAGATCTACAAGCACTCGAAATCAACGACTGGCAAGAGAAGGTCCACCAGAGAGACGAATGGAGACGGATTGTATCTGCAGCAAAGAACCTCAATGGCTCGGAATGCTGAGAAGAAGAAGAAGAAGAAGAAGAAGAAGAAGAAGAAGAAGAAGAAGAAGAAGAAGAAGAAGAAGAAGAAGAAGAAGAAGAAGAAGAAGAAGAAGAAGAAGAAGAAGAAGAAGAAGAAGAAGAAGAAGAAGAAGAAGAAGAATAGGCAAAAGGAAATATGCCGTACAACAGATATGAGAATATATAGCATAAAGGGATTTATTTGAAGGAGATATGTGATCATGGCGCACCGGTGCTCTATGTTCACCTTCCCGAGGGCTGGATGGCTTGTGGGCAGGCATACCACGAATTCATATTTGTGGGACAAGTACCTAAAACGATTAATATCTCTCGAAATGGGAAGGCAGGATTCGAAATAGACGACAGGAGAAAAACACCAAGAGTCATAACCTGGGTCAGCCTAGAGAGTGTCAAAGAGGTAAAGAGACGAAGCGGTCAATTTTCAGCCGGGGAGCAAGCACAACAGGAGTCTTCTGATTATCATAACCCCCCCCCCCCCTCCCCCGTTCCCCTCCCCCACCACTCCCAAAATGTTTCGGCCCATTTACCTTCTGTACACTCTCAAGGGGCGGGCCCGTATAGGTCATGACGTTTTTCTCCTGTCGCACGTATTCATCGAGGTGTTTCCTTTGTCGATATCGCTAAGTGTGAAGACCCAGAGGCCATGCCACCCTCGGGGGCGGGGGAGGGGGAGGAATATTGAGCACCCGGTTCATTTACTAACGTTGACACTGCACAGTATCTGACCGTTGGAAAGCCAGCTTCTTCCCCCAGAAGTTGGCCTCAGTCTTCCCTCTGTAATGGTTAGCTATGATTCTAACAGTAGACGTCATTGCTGCCGCGTTGCCTTCTTCGTGCCCCGTTCACGACTTGCGGATTCAGCCTTCTCAACGTTCCCAGCGGAAGCCAGTTCTTCCTCTGGGCTCATTGTATTAAGACTTGGGTCTCCTCCTTGATCCTCGCTTTCGCTGCTGGGCGTGGGCCATGCAAGACGTACTATTCCACCCCAAGCGGTCGTTGACGGCGCTTGACTACAGAAGTTCGACTTTGGCGGACATTTCTGATTCGAGTGATAGCTACACCCAGCATGGCCGAAATATTAGGCGAATGAGGGGGCTTCTGATGATCGGAAACTGCAAGCCACGCTTACTCAGCGCCAGATTTTATATCACTATAAAGGGACGCAACACGAGAACATTCTGGGTAGTTGTTCAAAGATATACAACAGGCAGTCTTAGTGAGCCTGTCTCCCTGGCCTAGGTGTTAACGACATTGTTCGTAAACCCCGTATATCCATGTGGAGAAAACAGCAGCTGAGATAATCGGCAGCCATTCGAGCCATTGAGGTTCTTTGCTGCAGATACAATCCGTCTCCATTCGTCTCTCTGGTTGACCTTCTCTTGCCAATCGTTGATGCCAAGTGCTTGTAGGTCTGTATATATATTATCTCTCCACCGTCTTCTTGGTCTACCTCGGGGTCTACGGTCATTTATTTCCCGAGTGTAAGCGAGTTTAGTTTCCCTATTATTTACCATGCCGGTCTCTCTAGGCCGAGGGGTTACAATACTTCCTCCGTAATCCCGTTAGAACTGGGAGCGGTTCTACCCCCGCTGGTGACTTGCGGGATAACTGAGCTGGCCGCTCAGAAAGCAATGGCAAATTACTGAGCGTAATCTTGCCAAGAAATCAACAGACAGCTGAAAGATGCTGCTGTTGACAGCGATGTCCTGTAAAGGATATGCGAATTTTAAAAAAAAAAAAATTATTTTAGATTCTTTCTATATGCCCCAGCAATTCGGTTTTCTGAAAGGTAAAAGTTGCACTGATGCATTATTTACACTTAGACAAATTTGTGAAAAAACTATTGAATATAGTGACCAGCAGAATATTGTGTTTGTAGATCAGGAAAAGGCTTTTGATAGAGTAGACAGATACAGATTATGGACCATCCTTGAAGACTATGGGATAGAAGGGCAACTGCTAGAAATCCATCATAGCCATGTACCACTCGAGCCAAAGTGCAGTAAGAACACAGGAAGGTATATCAGATATGTTCACAGTCAATGAAGGAGTGAGGCAGGGATGTGTGCTCTCTCCCCTGCTATTCAATATCTACATGGACAGAATTTCCAAAGAAGCAAGTCTCGACAGAACAGATTCAGAAAATTTAGAACTCTTTACTCCAGATGAAACAACTGACCCACAGGGAATAAATGAACTTCTATTTGCAGATGATCAGTGCCTGATTTTACAGCGACGAGGGCAGACTACAAAATCATATTACTAATCTGAGTTCAACCTGCAGCAGATACAATATGAGTATAAACACAGCCAAAACCGAAGTAATGCAAGTTAGCAGATCGCCAGGCCCACTAAGTAAACAGATAAATAACACACCTCTAAAACAAGTTAAAGAATTCAAATACCTTGGAAGTATGATCACAGAAGATGGCAGATTAGACAGAGAAATTGAAATCAGATGTCAAAAAGCTAGTGCACTTACATATCAACTATCACCCTTACTGAAACATCCAAACATACCCATGTCCGCAAAACGACAGATAATAAACAGCATATTCACACCAACCCTATGCTACCAATCTCAAACCTGGACTTCCCCGGGAAGGTTAACCCGGTCAACAAATGCCCGCAGAAGTCGGATGTGTCGGCCTAACGGCGCAAGAACGCAGCTCTGCTGTAAACAGGCACAACGCAATCACGTACGAAAAAAAAACTCCGGATGAGCGAAGAAGAAGAAACCTGGACTTTATCCAAATTACACCTTCGCAAAATCAACACCTGCGAAATGAGATGCCTGAGGAGAGCTGCCAACTTAACAATCCGAGACCGAGTAAGATATGTTACTATCAGACAGACTGTGGGATCAACACCTTGTGCCACATTTATTGAAAGACAGAAGACCAAGTGGTTTGGCCATGTTGTTAGAATGCAACATCAGCAACTACCATCACTGGCCTTACATCAAAGATCATCTGCGACGAGACCACGAGGACGTCCAAGAAGAAAATGGATTGACGACATCAGAGACATTGTACAACCGCACGGAATGACACCATCCAGTGCCGTACACCGGGCGCTGGAACGCAAATTATTCCTCCCCACGACGCTTGACGGCAGAAGTGGAAGATGATGATGATGATGATGATTGTAGTCTATTAGCCATCATGATACCAGTGATTCGCGGGGACTTAAGCAGATCATAAATGTCTTTGTTACTTCTTCTTTTCCACTCTCCACTTTGTGTATCCCTAATGCGTCCAAAGATGCGTCTTAAAACTTTGTTCTCAAAGGTTTGTAACAAGGCTTCGTCTCCTTTCGTTGTACTCCAGGTATCAGAGATATGCAACAATAAAAAAAATGTCTTAGTGACCAGGTGGTTACGTCCCTCTGTCTCGTACTCCGAAGTTCGTCGGTTCGTTTCCGGGTTACTTAGTTCGGTTCACGAGTGCAATGTTCTCGCGGGGATGTGCCAGAAGCATTAACGAACCGACGACGTTTATTTTCTCGCGGGGATGTGCGAGAAGCATTAACGAACCGACGACATTTATTTTCTCGCGGGGATGTGCGAGAAGCATTAACGAACCGACGACATTTATTTTCTCGCGGGGATGTGCGAGAAGCATTAACGAACCAACGACATTTATTTTCTCGCGGGGATGTGCGTGAAGCATTAACGAACTCAATCAATCAATCATGTGCCATGCCGGAAAGCGTGGGCGGTCATGACTCGCCATTTCACTCGATCACCAGTGTCGTGGATCACATCAGTGTTCCTGTCTCGTCCATGCCATGTGGCCAAGCCATCCAGGTATTTTCCTCTCGGTCTTCCTCTTGGTCTGTTCCCTTCGATCTTGCCAGTTGTTACTAAGTTCTCCAATCCATTTCTTCTCATAACATGTCCAAAAATTTTGACTGTCTACGTCTAATTTCTCTAATCAGTTTACGATGTTCATTTGTCTCATGTAGTACTTGGTCATTGGTTTTTCTGTCTGTCCATGGTATTCTTTGCATTTTCCCCAGAAACCACATTTCTGCAGCCATCAGATGCTTTTCAGCTTGACTGCTCATTGTCCAAGTTTCACATCCATACAAAAGAACAGGCTCTATGTATCCCCTCAACACTCTTTTTCTCGTTTCAATTGTCACTGATCAGCTACCGCCCGCCTCGAGCTGGGCAGCCCCCAGCCAATTGGGTGCTGATCCGCCACAGCCTGCCTGCTTCAATGGGTGCTTGGGGCTAGGACAAAATCTGAATCGCAGGCTGTAAAACCAATGCACCAGGTACAAACAAAAATAAATATAGAAACCTCAAGCTACGGCTTGTAACCTGGAACGTGAGAACCATGTGTCCAGGATTTTCCACTGACTTGACCAATATTGACGATGTGAGAAAAACGGCTGTGATTGATGCCGAACTCAATCGTCTAAACATTGATATTGCTTGCCTGCAGGAGACTCGCCTCGCTGAGGAAGGGTCACTCAGGGAAAACAACTACACCTTTTTCTGGAAGGGTAGAGGGCAGGCAGAAAAAAGGCAACACGGTGTGGGCTTTGCAGTGAAGAATTCGCTACTGTGAATGAATGAAATTCCAGCAGGAGGAAATAAAAGACTATTATCCCTGCGCTTGGCAACCTCTTGTGGGTTTGCCACCATTATTACTGCATATGTACCGACACTCGATTCCTCTGATGATGTGAAGGATTCGTTCTATGAGGAGTTAGACTCCGTGATCAAGGCAGTTCCAAAATCTGACTACATTTATATGCTCGGTGAATGTTTTTCATCTTGCTAAAGGCTACTTTCGCCATGGCGATTCTTGTTCTAATCTCTTCAAGGCATCTCCCATCAGATGTTATGACTGTTCCAAGATAATTGTACCGATTCACTTGTTGAAGAATAATTCCATTTACTTGTATATTACATTGTGGCACTTCTTCCTTCCTAGTGACGACCATAACCTGAGTCTCTTTACAATTTAATTCTAACCCCAGTTGCTCACTGTGTACAACAACCGCATCTACTAATTGTTGCAGGTCCTGCGCATTGTCTGCAATTAATACTGTATCATCTGCATATCTAATGTTATTGATGTTTCGTCCTCCAATGCTGATTCCATTTATATCCTCTACATTTCTGAAAATATTTTCACTGTATAGGGAAAAAAGATCTGGAGACATCACACATCCCTGCCTAACACCTCTCTTAATTGGCTGATACTGTCCCACTTCCTTATCAATCATTATTGCAGCTTGTTGTTTCCAATATATGTTTTTTATAAGTCTAATGTCTTTCGCATCAATTTGTAGATCTGCAATCATATCCACCATGCTTACATGTCTAACTCTATCAAAAGCCTTTGTATAGTCAATAAAGCAAAGATGTATATCCTTGTTTACTTCTATAGCACGTTCAATAACTGTTCGCAGCATATACACAGCATTTACTGTACCCTTTCCTTTTACAAAACCGCATTGTTCTTCCCCTATTTCAGGTTGTATCTTCTTCCTCACTCTTTGCATGATAATTCTTAGCAAAATCTTTGTGATGTGACTCATTATACTAATTGTTCTATGTTGATTACATTCCAAGGTTCCTGATTTCTTTGGGATTGCAATAAATACAGAGTTACATAATTCAGGAGGTATATCTCCAGTATCATATAATGTGTTCAGCAGTCTGGTGACTTGCTCTAGTCCAAATTCTTCTAAAGCTTTAATCATTTCTGTTGTGATGTTATCTGCACCGGGGGCCTTGCCAGCTTTCATATGCTTAAGAACATTTCGAACCTCCATCTCCAAAATTGGCGGTCCTTCATTATTAAATCTAATATCATACTGTTCGTCTCTGTTATCATCATAAAGGTGTTTCACATAATCTGTCCATACATGTAGAATCTGGTCTTTTTCTATTATGATTTTGCCATCTTCAGTTTTTAGACACCCTGTTGATGTACTTGTTCTTCTATTAGTAAGTTCCTGAATTCTTTTGTGCACTAATTTGGTATTTTGACTGTTGTGTTGGTTTTCAATTTCTAAGCACTTTTCCTCAAGCCATGCTTCTTTTCCCTCCTTACATAATATTCTGACTTGTCTGTGAATTTCTTCATATTTGACAGAATTATTTTTGTTGAGTCTTCTTGTTTCCATGAGTTGTAAAATTTCTTCAGTCATCCATTTCTTACGACCCACCTTCTTTAATTTTGGAATTGTTGTTTCTGCAGCCACATTGATTGAATTCTTCAACGTTTCCCATTGATCATCCACATCCTGGAATAGGATCTCTAGATCAGACAAAATTTCAAATCTGTTCTGTACTTCTATGTTGAATTTGTTTTGTATTTCCATGTCATTACTCAATGTACACAAATCATATTTAGTGTTTTCTGTTATATACTTGACTTTCTTCAACTTTATCCTCAATGTTTCTGTAAGTAATCTGTGGTCACTATATCAATCAGCACTGGGAACTGTTTTTGCTAGTGTTAATACAATTCTAAATCTTCTGCTAATAAGAATGTAGTCAATCTGGTTTCTAATCCTACTATCAGGACTCCTCCATGTCCATAATCTTCTAGGGTGTTGCTTGAACCAGGTGTTTCCTACAATCATTTCCTGTTCTTTTGCCCACTCTACGAGTCTGTATCCTCTTTCATTTATCTCTCCTAAACCATAGTTTCCTACTGTGTATCTATCCCCTTGATTTCCTACTTTTTGCATTGAAGTCTCCTATTATGATGTTTATTTCTGAATTTTTACATTTCTTTAAGGCAGACTCTATTTCATTATAAAATTCTTCTACACTATCTTCACTGGATTCTCCTGTTGGGGCATATACTTGAATAATATTTATGCTAAAAGGTCTGCCACTTAATTTAACTAGTAGAACTCTGTCCGACACGACCCAATATCCTTGAACATATTTTGTTGTTTCCCGGTTGTCATATATTCTGAAGGGAGTGGGAAATCACTGTGGTGCATGACCCATTTCTAATCAAAGAAGTTGGGCCCCATCCTCTTCTGTCTTCAATAACCTCAGAATATGACCCTCGAGTTATCTGCAGGCCTCGTCTTATTTAATTTAGTCTAGGAGATATAGATTATGGCCCTGGTGAGAATAATGAATACCAACTGGGATTCTGCCCCTTCTCCAAAGATTCTTATAGCTCTGGAGCCACCCTTTTGTTTATCAAATCTGAGGAAAGTCTGGATAATTCTCTCAGCCTGATTTATGTTAAGAAAGCATGGATATTGAGCAGTTGATAGACCTAGTCTTTCCTCCCCATTTTTAGTATTTCATCATGATTGAATTTGTTTTTAAACAATTAAACACATAACCAATCCCAATAGATCTTGACCACATGATGTGCACATTAAATGGTGAATCACAGATAGGTTGAACTAATAAATCAACATAAGATCAGTGACAGTTAATTATTTATTGAATGGGCCTGTGTCTTCTGCCTTGGTAAATACACTTTCTCTTGTGGTGTGCACACGATAAATTAGAAAAATGCATATAGGACCAATGTCACAGACCATCAACAAATAAGCATCAATACATGAGATGTCAATAAGAGTGGAAACATGGTATACATTTGAATGTTGTACATGCTAAGTGTGAAGATGATGAATCTGAGTGTTGTGTGTTTTCTTTCTAAGAGAGAGATAACCATATGATTTGGAGGATTAGGATAGGCCTGGGTCCATTTATTGATAGATCCACTTCAGGTCTGCCCGTGTAGCTCCTCTGAAGGCCTAACCATACTCTGCTCATGGCCAAGTCATCCTCCATCTCAAGTGCGGTTCATCTCTTTCTCTCTGTGGTCTGGTTTGGTTGTTGGCCAGTTGGTTGCCAGTTGGATGCCAATTGGTTGCCAATGGGTTGCCACCAAGACTTCACTCGGATTCAGACATTCTGCATTCCCTATTTGAAAATCGGTCACACTAGCTTTCACGTCTGTTCATCAGGCAGTTTGCAGAAAGAGTGCGCGATTAACATATTCTAAGCGGGTTTTCAAATGGAGGCGTTGTCACGTGTCTCTTTTTAGCCAATGATCTCTTGTGCCTTGGCTGATGAAATCTTTCCCAGAAATGACGTCATCTGTCACTTGTTCAGTTCCAGTTTGAGTTGTGCGCCGTCAATTGTTTTACATTTTCCCCTCTTCTTGGCGTGCATTCTTGGCAACTGAATAATGGTGGATAGTGGTTATGCCACATGGCCCCACCACAGATTGTTCTACGGTATGGAACAATGTTTCCAACATTTTCAGTTATCAAGCTGTTCCCGTGGTGTCCTCCCTTGTATTCTCTTCTGCATCTGATTGACCTGGTTCATCAGGCACTGGGTGTCGACTCAGGAAGTCCGCTCCCACATTCATTTTCCCAGGAACTTATTCAACCTGGAACGAGTAAGGTTGAAGAAGCAGCGACCACCTCATAAGTCGGGCATTCAGAGTCTTGGATGCTGCGAGAAACATGAGTGGTTGATGGTCACATTGCACTGTGAAGTGTTTGCCATATAGGTATGCCTGAAATTTCTGTACACTCCATACGAGCGCAAGACATTCTCTCTCGATAGTACTGTAATTTCTCTCTGTTGCATTTAATTTCCTGCTAGCATAGGCTACAGGGAATAGCTCTGATGGTACATCTTCCTTTCTCTGCAACAACGTTGCCCCAATTCCTATGTTACTGGCATCGGTGCGCAGCACGAATGGTTGGTCGAGGTCTGGTAGATGTAAGACTGGATGAGCAGTTAATGCCTGCTTTAGTGCTGTGAAAGCTCTCTCACAGTCAGCTGACCAAGTGACTTTCTCTGGTTTCCCCATTTTGGTAAGATCCGTTAAAGGTGCTGACAGAGTGTTGAAGTCCCTGATGTATTTTTGATAGAATCCACATAAGGATACAAATGATCTTACATCCTTCTTTGTTTTTGGACGAGGTGCTCTCTGGAGTTTGTCCACATTTCCCTCTTGTGGAGTTATCAGTCCATGAGATATTTTATGACCTAGAAAGTCCAATTCTTGGAATCCTATTTGACACTTCTTTGGTCTAGCCGTCAATCCAGTTTCTCTGAGGAGCCTGAACAAAAGATGCAGTGTTTCTACATGCTCTTCAAATGTTTCAGTTGCGATCAGGATGTCATCCATGAAGTGACTTATGTCTGGATGCTGTAGTGGGTCAAGTAATTTTCTCATCATACGTGTAAAAACGCTGGGAGCATTACTTAATCCGAATGGAAGAACGTTGAACTCATAGTGTCCTCCAGGCGTGCTGAAAGCTAACCATGGTCTAACTTCCGGTTTTACAGGAATCTGATAATATCCCTTACTGAGATCAATCCTAGTAAAGTACTTAGCTCGGTTGAGTGCTGTGAAGAGTTTATTCTGATCAGGCAGAGGTTCTGCTTGGAATTCAGTAATGGCATTGAGCTGTCGATAATCGATGCACAATCTATGTTCTCCACTTGGCTTTCTCAATAAGACGACGCTAGCACTGTAAGGTGATTCAGATGGTGAGATTATTCCTGCGGTGAGCAGCTGTTGTATTTCTTCCTCTAAAGTCTTTTGCTTTGCATAAGGAACTGGGTAAGTCTTGACTCGCACAGGCACTGTGTCATTTAACTTCATGTCAAATTCCTCCAAATCAGTTCTTCCTGGCTTATCAGTAAGTACTTCTGCATATTTTTCCATAAGTTCCCTAATCTGCTTTTGCTGATCCTTTGTTAAGTTGGGGTTGATTTCCACATCCTTAAAGGTCTCTTTGGCTTGCAGTGGGTACTCGACTCCCATTGTTGATTCTTCTTCGACTTCAGTAGCCACACTCATGACCATCAGATGTGCAGGTTCGGTGGTTGAGGGTCTTTCATGATACTTCTTCAAGAGGTTTATGTGAAATACTTTCATCTTGCCTTTGACTGAAATTCTGTAGTTGGTATGTGAGATCTTCTCCGTCACTACATAAGGTCCTCTCCATCCAATCAGCAGCTTATTCTGACTGGTTGGAAGCAGCAACATCACCTTCTCTCCTACCTCTAACTCTCTATCCTTTGCTTTGCGGTTGAAACTACGAGCAATTCTTCGTCTGGCTTGACGTAGATTTACATTCGCTTGATTCCAACTGTGTTGTAAACGATTTTTCAACTCGGCGACATATGTAGATGCAGTCACGACTGTATCATCTGTAGTGTCATCGGTCCAGGTTCGAAGTAACGCCTCAAGTGGTCCTTTCATCGGTCGTCCAAACAACAGTGTGGCTGGAGCAAAACCTGTTGAGTGATGGGGTACTTCCCGGTAAGCGAATAAAGCTGCGGGTAAATACAAGTCCCAATCCTCTGTCTTCTCCTGGGCAATTTTGCGCAGGATACTAATCAATGTACCGTTCCACCTTTCCACAAGTCCATTTGACTGAGGGTGATATGGTGAACTGAAGATATGGCGTGCATGAAAAAGTCTGAAGGTCTCTTCCATGAGCTTACCACGAAACTGTGAACCGTTGTCCGTCAAGATCCTTTGTGGGAATCCTAGACGGGTGAATATTCCTAATAATGTATCAGCGACGTGTTTGGAGTCACAGCTGGGCATAGGAACCGCTTCGGCACACATGGTTGTTGTGTCCACAAGCGTTAATATGAATCGATTTCGCCTCTTCGTTGCTGAGAGAGGTCCGACTATGTCTACAGCCACTTTCTCAAATGGAATTCCAGTGATTGGCGATTCACCCAACATTGCCGGTGGTGTCCGGTGTTTTGGTGATACTTTATGACACTGTTGGCATGATTTTACAAACCGTTGTATGTCTGTGTTCATCCCTGGCCAAAAGTAGTGTGTTGTAATCCGCTATGTAGTAGCGTTGATATCCATATGCCCACTGAATGGTAGACTATGACCCATTTCCAAGATCTGAGTCCTGTATGGAGTTGGTACAACAAGTTGATTAAACTCTTGTCCAGCTCGTCCGGCTTTTCTGTAAAGAAGTGCTGACTTCATGAACAGATCACCTTTACGTAGAGGTAAATGTGATTTTGGCAGTTTTCTGAAGCAGGGTTCCAAGGTGCTGTCGCCCTCTTGTGCCCTCTTCAGTTCCTCCGTTCGAGGGATTGGCGTAGTTGTTTCTGGAGTCTTTTTCGCCTGGGATCGAGTGGTCATGGTCGCCATCGCCACAGGTTGAACAGGTTCTCCTATAACAATAAATCTACAGCCGAGGATTACAGGATATATTGGATCGTCCAAGACTGCTGCCTTGATTGTCCCAGTGACATACCGCGAGGCTATGTTCACTTTTGCCACTGGAAGAGACATATTTGTTGAACTCTTCAGTGGTCCCTGTAATTCCACTATTTCCTCTGTCACCTGTTCAGGGTGAACTAAGGATGATGAAACAACACAGTCATACGATAATCCAGTATCATATAAACAGGTCGTTTTGAATCCATTTAGCAAGATGGATTCTACAACCGGAATACGTGATGATGTGTCTTGATGAGGTGTCTGTTTGGACGTTTCACCAGTGCTCACTCTTTTCTCTTTTCGGTTGGCCAAACAGGCTGCTGTGTGTGGAGGTGGCTTCTTCCTGCAATTCTGAAATGTGTGACCTCTAATTTTGCAATGGGTACAGAATGGTTTTTCCTCCTTCGGCGCTGTTTGGGCTGTGTTTTGAGTGTTTTTCTTGGATTTCCCATTTTTCTTGGTGGCTAAAGTGTTTTCACCCTCCTTTGGCTTTGGAGTTTTATCTTGAGAGGGGGTGTTGTTCGAACGTCCCTTTCCTCCCATCTCCTTCTGAGATTTTTCAAATCTCTCTGCCAGGATGATTATAGTTTCTAGGCGGTCAGCCCCGTTTTGGGTTAAGAATGCTTTCATTTCATTCGACATCTTCCCCTTTATCTGATCAATGATGATCATTTCACGGAGTCCCTCAAAACTCTCCTCAAATCCTCCTAAGCAAGCCCATCTTTGTATGTATGACCTCAGTCTTTCAACTAGTTGCTCATAACTCTCACCCGGTTCTTTCCTTGCGGTTTTGAAACGAGCTTTGTAAGAATCCCCGTCCACTTCGAATCGGCTCAAGAGTGCCTTTTTGAGTGTTTCGTATTCCTGTTGTTCCTCACGAGTAAGCCTCGAGAACACGTCATACGCGGTAGATCTTAAAGCCTGCGCTAACTTCGTCGCCCATTTCCCTTCTTCAAGCCCACAGCTGACAGCCATTGCCTCGAAGCGTGATAAAAATCCTTCGATGTGGTCAGTCTGTTCATTGAAGGAGCGGAAATGACATAGCTCCTGAATTAAGGTGGGAGACATGAGGATGTCGTTCTGTCACTGGCAATCCTGATGAGGTTGAGCGTGTAGGACCACTCCCTTTCTCTAGTCTCCGGATCTCCAATTCAGTCTCCATCCTCTTCAACTCCAGTTGGTGTTGACGCTCTCTCTCTCCTTATCTTCCATTTCAGCCTGTAGTCGTTTCTCTTTCTCCTCCAATTCTGCTTGAAATCGTTTCTCTTTCTCTATCTCTGCCTGAAGTCGTTTTTCCCTCTCCTCTAATTCAGCCTGAAGCTGTTTTTCTTTGAGGGCCAATTTCGCTTGCAGTCTTTCTCTTTTGTCGAATGCCTCTGAAATATAGTTAGCTAGCTCAGGGCCATCTAACCCGCATTCCCTACCTGTTTCTGTTATTTGGGCCCGAAACTTAGCAGTTTCCGCCATGCCTAGAATTTATTGCTTTATTTCCCTGCCTAAAAAAAATATAAATGCAGTGTGGTCTGATCCGCGTAAGCTTGTCAGTCCCTGATCTGCAAGTATACAACAGAGCATGCACAATATTAAACACTTTATGTTATGTCTGTCTGTCAATGCTGGAAAAGCCAAAGGCAGCAGGCATTGAAGTAACCAGAAGTAATCCCTAGTAAAAGAAAAGAATCTGAAATTAGACAGAGATTTCCCTCCGGATAAGATTTCCCGGTGGTTGATGAAATGCTGTAAGATCAGACTTCTCAGGAAAAGAACACCTTCTCTGGAAGAGAAGTAGGGTTTGAATAGTAGATTCACACTCTATATTTCTCCTGGAACACCTTTTTCTGAAGTATAAACCTATTTGAAAGATGCCCTCCTTATTCAGAAGAAATGATCAGTCACCTACTCTTATTTATCTATAAATGTCATTCTTATCATGTGGCTGTCAATCAATACCCCACATGGTATCTGTTATATCATATCAGAAAATGACAATGTTCAAAATCTAAAGATATCTGTGTTAATGTTTTATGTAATACAATGTTTTATGTAACCGTTCAATTACACAATGTTTTATGTAACCGTTTAATTACACACAATGTATTATGTAATTGTTTAATTTATTTATGGGAACCATCCAGGACGTAGCCATCCCAATATGTCATATATTCTGAAGGGAGTGGGAAATCACTGTGGTGCATGCCCCATTTCTAATCAAAGAAGTTGGGCCCCATCCTCTTCTGTCTTCAATAACCCCAGAATATGACCCTCGAGTTATCTGCAGGCCTCGTCTTATTTAATTTAGTCTAGGAGATATAGATTATGGCCCTGGTGAGAATAATGAATACCAACTGGGATTCTGCCCCTTCTCCAAAGATTCTTATAGCTCTGGAGCCCCCCTTTTGTGGTTTGCACAAGATAAATTAGAAAAATGCATATAGGACCAATGTCACAGACCATCAACAAATAAGCATCAATACATGAGATGTCAATAAGAGTGGAAACATGGTATTACATTTGAATGTTGTACATGCTAAGTGTGAAGATGATGAATATGAGTGTTGTGTGTTTTCTTTCTAAGAGAGAGATAACCTTATGATTTGGAGGATTAGGATAGGCCTGGGTCCATTGACTGATAGATCCACTTCAGGTCTGCCCGTGTAGCTCCTCTGAAGGCCTAACCATACTCTGCTCATGGCCAAGTCATCCTCCATCTCAAGTGCGGTTCATCTCTTTCTCTTTGTGGTCTGGTTTGGTTGTTGGCCAGTTGGTTGCCAGTTGGATGCTAATTGGTTGCCAATGGGTTGCCACCAAGACTTCACTCGGATTCAGACATTTTGCCTTCCCTATTTGAAAATCGGTCACACTAGCTTTCACGTCTGTTCATCAGGCAGTTTGCAGAAAGAGTGCGCGATTAACATATTCTAAGCGGGTTTTCAAATGGAGGCGTTTTCACGTGTCTCTTTTTAGCCAATGATCTCTTGTGCCTTGGCTGATGAAATCTTTCCCAGAAATGACGTCATCTGTCACTTGTTCAGTTCCAGTTTGAGTTGTGCGCCGTCAATTGTTTTACATTTTCCCCTCTTCTTGGCGTGCATTCTTGGCAACTGAACAATGGTGGATAGTGGTTATGCCACACCGGTCCAAAATAAATGCCACTCCTCTATGAAGATCTTCACCTCCAGAATAAATAATCTTGAAATCTTCTTCTATCTTGATGCCTGCTCCTGTCCATCTCGTTTCGCACATACCTAAAATATTAATTTTTTCCCTTTCAATTTCTTGTTTTATGTTCTCTAATTTTCGGTCGTTGTTTAACGTCCTAACGTTCCAAGTTGCTAATTTTAATGTCTCTGTCCTTGTCTTGCGACGATCAGTCTTTAAGCGAATCATGATATACTAGGCACTTTTAAAGAGGTAGTTTGCCGTTGCTTACGACATTTATTTTCTCGCGGGGATGTGCCAGAAGCATTAACGAACCAACGACATTTATTTTCTCGCCGAGATGTGCCAGAAGCATTAACGAACCAACGACATTTATTTTCTCACAGAGATGTGCGAGAAGCATTAACGAACCAACGACATTTATTTTCTCGCCGAGATGTGCCAGAAGCATTAACGAACCAACGACATTTATTTTCTCACAGAGATGTGCGAGAAGCATTAATGAACCAACGACATTTATTTTCTCGCTGGGATATGCTAGAAGCATTAACGAACCAACGACATTTATGTTTTCGCGGGGATGTGCGAGACGCATTAACGAACCAACGACATTTATTTTCAAGGGTTCACAAATTGGGGACACAGACCCGTCGTACATTTGGCTCTTCCTATCACTCATCTTTCGTAGATCAATTATCTATTGTGCATGTTACTGTCGCATTTTATTTATAATGTCGTCCCTGGGATGAGGGGAATCAACATCGACATCCTTTTAACCCCATATCACTATCTTGAGGATCTTCTTGATTTCTGTCCACAAAACCCCGTCGGTCCCTGGATCCCTCCCTCTCTCTCTCTCTCTCTCTCTCTCTCTCTCTCTCTCTCTCTCTCTCTCTCTCTCTCTCTCTCTCTCTCTCTCTCTCTCTCTTTTACTACTGTACCAAGCCCCCTCTCATTCTTTTCCCAAAACAACACTACACAACACTGGCTCTAACAAAACAACAATTTAGTTTAATAGAGAAAAGTGTCATGTATGTGCAAAGTGTATGAGTAGAATGTCTGTCGTATAATCTAGTGTGTATGCAGAATCAGACCGAACAGCCAAGGAGCACAGTCTGCTTCATCATCGTACTGGCCACACCACAACACCATATCAGGGACAGAAAACCTCACCCAGATGATGTGTCTCTCAGGCCAAGTGTCGACTTCCTCAGATAGCTCGTGGACAATCAGGATGCTTGGTCCTCAATATTGGAAAGCAGTCCAATATTGAACATCAATCTAATATACACAGTGTAACTACTCTGTTCATAAAATTTCTGTGGTCAGAGAATCCTAAAATTATTGTTACTGTCACTTTGGAAAATCTAAATGTTAGTATTTCACGTGTTGTATGAATTCCCCAATGTTAACACACAATGTTGCTGTTCCAGGTATTTATATCTACTAGTGTTCCTGGTACAAGTGTTATTTTCCCTGAATTTAATGTGATGTAAACTATCACTTAATAAACACCTTTATACAATAATAGTTCCTGCTCAGCAGAGGCCAGGTTCCTGCAGACCATCTGGGTTATGGACCCAGTGCAAAAGCCTCTCAGTAAACTCTGCCTTCAATACTCGAGCCATGACTTTCTATGACTTTGTTGCTAGCTTCTTGGTAGAATAACGTGGAACAATCGAGTGGAACCATATAATTATTCCTGTTGTAGATGGAGACTATGAAACCACACACTGGATAGATGTCCGCGGATATACATCAACAATAGACACTATAGTCTCTCTCTATAAACAACTAGGAATATTGCACACGTCCGTAGTGCTTCACAACTTTTGGTCGACTACCCCAAATTTGTTTACCTCAACTGGTTTAATACTGGGTCTGAGTGACGTCACAAAACTGTCTAGACACTAGACCGTCTAGAATCTATTTTTTCTCTCTCCTGTTTAGACTGGGTGGAAACAACCCGCCGTCTATTCCGCTTTCATCTAGGGACCTGTCCCGGCACTTCAAAAAGTCTTGCTGTCTGTAATCTAGAGAATTCTTGTCCCCACAACAAAAGATCTGGCCGCCTTACATCCAGACAGAGTGTCTCCAACTTCAAAGGATGGCTGCCGCCTTGCAGACCAATGGCGCTATAGTCCCTCCTCGATCAACAACATATTAAAGAAATGCCGACTGTTTGTACACGTTTGGCGCGACTTTCTGTCATCGATCGACATCCAAAATTTATTGTGACAGTTACATTCACATGGGGGAGGAGGAACATTGTCAAATGAATGTTCTGAACATAATCAATGCATATGAACATGTTATGAGATAAGTAGGCAGACACACGTACAATCGAACATTCATAAACGCATTCATACATACCTGCACGCAAACTTACATCACTTAAACAAACTCGCACAGTTATGCACCCACTCAATAACACACAAATACACACTCCCACACATACACATATACTCACAATCACAAACTCACTAAAAAACGTTAATTTATGCATACATACGCTCTCTCTCTCTCTCTCTCTCTCTCTCTCTCCTCTCTCTCTCTCTCTCTCTCTCTCTCTCTCTCTCTCTCTCTCTCTCTCTCTCTCTCTCTCAGGCCCACATATCCTATTTCATACATACAGCAAGGCACGAACATAACCCCTTCCCATACACACATAATCGACACATTCACACTTTCAGACATGCAAATACACAAATAGAGAGAGATGGCAAGAGGTCTAGAGACCGGCGTGCGGTCCGTGATAAGTACCACGTTCTACAAATGATCTTCTACGTGATGAAAGGGCTGATCAGAATCATGATTGCAACCTTAAACGACACACATGAAGATCTTCAAGTTTCATTAACTTTACAATTTGTTACAACTATAAAACAAGAACACCCTCATCACTTGCAGGGGAAATAATCACAACACTATCCATTCGCAGGAAACGAATCGAATTTCCGCTAAGGAGAGTTGAAATCGAAATAAGAAATGTTCCTTTTGCGGATAAATCTATGTCAGTGGGTTGTGCGTGCGTCAGTATGTAATTTAACGATGGAGAGATGGTAGACAGGAAAGACTCATTGTGCTCTGGCGAAATGTAATGGGGAAATGTTGCCATTTTACTGGATGAACAACACTTCATGTTGTGACCTCGGTTTGCATCCAGATCACTGGAATGATTGATTCATGCATTCACTCATGACTTCACTTTCTTTCTTTCTTTCTTTCTTTCTTTCTTTCTTTCTTTCTTTCTTTCTTTCTTTCTTTCGTTCTTTCTGTCCTCTCTTTCTTTATGTCCTCTCTTCCTTTCTGTCCTCCTCTTCTTCCTCATCATGATCCTTATTTTGCTCGCTGGCTTTGAACTCAAGCGTAGTCCATACTCGTGCTACTACTTCTAGTCCCCTGGACTGATGTTTGCGTGTGGATTAGCTTTCTCTATTGCTGGTGTCCCTCGCTTATCAGGCGATCCCACCCCGACATCAGAAGTACTTGTAATTGACGTCCCGAAGTCAAGGACTAGAGGTCAACATGTTAGTCCAACTGAACTGTGTAGGGCATCAGCACATCGGATGTTAAAGAACGAGCCCTTGTATATATTCGGCCATGCTAACCTCACTGTGTTAAGTTGAAGTCAGTGTCGCTAAATTAGTTAACTATATGTAGCCAGATTTTATAGCCATATGATGATTGGTTGAAATAAGGTCAAGGTTGAGGATGTTTCCTCCATGAAACCTATATTTCATTAATCTCCATTCCATTAGCGATACACTCAATTCCCTACTCACACGGAATCTTGTATCTTAGTTTCCACTAAACATACTTCCTGTGACCCCCCCACTCCCCCCCGCCCCACCCCCCGTTTCGTATTTCTTGTACGTATCTTGTTTCGTTCGTGAAATACAATGATGTATCTAGAACAGTGGTTCTCAACCTTTTTTGGCCCGTGCCCCTCTTCACCATATTTTTAGGACGTCATTCTCCCCCCCCCTCACCATATTTTAAGAACGTCATTCCCCCCCCCCCCTTTTCGTATTTCCTCCCTAAAAATTCCCCCCTGCCCCTACACAGTATACGTAATAATTGAAGCTAAATTTAATAGCACATACTAAAACAAGTCTAGACATCTACATAAAACGTGATTTGCATATCTACGTACGTTATAAAATGAATTTCAGAAGGGTGACACGTACAGAACTGTAAAGTAAGAAGGGAAAAACAATATCAAGTAATCGGTTCTTGTATTAACGCATTCTAGAAATAATCTAAATCCCCCCTCCCCCCTGGAAACCCTAAAATTCCCACATGAGAGGGGGGTGGGGGAATTCCCCACGGGTTGAGAACCACTGATCTAGAACATAAAAATGAATTCAATTACATTTTAAAAGTTTTCCATCATTACTGATTGGTTTACATCCCCTGGGCATGCAGTTTGAATTTTTATATTTAAGATCAGATCTTTGTTTTTGCCAAACCGTCGAGATATTTATTACTCTGCCTTCCTTTTGTTCTTTTCTCCTCAATCTTGCCAGTTGTAACCAAGTTTTCTAATTTATTTCTTTTCATAACGTGTCCGAAAATGTTGACAATCAACGTCTAATTGCTCAGTTTACCGTTTTTATTTGCTTCTTGTTTTCCTCAGTTACCAAATGTCCACTGCCAATGGATATTTTTCAACTTCTCTGCTCATTGTGCACATTTCATATCCATACGAAAGAAAAGATTCTATGTAGCACTTTAACACTCTTTTCTCTCGTTGGAATTGACATCTTTTTATTAGCCAGTATGTTTTCCATCTTGCGATTCTTGTTGTAACCTCTTCAAGTCACCTTCCATCAGATGTTATGACTGTTCCGAGATAATTGTACCGGTTCACTTGTTTAAGAATATTCCCAATTACTTTTATATTACGTTGTGATATTTCTTCCTTCTTAGAGATGACCATAATGTCTGTCCTCCCGCTAAAGCAAACTAGTTAGTTAGTTGCCTATCCTTTACAGGAATCACGAACAGCCAAAAAATGCTGGGGTTGACTGCTGACAGTCAACCCCAGACTTTTTGGCTGTTCGTGCTTCCTGCGCGAGTTTGCGTTCAGGTAGTTTGCCATTGCTTTCTGAATGACTGGCACTCATACCATGTGATGAAAAACCAACGTAAGGCGGCTGGTGCCAAATCGCCCACAATTGTGTTTCGAATGCGGTATGCATGATTACGAACTGCGTCCGTAACCTCTTCGCCACGGAGCCGACATAGCAAACAACTCAACATAAACCTGTCTAGAAAGTCTTGTCTTGTTTTTTTAAAAAAAAACAGTTTATCATCCCTGAAGTTTGTACGTCCCAAGTGGTAATTAATTACTTCGTATCGTGAATAATTATTTCGCAGTCAGCTATTTCGCAATCAATCACACAGCAGCTTATAATGCATTTTAAAAAAAACAACAGTTTTGGCATAAGTCTTTGGCAATCTCTGTCATACGCCGATGCCATGTCTCTGTTATTGTTGTATATAAATTGTCTCTCATAGCTTCTTTTTGTTATTGTTGTCTCAGACATGAAATCAATTGTAGGATAAATTGATAACACTAGGAGCGATGTCACAAAATCAAGGTTTAAAAATGCATAGAGGAATGGCGCAGACAATAGAAATTATAACCTGATTTCCCTTGGGGAAACGTTACTTCAAGAGACAGTATTATACCGCCACTTAAGTAGCAATGTAGACGAAGGGGATGGGACGGATAAATATACCAGAATAAGAATATAGGAGGCTAGAGGACCTGGTGTAACACGTGGTTTGTGGACGTCACAGGAAATTACAGAGATGTGGTTCCTGAGACGAGTGTTGCGAATTCCTTGATCTGCCAGAGTAACTGACGACGATTGTTTGAAAGAGGCTAATGAAACTAGAATATTATATACAACAATAAGAAAGAGACAAACAGCTTTCCTTGGCCATGTTATGAGAAAAGAGACATTGGAGAACATTGTGACAAGTGGAAAGATCGAGGGGAAGAGAGGCAGAGGCTGACCAAGTGAAATGATGCTGGATAGATAGAGACGGTGGCATGGAGGAAAACCATCAGCAGAGTTGATCCAGAAAAATCAAAGACCGAGATATTTTTTAAGAGGCAGGAACGACTACGCTAGCTGGCGTGGCACTTGATGATGATGATGATGATGATGATGATGATGATGATGATGATGATGATGATGATGATGATGATGATGATGCTGATGATGATGATGATGAAAGGAAATTAAATTTGATGGCATGGGCGATCAAGCCTCTCTACATCGCGTGGTCTCCAACTGTGTGTATTTAGAATCACAATAAACTAGGGATAAATACAGAGGTGGTGTTTCCCTTGCATTCCGTCGGTTTGAATATTGTTTGACAACGATAGCCTGTCTAAAAGGACAGAACCTGCAATATACCAACAACAAATAAGAGGTGTTGTGTAGCGCCCTGTACCCATCGATGGCAAAGTCACAACGTTTTGGGCTATGATGTAGAGGTAGCTGCCCCAGCAACTAACTCCCCTACTCTTACTGACCATCGTGGTCCATGACCAAACTCTGGCAGCTCAACTCTAGATCAGGAGGTGTCTCCATCACCCTCCACCTCGTCGGACGCGCTATAGCACAGTCAATCAACTAGCAATGTTCACGCAAACAGTAAGTCACAGCACATGAGTCAGCAATAGGGTGATCATACAGTTATAGTTGAGATCTACGAAAGCCACACGGCCAACTGATGTCAGTATGAAGAAATATCACTGCTATAATTCCGTCTTCTTACTTCTATCAGCGCCAAACAATACATCTGTGTTTATTTATGAGCTCTCAGTATGTAGGGGGACACTGTAGTTAGTGTTGCTTCATTTTTATTAAAATGGCAAAACTGTATGTGTCGCTATGTTCTTCTATGCCGGTCTCTGTGTCTAAGGGCTTGCGGACGCGAGTCGTAAGCGCGTTTAACCGCGTTCGAAACACAGCTGTGACCGATTGGGCAGCAGACCGCGTTGCGCTGAATTTTAACGTCTTGGTAAAGGAGCCAGTCGCTCAGAAAGTAATGGCAAACTACTGAACGTAAACTTGCCAAGACATCGACAACAGCAGTAAAATGCTGGTGTTGACGGCGATGCCCTGTGAATAGGAAATGCAAAAACAAAAAAATGTTCTTCTATCCACACGTAGGGATTAAAATCTACACGTTAACTTTTTCTTGTGTGTGTGTGTGCGTGCGTGCGTGCGTGTGTGCGTGCGTGTGTGCGTGTGTGTGTGTGTGTTTGTGTGTGTGAACATATTCTGAAAGAGTAAAGAACACATGTGTCATTTTCGATGTAGTCACCACTGCGTTCAATTCAAGTCCTTCCGCGCTAATAAAGTGAATGGATTCCTGTGGGGTGAGGGTGGGGGAGGGGTCACTACACGATGTGCTTAACCAAGTCTTGAACAGTCTGTCACAGACATCACGCCTTATTGGGATATCCTAATCCACTCATGCACTTGCTGGACTGACACGCATGCATCACCATACTGGACCTTCATTCTCCGATGAATTTCTCTAGATTTCACCCCTTCACTGATCAAAACACGGATAACAGACGCTGTTCCTCTCGGGTGCGTGTCAAAAGTAGGGCGGCCAACTTTAAACTGTCCTTATGACGTCACCGTCTGCACCGTGGTGTCACGTGGTTAACACTTTTCACATCCCTAACAACTATATTGACAGATTACAAGACAATGGCATGGTGATTGTAATTTCTATCACACGTTAAAGGTGTTCATTTAAAGCCCCCTAGTATTAACAAGGACACCTGGGTATCAAATATATATGTGCCACATTTATATACTAGCGACTATTTCCTATTTACTGTAAAATATAATCGGATCTTCCACTTGTACCGAAACAAATATAAGCGATTCTTTACTATTTTCTGTAAAATGTAAGCAGATCTTTCCTTTTCACTGTAAAATGTAAGCTGATCTTTCCCACCTGCTGTACAATGTAAGCTGATCTTTCCCATTTGCTGTAAAATATGAACTTATCTTTCCCACTTGCTGTAAAATGTAAGCTGATCTTTCTCATTGGCTGTAATTAATAAAAACGTATCTTTCCTACTTACAGTAAATGTAAGCTGATCTTTCCCATTTGCTGTAAAATAAATACTTATCTTTCCCACATTCTGTAAAAGGTAAGCTATATTTCCCATTTACAGTAAAATAAAAACTTATCTTTTACACTTACTGTAAAATGCAAGCTGATCTTTCCCATTTGCTGTAAAATAAGGGAGCGACTTTCATGGGTTTCCCCTGTGAAACAGGAATGGATCGTTCATTTTATGAAATAGAGCGGACCTGTCTTTCTAAGACATGAAAGCCATTCTGTCTTACTCGCCAGCGTTGTGGTTCAAGGGTAGTAATCACTTCACCATTACCCGACATACAGAATTCTAAATGGGCTGCAGACGATGTACAGGCAGACTGTCTTGCGTTGAATTAAATGGCATAAGAGTCAGTCCTTCAGAAAGCAATTGCAATCTATTGATCGTAAACAGTCTCTAGTACATCACAAACAGCCAGCTACATCTGAAGTCGGAGTGGGTTCGCCTCATGGCGAGGGACACTGGTAATAGCCAATCTCCAAGCAAAATTCAGCCCAGTGTTATTAGAAGTAACGTGTATGGACCATGCCTGAGTTTAAAAGACAAAATAACAACAATAATAACAAATGTTAGTGATTATTGCGACGTCATGTAAATGATGTGCAACTGACTTTTAACCTTCGTGTTCCGAAATATGAGAGGATCCTTTCCATCTTCTGGAACCAGATTTAGAACAGCCAGTTAAGCTGATGATTTACGTTTCTAGATGTCGGAGGCACTAATTGCCAGAGTACAGCTTAATAACAGTCTGGAATAGACACTCACAGGATGTATGTGAGGGATCACACAGGATTTATGTTAGGGATCACCCGGGATTTATGTCAGCAAACACGTGGGATGTTCACCAATACGTTTTTAATAAGAAGCGTAAATTCTGGTATTTACACTGATTATTACCAGGCTTGAGCCTATAGGCTTGGTCTCGTCGGATCTGTCTGTCTGCATATCTGCTATCTGTCTTGTTGTCTATCTAACTAGTCTCACGTACTTACCCACTTACATGTCTGCCTAGTTATCCACCTACCTAACTATGTCTGCTTGCTTGCCAGTCTATCCGTCCGTCTACTCAACAACTTACTTACCTACATACCTACCTACCTACCTATATACCTACCTACCATATCTATGTCTGCTTGCTTGCCAGTCTATCCGTCAGTCTACTTACCAGCCTACTTACTTACCTACCTACATACTTACCTACCTACCTGCATACCTACCTACCTACCTACTTATCTACCTACCAACCTACCTACCTGCCTACATATCGACCTACTTACCTCCCTAAATACCTACCTACCAACATATCTACATACTTATCTACCTACCTACCTACCTACATACATATCTAACTACATATATACATACATATCAAATAAAGTCTGTTCGTTCGTTCGTTCGTTCTACCTACTTACCTACCTACATACATATCTACCTACCTACCTACACATATGGGTAAGGGTATCTGTGTGGGTGTGGGTGGGAATATTGTGCGGTATGTATGTGGGGGATATGTGTGTGGTGTGTAGGTGGGGATGTGTGGTGGTATGTGAGTGTGGGATGTATTGGTGAGGGATATGTGTGTGTGTGTGGTGCGTGGGTTGGGAATATTGCGTGATAGGGGATGTATGTGATGTGCGGGTGGGGGATTGGGTTAAGGCATGTATGGGTGGGTGGAGGATGTATGTGTGGGTGGTGGGGTGTGTGTGTGAGTGGTGTGGGGGTGTATGGATGGTTAGGGAGATGTGTGTGTGTGTGGGGGGGGGGGGGTAGGGAGATGTCAGTTGGTGGAGATGTGTGTGTATGGTTTGGGGATGTGTGAGTGGATGTGCGATGTGTGGGTTGGTGGGGGATTGTGTGCGTGGGTGGTGAATATGTGGTCAATGGAGATGTGGCTGGGGGATGGGTGGTTTAAGGTGTGGATGGGGAGAGGATGTGTGGGTTAGGATGTGTATGTTGGTGGGCGTGGGATGTGTTGGTTGGTGGGGGAATGTTTGTGGTGGCGAGTGTGTTTTGGTTGGGGGAACAGGTGAGGAGAGAGTGTGTGGGTGGGGGATGTGCGGAAGGGGGATGAGTCTGTTGGTGGGGTATGTATGTGTCCCTTGGTGTGCGTGTGTGTGGGTAGGTGGGGGTGTGTGTGTGGGTGGGGTGATGTATGGGTAGGTGGGAGATGGGCCTTATAACACAAAAACCACTGCAGGAGATCCTCCTCCTGGAAGGTAAAGTATTTTTTGTCCACATTGTCAAAGAACATTTCAAGCCAAAATAGGCCTAATCAGCCATCTTAGAACTCACGGCTCCAAACTTTCAACCCCACTGGATGAAAAGAATGATCACTATCATTCTTGACAGACAATCAACAACATGTGTATGCGATGGAATGTGTATTTGTTTGTTATTGAATTGGTGCATAACTGTGAGAATATGTGTAATGATATAAGTATGTTTAAAGGTATATATGTATTTGTTTATGCATGCGCGTGTGTACTTGTGTCAGCCTACCTG
Source organism: Cepaea nemoralis (assembly GCA_014155875.1). Taxonomy (NCBI): domain Eukaryota; kingdom Metazoa; phylum Mollusca; class Gastropoda; order Stylommatophora; family Helicidae; genus Cepaea; species Cepaea nemoralis. The sequence goes on from JACEFZ010020236.1 coordinate 70,847, forward strand.
CCTGTCTCACAAATGGTAATATGCTTTGCTTATGTTCACAACATTCATTTGACAATGTTTGTATTTATATGAGAATATAACATGTATAATAGATAATTTATGTACCAATGATAAGTGTTTGTAAGGGTCGAATTGAAGATGGGCCTGCGTGCCCAATTTGTGGTCTTCTCTCTCTCTCTCTCTCTCTCTCTCTCTCTCTCTCTCTCTCTCTCTCTCTCTCTCTCTCTCTCTCTCTCTCTCTCGCTCTCTCTCTCTCTCTCTCTCTCTCTCTCTCTCTCTCTCGCTCTCTCTCTCTCTCACATACATATGCGTTTATTACTTAATTGGTACTTCTACATCTGTGTATTATAGTTAACTCATGCTTATCCATGTATGTACGTTAGGTAACTCATAATTACCCATTAATGTACTTACCACATTATTGTCTTTCTGCTCCAGGCCAGCCTGAAGACTTCCTACGACCCAGGTGACACCATGATCTACTTCGACTACCTCGCCAACGGTTTGATCACTCTCTTCATCATTTTCAGCACCTGGTTGATCGTTGTCATGGCAGCCGAACGCTACATCGCTGTCTGTCATCCTCTACAGGCCAGGAAACTGATCTCACTCAAACGCACTCGAATCAGCGTTGTCGTCGTCTTCGTCGTCTGCGCTGTTTCCACGATACCCATCTTCTTGGAAAGGACCATAGAAACAGAAACCTGCCCAGATGGAAGAACTATGTACATCCTAGTTGAAAGAAGTGAAGCCTTTGTGAGGCTCAGAAGAATCTTATGGGCAACCTTTTATGACTTCGTACCGTCGGCAGCTCTAGTTTACTTCAATTTGTGCCTAATTATTCAAATCCGCAAGGCAAAGAAGCTTCGGGAACAGATGACTCTTAAACATTCATTGGTTTTCTATAGCCCTTCAGGAAAGAAGATTAGCGTTCATAGCTTCAAGTCTAAACACGATGTATTGCTAAATGCTGGAGACACGAAACAAACCCCAGTGAATGGCAGCAAGACATCATTGCTCAGTCTCAAGTATCTACAGTCTGATGACAGACAGAAAACAGCGTCTCAGTGTAATCAACAATGCAACTCCAAAGTGAACCAATACTGCCAGCTGGACTCGTTTACAAATGGAATACAAAAGAAGCACAATCTTTGTTGCGTTGAAGCCGACAGCCGAAGAGGTGATGATCTTTTGGAACTTAATGAGCTTCGAACTGATCAAGGAGTTCAGAGTTCATTAAAGTTCAGAGTTCATGGTGATAGAAATATCCAACAGAAGAGGCCATCGGATTCGGCGTTAAACAGCGTGACAGCAACTCTGGTTGCAGTTGTGTTGTTGTTTTTGATTTTAGTGTCGCCTAGCGAGCTCATGAAATTCTCTGTCAGTTATACTTCCGCCAACAAGGATCAACAGTTGATTGTCACGTACGTGACCAATTTTATGCAGGTTCTGAATTTTTCTCTCAACTTTGTTCTCTATTGTGCCGTGAACAAAACGTTCAGACAGACTCTACGTGGTCTTGCCTGCTGTTGTTGGTTAACTGCTCAAGGATGAGAGAGTTCAGGTGATCCTATAGCGTTAGTGTCGATCTCTGAGGCTTTTCATGGATTGCAACTGCTGGAGTCAGGAATCGAGAAGCGAGCTTATTTATGCTAAAGCGTAGTATCGTTCTCTGATGCTTCTCGTGGATTGCAGCTGCTGAAGTAAGTATTATCAAGAAAAACGCTTGTTTATGCTACAGCGTAGTGCCGATCTCTGATGTTTCTCGTGAATTGCAGCTGCTGGAGTAAGGAATCGAGAAGGGAGCTTGTTTATGCTGCAATCATTGGCACCTTGCCGTCTTGACAGACGATAGTTTGTGCTTCAAAAAGGCATAATAACTTTTACTCATGGCGGTAGCTGTTATGGGTGTTATAGGGTGGTTATGCTGCAATATTAGTGTCGATATCTTGATAATTCCTGTCTGCTGAAGTGGGGAATCGAGTTCGGAACTTGATTGTCCTACAATTATAGACTAAATCCCTTGATGGTTCTTGTGGATTACAACGGATGGAGTGGTGGGAGGTGGGGGGGGGGGGGGGGGGGGGGGGGGGGGGGGGGGGGGGGAATTGAGTACGGGACTTGATTATCATACAATGATAGTCTACATCTCTTAATGATTCTTATGGATTACAGCTGATCGAGTCAGGAATCGAGTGTGAACTTGAATATCCTGCAATGTTAGAGCCAATGTTTATATAATTCTTGTGGATTACACCTTCTGAAGTAAGGGATCAGCGCTTGGTTATCCTACAGTTTCAGCCTCTTCATGATTCTTGTGAATGACAACTGCTGGTACAGTGTGGAATCGAGCGTTGAACTTCATTATTCTATAATGATAGTGTCAATTGTGTGACTAACTGTGGATTCAGCTGGTTGATCGGAGAATCTAGTAATGAATTATTCTATAATGATTAGTGTCAGTTGTGTGACTAACTGTGGATTCAGCTGGTTGATCGGAGAATCTAGTAACGAATTATTCTATAATGATTAGTGTCAATTGTGTGACTAACTGTGGATTCAGCTGGTTGATCGGAGAATCTAGTAATGAATTATTCTATAATGATTAGTGTCAATTGTGTGACTAACTGTGGATTCAGCTGGTTGATCGGAGAATCTAGTAATGAATTATTCTATAATGATTAGTGTCAATTGTGTGACTAACTGTGGATTCAGCTGGTTGATCGGAGAATCTAGTAATGAACTTGAATTGTTGCTAACTAGCTTGTTGCTAACTACCTAGTTGCATATCATTTACATGACGTAGCAACTCCTGCATTCTGTGGGAACTGTTTGTGATTCCTGGGCAAGTTTATGTTCAGTAATTTGTCATTGCTTTCTGAACAACTGGCACTCACACCATTTTATGATAACCAACACAAGGCGGTCTGCTTCCAAATCTCCCGCAGCTGTGGTTCGTACGCAGTTTGCGGGATTACGAACTACGGCTAATCTATAGAGATGTGTTAATGTGATTACCTGTGGACTACAGCTGGTGGAGCGGAGAACAGAGTCAGGAATTTGATTATTCTAACATTTTAGTGTTCGTCTCTTGATGATCCTTGTAGATTATAGCTGATGGATTAAGGAAGTCGTGTATGGCAAGTAATTATTCTAACATTTTAGTCTTAATCTTGTGATGATCCTTGTGGATTACAGCTGATGGATTAAGGAAATCGAGTAAGGAACTTGAGTATCCTACACTTTTACTGCCAATCTGCTGATGATTCTTGTCGGTGACAATTGTTGAAGTTGAAGTCGAGAATGAAACGTGATTATATTACAGTTTTAGTCTCAATCTTTTGATGATGTTTGGGAATTACAACTACTACTGAGTGGAATAGAGCAAAAAACTTCATGTTTCTAGTTTTATTGTTATCTCTTGATGAGTCTTGTGGATTACAACTTCTAGATTGAAATAGAACATATAACGTGATTTCCTACAACTATAGTGTTAATCTCTTGGTGAGTTTTTGTATTTAACTATTTCTAGATTGAAATACAGCATAGAGCTTGATTATCTTACAATTTTAATGTTGATCTCTTGATGATTCTTGTGGACTGAGTTAGTTGCGTTGAGTTAAGAACCAAGATAACAACACACGTACGTGTCATCCATCCTCATCTGCAACAGCTGATAGATAGAGCATTCTTATGAGTTGTATTACATGTGATGGAAAGCCCATATTCCACATGATTTCCCAAAGTTTCTGATGTTGTACACAGTCAAATGCCTTTGAATAATCCACAAAACATGATAATAGGTTTACATTAAATTCTCTGCATTTCTCTATTATTAAACGCATAATGAGAATGCGATCTCTTGTTCCTCTTCCTTGTCTAAATCCAGCTTAAACCACGTTAATTTCTTCTTCCATTTTCTTACGAAGTCTTCCCATTATGATTTTTAGTAGAATTTTACTTGCATGACTGATCAGGGCAACAGTTCTATAGTTGGTGCATAATTTCAGGTTGCCCTATTTTGGTATTAGAATGAAGATAGTTCTCTTCCAATCTTTTGGCCATATACCATATTTCCATATCTTTTTACATAATGCGTGACAGATGTGTATGCTTTCTTCTCCTCCTGCTTTAATTAGCTTAGCTGGTATCTCATCACATCCAGGTGATTTACCATTCTTCAGGTTCTTTATTACCCATGCAATTTCATCTAATGAGGGTTCAGTTTCTGTTTCTGCTGTCGTTGCCTCGTGTATCTCATTCATATCCTCACTGTCACCTGTCACTCATATCATACATTCCACTGCAATACTCCTGCCATCTTTCTAGAATTAGTATAGATTCTGTTAAGGTATTTCCCATCTTGTCACACACACCATTCAATTGAGGTTGAACATTTCTTGTCAATAACTTCATTTCTTTGAACATTTCGTAATCTCTTCCAGCCTTATGATATTGCTCTATTCTGGTACAGCAATCTTGTATACATTGATTTGTGTCCTTTCTTGTGTTCTTTCTTATTTCTCGAGTTAAAGATTTATACTTCATCCTGCCGTTATCGGATTCACCTCCTTTCAGTTTCAGTTCCCTTCGTTGTTTTATTAATTCTATTGATGTAATCCATGACTTAAGTTGCTTTTTCTTGGTCGGAATTAAATCTTTGGCTGCAGTTATCAAGATATCTCTAACTTGTACTGCCAGTTCATCAGGTGTCATTTCCTCTTGTACAGACATCAAGACCCCAAAACGATTCCTAACTTCTACAGTGTTTGCATCTGGTATATTTGTGAGATCAAAACGAAATGGCCTTGGTCCTCGGGTAAGCTGTTTAAGTTACTGATGATCTGTATCACTGTCTGCACTTCGTAGGGATTTTGCAGATGTTATGCTTGATCTCCATCTTCTGTGTATTAAATATAATATATCTGATTTTTGGTAATACTGTCCGGGGACTTCCATGTGAAGAGTCTTCTTGGGTGTTGTTTAAAAAAGTATGTTGGCTATCATTAACTCATTTTCTGTGCAAAATTCAATTAATCTGTCACCTGCATATTTTCTGTTTCCCAATCCAAATTTTCCTAAAACGTATCTCTCATTTGCAGCTCTTCCTGTACCTACTGTTGCATTAAAATATCCCAGTATTATTGCTATATCATTATGACCAATCTTATTTAATGTGTCTTGCAGTTTGTTGTAAACATCTTCAATTTCGTCCTCCTCTGCTGTTAAATTAGGTGCATATATCTGTACAAGTGTTGTGTTTTTTGGACGGCCTTTAAGTCTAATAGTGAGGATTCTATCACTAACTCGGTTATATCTCAGTAAAGCTTTTGCAGTTGTTTTATATAAACAAAATGCCACTCCACTCAGGCCTCCGGCGTCTTTACCAGAATAAATGAAAAGACTTCCATTTTCAGTTGTAAAATGTACCTTGCCTTTCCACCCATGTTCACTAATTTCTAACATTTGGATATTTAACCTCTTAATCTCATTACATACTACTTTAAGCTTCATCTCATACAGACTTCTTACATTCCACGTCCCTATTCTCACTCTTTTTCTTAGTCTGACACAGGGGATTTCCTTTGTAACACAGTCAGGATTAACTCCGTCATCACGATTACTAGTACTGGTCCCTGTGTCACACTCTTCCCCAGTCTTATCTGATCTGCCTGGCCTGGTGGTCTCGCCACCAGATCTCTTTCTTATTATGTTTTCTGGTATAGTTGTTATGGTTTCTTGGCAAGTTTTGCAGAAGGTAGTTTGCCATTGTTTTCCTTCTGGGCAGTGACTGTACTAGTCGGTGGCCATAGACATTGTCTCTACTGATGAGATCATCTGCCTATCGCCGCAAAGTGTAAGACCATAATCAACAACAATCTGTCGGCTGCTCTCACACTCCATCTACCACCTGCTTCCATGGCTTCACGTAACCCTGATCGGGGGGCTAAACGGGTACTCCACCTTGCCTAAGGGTGTCCCGTAGACTAACGAAGGAAAGGAGGCGTCTTACATCTCCTTTGATAGCTGTACCCCACTAACCGTATATATATATATATATATATATATATATATATATATATATATATATATATATATATATATATATATACTAGCTGACCCGGCCCGGCTTCGCCCAGGCCCTGGAGGGGAATCTATCTATCTATCAGTCTGTCTGTCTGCTTGTTTGTCTGTCTGGCTGGCTGACCCGGCCCGGCTTCATTCAGTCCCTGGTGGGGAGCATCTAATTTAATTCATATACGTAGTCATATAAGCTCTCCCGTTCCCGACTATCTGTCTGTCTCTCTGTCCCGGCCCGGCTTCACCCAGTCCCTGGTGGGGAGCATCTAATTTAATTCATATACGTAGTCATATAAGCTCTCCCGTTCCCGACTGTCTGTCTGTCTGTCTGTCCCGGCCCGGCTTCACCCAGTCCCTGGTGGGGAGCATCTAATTTAATTCATATAAGTAGTCATATAAGCTCTCCCGTTCCCGACTATCTGTTTGTCTCTCTGTCCCGGCCCGGCTTCACCCAGTCCCTGGTGGGGAGCATCTAATTTAATTCATATACGTAGTCATATAAGCTCTCCCGTTCCCGACTGTCTGTTCTGTCCCGGCCCGGCTTCACCCAGTCCCTGGTGGGGAGCATCTAATTTAATTCATATAAGTAGTCATATAAGCTCTCCCGTTCCCGACTATCTGTTTGTCTCTCTGTCCCGGCCCGGCTTCACCCAGTCCCTGGTGGGGAGCATCTAATTTAATTCATATACGTAGTCATATAAGCTCTCCCGTTCCCGACTGTCTGTCTGTCCCGGCCCGGCTTCACCCAGTCCCTGGTGGGGAGCATCTAATTTAATTCATATAAGTAGTCATATAAGCTCTCCCGTTCCCGACTGTCTGTCTGTCTATCTGTCTGACCGGCGTGGTTTCGCCCAGCTCTTGGCGCACAGTAACTTAAAAGAATGTCCTTCCACACACCATTCAATGAAAACTGTAGAAAAAGATGGGTTACAATGTTATGCATTATGCATTATTTTTATGAAAACTTTGAAAATGCCTTAAAGATTATATCATTATTTATTATAACTCATATGCCTAAAAATAACTATAGACAAAAAGTTTAACAATAGTGCAAGTAAGTCCAACAATATGACTATAAAGTATATAGAAATGTTATTAAAAGTTATGCCCCTTGAAATAACTTTTCTAGAGTGAAGTGCCCCTGCTATATAGACATTATATAATGAAAATGGAAAAGTAAATGTTATTAAATAAGTCGAAGATTTTACATTAAGAAATTATTATAGTCGGTTGCAAATGAATGAAAGGAAGACGTGTAGAAAATTTCATCTCAGTCGGATGTACCGTTATCGAACGCATCCAATACCCACAAACAAACAAACATACACTCTGTTTTATATCTATATATATATATATATATATATATATATATATATATATATATATATATATATATATATATATATATATATACACACACACACGCACGCACGCACGCACACATACACACACACAAGATTTCAAAGGTACCAAGACAACATCTGCCTTATCATGCACCAATACTCCAACAAGGAGAACAGACCCAGCCAATCTGTCTGCCTGCTCGTTTCCCCAACATATCAGCATGTCCTAGGATTCTTGTGGATTACAACTATAAGAGTGGTGAACAGAACATGGACTGCAGCAACTAATCACGAGCGTGGGCGATCCTCACCTATAACTAAGCAGCACAAGAAAGGTATACTCAGCATCCAATTTCTTTGAATCACATTCTAGGATGAGACCGAAGATCTTTAGGATAATCAAGTTTTATGCTGTGTTTCAACCCCCACATCAGCAGCTGTACTGCATAGGAATTATCGATTGCCACTAGCATGAGCTTGTTTCAAGTGCAGCAACGTGGATTATTATTATTACAATTAGGCATAATCATTTAGCTTCTATGTACTGATATGTACAGAACTCAGGGATGCATTTCTCCACGAGATAAAATATGATGCCTTCCGTTTTCACTGATTGTTGTCACATCATTTGAACATATTTTCATGGTTGATAAATAAATACTACACTAACTGTTTGCTGTTCATAGAAGCAGGGGTAAGAATTAGAGACCATTGGACGCACTAGACAACATAAACATTGACAGCTGTAGTTACCGACCGGTATTCGAACCTGTCACCTCCAAATGACGACAGCGCCTCGCGGCAGGAACCAACTAGACACACTTGAAGTTGTCTTCATTAGCCAAGTCTATCATCCCCATGGACCCAGAACTGTGGACATAATTCGAATCTAACCATTGAAATAGCACCATAGATTTCAGAATTTGTAAGGGTGTCTAGTTGGTCATGTGTCGAAGTACACTTGTTCCTACAGCGAGGCGCTGTCATCATTTGGAGGTGACAGGATCGAATCCCGGTCGGTAACTACAGCTGTCAATGTTTATGTCTAGTGCATCCTCTAGTCTCTAATTATTATGGTAACTATATCATCTTGTCTAGTCCGTCCTCTAGTCTCTAATTATTAAGGTAACTATATCATCTTGTCTAGTCCGTCCTCTAGTCTCTAATTATTATGGTAACTATATCATCTTGTCTAGTCCGTCCTCTAGTCTCTAATTATTATGGTAACTATATCATCTTGTCTAGTCCGTCCTCTAGTCTATAATTATTATGGTAACTATATCATCTTGTCTAGTCCGTCCTATAGTCTCTAATTATTATGGTAACTATATCATCTTGTCTAGTCCGTCCTCTAGTCTATAATTATTATGGTAACTATATCATCTTGTCTAGTCCGTCCTCTAGTCTATAATTATTATGGTAACTATATCATCTTGTCTAGTCCGTCCTCTAGTCTATAATTATTATGGTAACTATATCATCTTGTCTAGTCCATCCTCTAGTCTCTAATTATTATGGTAACTATATCATCTTGTCTAGTCCGTCCTCTAGTCTATAATTATTATGGTAACTATATCATCTTGTCTAGTCCATCCTCTAGTCTCTAATTATTATGGTAACTATATCATCTTGTCTAGTCCGTCCTCTAGTCTATAATTATTATGGTAACTATATCATCTTGTCTAGTCCTCCTCTAGTCTTAATTATTATGGTAACTATATCATCTTGTCTAGTCCGTCCTCTAGTCTATAATTATTATGGTAACTATATCATCTTGTCTAGTCCGTCCTCAATAGTCTATATTCTTACCCCTACTTCTATGAGGCCAACAATACTTGTTGTTTTATTTATTAATTGTATTGATGGCCTCAAAGGGCTTCCGCCAATGGATATGTATGTGTCTAATGCATGTTTGGAATAGTCTTGCTTACTCAATGCTGTTCATGGTCTAGTCATGTTTATTATTATGGTAACTATATCATCTTGTCTAGTCCGTCCTCTAGTCTATAATTATTATGGTAACTATATCATCTTGTCTAGTCCATCCTCTAGTCTCTAATTATTATGGTAACTATATCATCTTGTCTAGTCAGTCCTCTAGTCTATAATTATTATGGTAACTATATCATCTTGTCTAGTCCGTCCTCTAGTCTATAATTCTTACCCCTACTTCTATGAGGGCCAAACAATACTTGTGTTTTTATTTATTAATTGTATTGATGGCCTCAAAGGGCTCCCCAATGGATATGTATGTGTAATGCATGTTTGGAATAGTCATTGCTTACTCAATGCTGTTCATGGCTAGTCATGTTTATTTTCGTTCGCTTGCATTGAAATGGAGTGTACTACACACTGGAGTCTCCGTGGCGAAGTGATCAAGCCATCTGACTCTGGGTCAGAAGATTGTGGGTTCGATTCCGGGCCTCGTGATTCTGTTCAGTGCATTGTTTTGGAGACTCCTGAGGGTCGTCGCTGTAGCTACGGAGTTCGTGCTTTGTGCGACGCTTTCCGAGCTGCGGAAAGAGACTGAGCCATGTGGGATACAATCCCGTGGCAATGAAATCGACCCTGTTGACATGTAAGCGACTTTAGTCGTACTACACACTGGACTAATTTTTGCGTGTCGATTAGCTTCCCCTATTAATAGTGTCCATCGCCATCAGTCGAGCCCACTCCGACTTCTAAGGTACTTGTAATTTACATCCCCTAGTCAAGGACGATAAATCACCGTTTAAGTACAGCTGATAGGTCTAGGGAGAGAACCCCCTACCTTGCTTAAAGAGCCAGAAGTCTTAACCTTTCGGCTATGCGACTTCTACGGCGAGTGATTAAGGACAAAATTGCAATTGCATGACAGATTATAGAAATCATTATCAGATTCTTAACATATCAAGCTAAATTAGTTGCATGTCCTTTATAGGAACTTACAATCAACTCAAACATTGGAGATATACTGGGCAATTTTTCACGTTCACTAGTCTAACAGATTATGTCATGTCTCAGTCAGATATGACTGAACTACCTATGACAGTAGACGGTACTGCCTGCTTTTTGTTAGAGCCAGATGTTGGGCGGCGCTCACCAAACCCGACATCCCATATTGTGCCGACGGCTTCCTGCTGAGGAGTGCAATTGGGAGGGATCAAGTCTTATCCTGGTGCGAGGAAACTCAACCTAAAGACTAAATATCGTAGCAGGGCAGACCAGAACCTAAGCCTTGGTTGGCAACTGGTCTAGGGTCGAAGCTCCGACAGGCTGACAGTTAAAGTATCGCTTTGCTTATCCGGCAGCTTCTGCAGCTTGTCTTGTTCCAGATGTGTTGGTGTTACCTTTCCTAGGGATTAAACTAGGCAGGCCGAGAGAGGGATCATGCTGCATGGGCAACACATGATTTCTACAATTCAGCCCAGGCTTTTGTGCTATGGAGAAGTATAACATACCTTTTTTTGAAGCACAACATCGTAAACAATCGTGATTCCGACAGAAGTCATGATTTAATACTTCTGTTGTTATGTCATAACTTGTCTTGAATAAAAGATTGAACATGTATGATTCATGGAGATATAATTTTGTGCTCATGTTCTGAGGTTGTAAAATTCTTAAATACAGCTTCTAGAAAATATGACGTGTGGTATTTATGTATATTTCTTCTGTATGGAGTAGGGGCCAGCGGAGAGGGATAAACAACAAGAATGAATAGAAGAGAAAAGAATGACAAGAATGTGGTAACAAATGAGATGTGGTAACGGTTGATTTTACTCTCACACAGATTCTGGAGGTGATTACGTCTGTAATTTATGGACATTGCTTTTGTTTGAAGCAAGGAGGGAGGAGAGGGAGACTGGGCAAAAAATAAAAGAAGAGAAAAGAAAGACAAGAATATGGTAAGATAAAATTTATAGTAGTGAGCGGTGTCACTCTAACATGCACCTTCTAGGGGTGATGCCGTTTGTAATATTTGGATATTGTTTTCTGTATGAAGCAAGGGGAGTAGGGGGTGGGGGGCGAAGAACAAGAATGAAAAGAAGTTAAAAGAAAGACTAAAATATGCTAATATATGAGATGTGGTAGTGAGTGGTGGCCTGCATCCATGTCAACGCATAACTGCTTAATAAGCCAGAGTTGAGAGCTCCTCCTTTGATAAAATTCACTATCTGAACGGTTTGATCCAAAACCTTCCCCAAAGGAGCTGGAAGTGTTTTGGAGGCCAGTGCCTGACGATAGATCATGCAATGAATGCCTTTCACTTTTCGGGCACGTTTCTTCACACTAACTTGATATCCTGATTTGGTCCCCAACGTAGCTGGTGCTCCATCTGTACAGCACCCATAACAAATTTTCTGATTCAAGGAAAGATGAAACGGTTTCCAAAATATCGGAGATCTTGGTAGTTGTTTCAAGAGGAGAACAAAAAAGAACTTCTTTAAATAATCCTGAATGCACATACCTTGCAAACACTATCAACTGAGAACAGGTTGCCACATCAGTCGATTCATCAATTTGAATTGAATAGAGCACAAATGCTGCAGACTTTATCTCTTACACAAGCTTGATCATTGACTGTCACTGGCCATATCGCTTATCCTCCTTTGAACAGTGTCGGTTTGATGGTGAAACCGCTGCAAGTTTTTTTCTCTGATTCATTTCCCAACACAATTTCCACCAACTTGAGACAACAAGGTTTTATCAATGTTTCCCCAATTGTATGTGGTTTTTTTCTCCTTCGCTATCTCTAGTGCTACGACATAGAAATCTTCAGTAACCTTTTGGTTTGTTTCTTGGAATGCTCCTGTTAAATCCAGTCTCATCCTTTTGACAGCATTCCCAAAACGTTCACAATAGGATTTGTCCTTGTCCTTGTGTTGAGGCTGAACATTCAACAAATGTTTCCACAACTTTGTCGGTCTCATATAATCATTTGACAAACCTTTACTACAAATATCACATTAAGGTCGTTCTTCTCCATTGATGACGATATTTGTGAATCCATATTGCAAATATGAAAGATCATCTTCTTCTTCTATTTCTTCTTCAGCGTTCCGAGCCATTGAGGTTCTTTGCTGCAGATACAATCCGTCTCCATTTGTCTCTCTGGTTGACCTTCTCTTGCCAGTCGTTGATTCCAAGTGCTTGTAGGTCTGTATATATATTATCTCTCCACCGTCTTCTTGGTCTACCTCGGGGTCTACGGTCATTTATTTCCTGAATGTAAGCGAGTTTTGTTTCCCTATTGTCTTCCATTCTTTCTATATGCCCCAGCTATTGTAGTCTATTAGCCTTCATGATACCAGTGATTAGCGGGGACTTAAACAGATCATAAATGTCTGTTACTTCTTCTTTTCCACTCTCCACTTTGTGTATCCCTAATGGGTCCAAAGATGCGTCTTAAAACTTTGTTCTCAAAGGTTTGTAACAAGGCTTCGTCTCCTTTCGTTGTACTACAGGTTTCAGAGCCACACAGCACAACTGGTCTGATCAGTGTTTTGTATATTGTGATTTTCGTGTTACGAGATAGCGCATTTGATGTTGTAGTATATTTTATTTCCAGAATTGATTTTAGTTTGTATTTCTTTCCTTATGATGTTGGAGCAGTTGAAGATTGTACCCAGGTATTTGTATGTTTCCGTTCTTTTAATGGTCATATTATCTATTTGTATGTGGCCAGAGTTTTTAGCCATTCCTTCTCTTGAAATTACCATATATTATGTCTTATCTTGGTTGATAACCAACCCTATATGTTGGGCTTTTTCCTTTAAGTGAGCCAATATTTCCAATGTCTTTTGTTCATTTTCACCTATAATATCTATATCATCTACATAACCAAGCAGCTTGGATGTTCCTCCAAAATCACATTCCTCATTTACCTTCCTTACAACTTTTTCTAGAGCCAGATTGAAGAGTAGCAGCGATAGTGCATCACCTTGTTTCAAGCCAGATGTTATTTGGAAAGGGTCTGATTTCCTGCCTTTATATGTTACTATATTATAGGTAGGATGGTGTGAGGAAATGCAACCCAAAGACAAAATAAGTCATGGCAGGGCAGACCAGGCCCTAGGCCTTGGTTGGCAGCTGGTCTAGGATCGAAGCTCCGACAGGCGGACAGTTAGAGCATTGCTTTGCTGATCCGGCAGCTTCTGCAGCTTGTCTTGTTCCAGATGTATAGATATTAACTTTCCTCTAGGAGTGAACTAGGCAGGCCGAGAGAGTGATCATGCTGCATGGGCAACACATGGTTTCTTTATTTTAGCCCAGGCTTTGTGCTATGGATTGATTGCAGATAAAGCACACAGAGAGCGTGAGAGACGTAAGATGGTGCAAAATGGTGGAAATGACCATGTTTTCACATGCACTTACTGTGAGCAAACATTTGCAGCAAGAATTGGCCTTACCAGCCACACTCGCCACCGCCATGGATCGTAGTTATTAAGCCTTTTTGAAGCACAATGTACCAAACTATCGTCTGTCAAGACGGAAAGGTGCCAATGAATATTATAGGTATCCTACATGCATAGTCTGGTCATGTTGATTAACTTCCTTGTTATTCCAAATGCCTGCATAGCATTCCATAGACTATTCCTATGGACACTATCATAAGCCTTTTTAAAATCCACAAAAATGTTATGGAGATCGCTTTTATATTCCCAACTTTTCTCGGCTATTTGTCGTAAGATAAATATCTGATCAATTGTTAATCTGTTTTGTCTAAAACCCCGCCTGGTAGTCACCTAATATGTCTTCTGAATATGGTTTTAGTCTATATGAAAGATCATACTTTATTTATTTATTATTTATTTATTATTTATTTATTTATTGAAACTCACCATGGGCTTCAGAATCTGCAAATATAAAACGAAAATGTCAAGATCAACACACATAAACTCCCACACATATGTATACACACACCCACACACATATATATATATATACGTACACCCCCCCCCCCCCCACACACACACACACACAAACGCGAGAGGTTGTCAATAAGTAAGTCACACATGGCTGTAGAAAAATAACTAAATATGATAACTACTCGAAACCAGTTTATTTGTATACACACATTGTCCCTTTATTTCGCAACATAATTTCAACCAACATTGATGCACGTATCCCATCGTTTTATCAGTCCTCCCAAACCGGCTGCATAGAACTGCGTGATCTGTTTTCTAAACCACGTTTTCACTTCACATTCAACTTCGGAGTCATTCGCGAAATGTCTCCCGCCAAGGTGGGTTTTCGGTGGACCAAAAAGGTGTAAATCGCTAGAGGCTAAGTCAGGGCTGTAAGGTGAATGCTCCAGAACATCCCACCTTAGTTGGTTAATTTTCTCCTGAGTGAATTGAGCCGTATGTGGTCTGGCATTGTCATGAAGATACAACACTCCTCTAGTCAGAAGTCCTGGATGTTTTCTTCGAATTGCATCATGAAGCATCGATAGAACTTCACATTACGATTCCGAATTCACATTGTCACCTTTCTTCTTGAAATTGGTTAAAAGCACTCCCTGAAAATTAACCCACCCCAAAAACAAAAAAAAAACTCACATAAGCACGTTGCTCTTTGGTTGTACACTCCGTAAATACAGTCGCCATTTTGTTTATGCGCTGCGCATGCGCATGAGACACCTAGTACCACCTGACGGAACGGCAATATAAACTTCGATGTTACTGTCACCTAATGACACCTGTAGAAAACACCAATTACATTTACCCTGTCATCCCAGAGAACTGTATGACTTATTTGACTCGCCCTCTAGTGTGTGTGTGTGTGTGTGTGTGTGTGTGTGTGTGTGTGTGTGTGTGTATATATATATATATATCCCCAAACACACCTATATACTTCCCCTCCCACACACACACACACACACACACACACACACACATATACAGACCACGTCATGTTGCGATGAGCAGCTTGTATGGCCTGTCTATTGGCACTCATAGATCTGAGTGAGGTCGTGATGACAAGTTATCCATAAATAAACAGTCCCGTGTAGAGTGATGACAAAATTAAACATAAATACTACAATGGATGTCGATTGCAAACATGCATTCGTTGGCAGTTAAGTCGTTGTGAATATTCCATAAAGATATTAGTCATCGTTGTAGTATGACAAAGAAACGGATATTTCCTGCTATTGGAATATCACATTACAGCCTGTGACCTTCATCATTTTCGTTTGATTTGCTCTTAATAGTCGAAAACTGCGCTGTATACATAAAAATAGAAGCTAAATTTAATAACATACTAAAACACGTCTAGACGTCTGCATAAAATGTGATTTGCGGGTCTACTTAAGTTATAAAACGAATCTCAGAAGGGCCTGAAGCACAAAATCGTAAATTTTGGAGGGAAAACAATATCAAGTAATCGGTTCTTGTATTAACGCGATCTTGAAATAATCGGGGAATTTAACGTCACGAGTACGCTTAATCTCCCGATCGCGTTTTGTTTGTGGTCCTGAAGCCAATTTGAAAATGCCAATCGGTGGACTCCACCCCCCCCCCCCCCCGAAAGAATCTAGAGCAGTGGTTCTCAACCGGTGGGGAATTCCCCCCAGGGGGGGGGGGGGGAGGATTTTAGGGTTTCCGGGGGGGGGGGGGGAGATGAAGATCATTTCAAGATCGCGTTAATACAAGAACGATTACTTGATATTGCTTTTCCCTTCATACTTTACAGTTACGCATGTCTCATCTGTCTAAAATTCATTTTATAAAGTAAGTAGACCACAAATCACGTTTTATGTGGATGTCTAGACTTTTTTTAACATATTTACCTTCCATTTTTATGTATACTGTGTAAGGGTGGGGGATTTTTAGGTAGGATATATGAAAAGGGGGGGGGGGGGAATGACGTTCTGAAAATATGGTGAAGGGGGGCACGGGCCAAAAAAAAGGTTGAGAACCACTGATCTAGAGGTTCTATAAAAACTGGGAATGAAAAGAAGAGTTGATGAAAGAAATAAAGTAAAGAGGCAAAGTGAAATATTTCTGCCGCGTTAAAAGACATATCACTCTTGTAAAATCCATACTCGAGGGTAAGGTTGAAGGCAAGCAAGCAAAAGGTAGACAATGATACATGTGGGAAGATAACTTCAAGAGATGGACGAACAGCAATCTGATATAATTTACAGAAACAGAGAGTGTTGGAAATCCGTTGCAGCCAACCTTCATTGTGCAGACGGTATCTGATCTAATTGATTGACCGGTGTCGACAACAGTGACATGGTTCTCGTTGAATAATCATATTCTTAACACTCCAACACCACCTGTTAATCTGTGTTCAGAGACGGTGGAAACAACGCAGGCAATGAATTACCTGGGGATATGTTTTGATCGAAGTTTTGCTTATAATGAGCACATAGACCAGGTGATAACAAAGGCCAAGCAGGGTTTGGCTGCGATGCGGGTGATGGCGGCAGCAAACTGTGAGCAGCGCCATTTATGTTTTTTATACGAGGGGCTGGTCATGTCTGCAGTTGTGTTTCGAAAGCGGTATGTGGGATTATGAATAGCATTCGCAACCTCTTCATTTACAGAGCCGGTTACAAATACAGTAGAAATAAAGAAAGAAGTCTCGTGGCTGGAATCTGGGAGTTGCGGTGGTTAATGGCTAGACACCCGCCTGCTCACCCAGCAGTCATGGATTCGGCTCGTATCAGGGTCCAACCAAACATGGGTACCAGGACATGTCCCGAGAGGTAAAGGAGGCCGATGTGATACAGAACACATCCCCATTGAGTGTCGGTTGGGCTGTGAAGATACAAACATAGCTGCATACGTCACATTAGTCTTCGGCGTGTAAATGAGTCTCGGGCGTGGAGATGAGATTTGGGCGTGTAAATGAGTCTCAAGTGTGTAAATGAGTCTCGGGTGTGTGAATGAGTCTCGGTCGTGTAAATGAGACTTGGGAGTGTAAATGAATCATCGGCGTGAAAATAAGTCTTGGGCATGTAAATGAATCTCGAGCGTGTATATGGTTCTTGGACGTGTAACTGGTTCTTAGACGTGTAAATGGTTCTTGGACGTGTAAATGGTTTTTTGGCGTGTAAATGAATCATGGGCGTGTAAATGAATCATGAACGTGTAAATGAGTCTCGCGTGTGTAAATGTCTGGGCGTGTAAATGAGTTCTGGGCTTGTAAATGCGTCTTGAGTGTGTAAATGAGAAATGGGCGTGTAAATGGGTCTTGGTGTGTTCATGAGTCTCGGGTGTGTAAAAGAGTCTCCGACATGTACATGAGTCTCATGCGTGTAAATGAGTCTCGGGCGAGTAAATGTGTCATGAGCGTGTAAATGAGTCATGGGCGTGTAAAAGAGTCTCGTTTGTGTAAATTTATTGGGTGATCAAATGAGTCTTTGGTGTGCAAATGAGTTCTGGGCGTGTAAATCGGTCTCGTTGTGTACATGAGTCTAGGGTGTGTAAATGAATCTCGGGCGTATAAATGGGTCTCGGGCGTGTAAATGAGTCTCAGGAGTGTAAGTAGGATCTTGACTTTTCTGACATTGAGGAGCGGCTGGTCGAGTGGCTAGAACGCAGGGCTCCCGTTTGGAAGACCCGGGTTCACATCTTTGGTACGGTGGTGGATTTTTATTCTATTTAGGACTTTAGGGGGTAAAATAAAAAGCCTTGATTGCACAGTTCGCGGCCACTGCACTAGCCAGGCGGCTTGAATTCCTCAGGCTCAGGAGCCGCTTGTCCTACACGGCAAGGTACGATATACAGTAGGTGGCAGTGTTGGTATTTTACTTACTGTCAGGAACCTGCCTGTGGGAAGTGACATGTTACCTCTCACTGACACTCACTCTGTCACTCTTTCACTCTCTCTCTCACTCTCTCACTCATTCACTCTCTAACTCACTCTCTCACTCACTCTCTCTCACTCACTCACTCTCTCACTCTCTCACTCATTCATCCTCTCACTCACTCTCTCAATCACTCTCTCCCACTCTCTCCCACTCATTCTCTCACTCCCTTACTCACTCACTCACTCACTCACTCACTCTCTCATTCACTCTCTCACTCACTTTCTCATTCATTCTCTCACTCACTCTTTCACTCACTCACTGTCTCATTTACTCTGTGTCTCACTCATTCATTCACTCTCTCACTCACTCACTCATTCACTCTCTCAGTATCTCACTCACTCATTCACTCTCTTACTCACTCACTCACTCTCCCTCTCTCACTCACTCACTATATCTCTCTTACTCACTCATTCATTCTCTCACTCACTCACTCACTCACTCACTCTCTTATTCCCTCTTTCTCACTCATTCACTCACCCATTCACTCTTTTTCTCTCTCTCTTACACACACACACACACATCCACACAATCAAACACACACACATACACATATTCATAAACTCACTCACTCACTCACACTCTCTCACTCTCTTTTACTCTCTCTCACTCAGACACTCTCACAGACTAATAGCCATACACACGTAACCACACACACACTCCCAATCTCTCATTCACTCACTCAGCCCCATCACAGTTTTATAGGCCTGGGTGCACGAAGCATTAGGTGGTCAGTCTATCCACCTCTCGTAGACGAGAGTTGACATCTAGCCGTTGTTCGAGCCCACTCATGCCCTCGTCATCGTATCGTCCGAACCGTTATACAAACGCACCCGCTTGTCAATGTTCTCTTGGTATATAAACTAAACATCGTAGAGATTGTGGTCGTCTTTAAGAAGTTAGAAATACGTAATAAAAGAAACTGTAATATACGGATCAAGCGGAAAGTTCTTAAACAAGTGAATGGGTAGAACTGTTGTCTGTAATGATTACAACTGCTTGCTGTGAAGATTACATCTGCTTTCTGTGATGATTACAATTGATCTCTGTGATGATTACAACTTTTGTTTGTAATGAATGTAGCTGTTGATTGTGATGATTACAGCTCCTTTCTGCGATGATTGCAATTGATTTCTGTGATTATTACAACTGTTATCTATGAAAATTACAGCTGCTCTCTGCTATTATTACAATTGCTTTCTGTGATGATTACAAGAAACCGAAACATATGCCACCAAAGAACTAGAACCAGACATACTGAAAGAAGAAATTATAGAAGCCGTCAAATTAGCCCCATTGAACAAATCACCAGGACAAGATGAAATACCAAATGAACTAATTAAAGCAGCAAGAGAGGTAGGAGCAGCATGGCTACATAGACTATTCAACCATGTTTGGGTAGAACAACAGACACCACGAGACTGGGGAAACGCCATAATTATCCCAGTTTGGAAAAACAAAGGCAGCAAAAGAGACTGCACACAATACAGAGGCATTTCACTGTTGAGTAATACTGGGAAAATATTTTGCAAAATTCTTGAGAATTGATTACGAACTATTATAGAGCCCCAACTAAGCGAAATACAACTTGGATTTAGGAAACACAAAGGATGCCCAGATGACATTTTTGCTCTTAGACAACTTATAGAAAAATCAATCGAATTCAATGAAAAACTTTACTTAGCCTATGTCGACCAAGAAAAGGCATTTGATAGAGTAGATAGAAACAAGATGTGGGACATCCTTAAACAATATGGAGTGAGTACACATCTAACAAACATATGTGGAAGCTTATACAACAACAGTGAATGCATAGTGAGGGCAACTGGAGGACACTCAGAAACCTTCACCATAAGATCCGGAGTACGACACGGCTGTGTCCTGTCCCCTCTCTTGTTTATAACATATATAGACAACATATGTAAAGAAACCAGCCACACAGAGACCGCAAGAACATTGCATGACGAGAACACAGAAGAAGAACCATCTGCATATTTAACCATTAGAGAAATCCTGTTTGCGGACCACCAAGCACTAATAGCAAAATCAGAAGACGAATTATAAGACCACATGAATAGTCTAAACGAAATGTGTAGGGAACATAACATGAAAATTAGCACAAGTAAAACAGAGGTATTAACTATAACTAAAGAAGAAAAAGCAACAACGATTTACCTAAACGAACATCCCTTGAACAAGTAAAGAGTTTCAAGTACCTAGGAAGTATAATATCATCAAATGGCACATCAGAAGACGAGATCGAAAATAGATGCAATAAGGCAAACTAACTCATTGGACAAATGGCACCAATACTAAAGAACAAACATGTATCAATAACTACTAAGCACTTTACAACACAATCTTCCTACCAACTCTATGTTGCCAATGCAAAACCTGGACAATGACAGTAAAAAAGAGAAAAGAAAAATCACAACAACAGAAATTGGATTCCTGAGAAGAATACTCAATGTATCAAGAAGAGATAAGATCAAAAATGAAGAAATCAGGACTAAAGTGAGGGTGTAGCTGGACTAGATTTTATTAGAAGGCAGCAAGTCAAATGGTTTGGCCATGCAATAGGTTACCAACTTACAGTATACCACAACAAGCAATGATGTACAGACCAGATGGAAGCAGAGGAAGAGGCCGACCACGTAAAAGATGGACGCAGGGAATAACAGAGTCCATGGGAATATCGATACATGAAGCCCATAAGCGGGCACTCTCCCGCTGTTTATACTTCACCTCGACACCGCAAGGTACAAGAAGAACATGATAAGATGAGATGATGATTACAGCTGTGTTTTTGTGTTAATTGAAACTACTGTCTGTGATAATTGCAACTGCTTTGTGTGATGATTACAGTTGTTCTATGTGATGATTTCAGCTGCTCTGTGTGATGATTACAGCTTCTCTATGTGAAGATTACAACTGCTGTCTGCGATGAATACAACTGCTGTCTGTGATGAATACGGCTGTTTTATGTTATGATTATAACAAATGTCTGTGATGATTACAGCTGATCTCTGTGTTGATAGTTGAAAGAGTGAACAGCGAGAGAAGAGAAGAGAAGAGAAGAGAAGAGAAGAGAAGAGAAGAGAAGAGAAGAGAAGAGAGAACTGAGGAAGTAAGTGTAAAGGTGGTAAAAGAGAGAAATTCCGATAGAAGATAGAGATAGAAGAGAGAGAAATATAGGAGAGAGAGAGAGAGAGAGAAAGAGAGAGAGAGAGAGAGAGAGAGAGAGAGAGAGAGAGAGAGAGAGAGAGAGAGAGAGAGAGAAAAGAGAGAGAGATTGTGGAGAGAGAAAAAAATAAAGACACAAAGTCAGAGAGAGGAGACAGAGAGAAGATAGAGTTAACAGTGAGAGAAGAGAGTCAAAAGCATGAGAAGAGAGAGCTAACAGTGTTAGAAGAGAGAGAGAGAGAGAGAGAGAGAGAGAGAGCTGAAAGAGAGAGATGAAAGCGTTAAACGAGAGAGAAGAACGAGTTAAAGTAATATAACATAGCGTTAAATGAGAGAGAAAAGAGAGTTCAAAGAGCGAGAAGAGAGAGAGAGAGAGAGAGAGACAGACAGACAGACAGACAGACAGACAGACAGACAGACAGACAGACAGACAGACAGACAGAGAGAGAGGGAGAGAAGAGAGAGTTAAAAGAGAGAGTTAAAAAGGGAGAAGAGAAATAAAAGAGAGAGTTAAAAGAGCAAGAAGAGAGGGAGAAGAGAGAGTTAAAAGAGAGAGAAGAGAGAGTTAAAAGAGGGAGAGGAAAGAGAGAGAGAGTGAGAGAGAGAGAGACGGAGAGAGAGAGAGAGAGAGAGAGAGACAAAGAGAGACAGAGACATACAGGCAGTGATTGCTTCTTGCAATTTGCCCATCAATCTTATTTAGTTTAAACCTATTTGGTCAACCACCAACTACAGGTGAAAGCATCAGGCAAGGATGTCATTAATTCTTGCTCTACAACAGTTTGTTAGCTAACTAATCACTCTTTGACGCTGAAGGCTTCAAGTCTGAATGCCACCATCGCCACCCTGCGGCTTGTCGTGTAACGACATTTGCCCCATGCCAATATTTCGAAATTTCTCACCATCGTATGGCTCTGTGGCAAAGAGTTTACGGACGCAATTCGTAATCCCGATTGCTGCCTTCGAAACACAGCTGCAGGCGATTTGGCAGTGGAACTCATTGTGTTGTTTTCCTTCAATGGTATGAGTGTCGGTCGTTCAGCATGTAATGCTAAACTACTGAACGTAAACTTAGGAGGAAATCACAAACAGCCATATACTGCTGGGGTTGACTGCGACATCCTGTAATGGATATGCAATAGACTAACGCTTGGAGATGAAATTTATCTAGAGGAAGCAAACCCTAGGCAGAAGTTAACCAAATGTCGAATGCGCAATTCAGCGAGGTGGACGCGCTAATTACAATAATGAAAACTGACACACCACAGTGCCTGTTTTACAGCGACAAGGGCAGGCTGCACAAGCACATTAATAAGCTGAGTACAACGTGCAGCACCTAAAGTGTTATTATAAATACAGCCAAAACATGAAGTAATACAAGTTAGCAGATCTCCTGGACCACTAAGTATACAGATAAATAGCACATCTCTGAAACAAGTTAAAGGATTCAGATATCTTGAAAGTATTATCACAAAAGATGGCAGAATAGACAGAGAAATGGAAATCGCGTGTCAAAAAGCAAGTGCGCTTATATATTAACTATCAGCCAAACTGAAATATCCAAATATCTACTTTATTACGATAGGGCTTCAAATTAAGTCCTTAAATCTCTCTCTCTCTCTCTCTCTCTCTCTCTCTCTCTCTCTCTCTCTCTCTCTCTCTCTCTCTTCTCTCTGTTTGTGTGTGTGTGTGTGTGTGTGTGTGTGTGTGTGTGTGTGTGTGTGTGTGTCTGTGTGTGTGTGTGTGTGTGTGTGAATATATTCTGAAACAGTAAAAAATAAACGTACCACTGCGTTCAATGCAAGACAAGGGGAGGGCAACAGATGGTCTCTATCTCTGATGTTCATAATGAAGTGTACCACTCTGCACAAGGCATTCCTGTCTTCACCTTCCCGTTACATACACGATTCACATGACCTCTAGCCAGCGGATCGCCGCAGTGACCGCCTCCAGCTCCATTCTCAGGCTTTCATGGGATGGCTGATAATAGTCATGTGAATCTCATTGTCTCAGATCAACTTATCTTTGATAATTCCACCACATATCAACACTAAACAGTTGAAAACAGCGAAGGACTGCTTTACAGAATACAATTACGAAACACAGAGGATGTTGCGGCCACTAGACCACACGCTGGATAGGCCATCCATTGAGAACATCTTTAGAAGGGTTTACATGGCAAGAAGAACAATTCATTTTCATGGGGTATATACAATTATAGGTCAGTCTCTTTCGCACAAAATACGAACGTCGTAGCTCCAGCGACGACCCCCAGGAGTCTCCGAGAAAACTGCATTCGTTACCCCAACTACATAGACCGGAATCTATCCAGCAACCTTCGGAGCGCCAGGCAGGCGGGGTCACCACAAAGCCACAGAGAATCTCTGATAAAATCTTAGAATATTAAAACTAGAAAAGCCGTAGATGATGGTGATGATGATGATGATGATGATGATGATGATGATGATGATGATGATGATGATGATGATGATGATGATGATGATGGTGAAGGTGATGATGATGATGATGATGATGATGATGATGATGATGATGATGATGATGATTGATGATGATGATGATGATGATGATGATGATGATGATGATGATGATGATGATGATGATGATGATGATGATGATGATGATGATGATGATGATGTTAACATTAGTTTTCAGGTGTATTACAAATCCAGTAATTCACCGTGCTTTCTTGAGTAATTCAATCCAGGTGGCTTATTATAAATGAATTAATTAAGTGCGCCTAGTTGAACGAGGCCTGAACGGGAACATGTCTGTACCGAGCTCTTCTACTGGCTGCCGCGTGTTACGTTAGCAAATTAGATCAGGCGTGTGGAAGTGAGGTTTGATTATTTTCAACACACACACACACACACACACACACACACACACACACACACACACACACACACACACACACACACACACCACAAACACCCAAACATGCGCTCAAACACATTCATTCACACACACATACGTAAAACACACACACATTCACACACACAACACACACACACATATTCACGCACACATGCATATGCGTGCCGCACCCCTTTTTCAAGCCACGAAGTTAATAGGTTAATGGGTTAATGGGTTATGGGTAGATGGTGGAACCCATATTTTCGACTAGTGGGTGCTCAGTGGGTGATATGGTTAAGATTGCCCCGACTGCTTTTACTTCCATGGAACCAATTTCTGGCACCAATTTGAGGAATATAACATTCCCCAACTGGAAGAGAATTGCAACACATGACCTTTGAACTAAAAGGTAAATACACTAATGACTGTGCTACCTCGAGAACGTCGTAGTTGACCCCAGCATTTCGTGGCTGTTTGTGTTATCTTAGCAAGTTTACATTCAGTGGTTTGTCATTGCTTTCTAAACGACCGGCACTCATACCATTTATAAAATACAGCGCAAGGCGGTCTGTTGAAGCATAGAGTTGGTAAGAAGATTGTGTTGTTAAGTGCTTTCTTAGAAACTATTGATACCTGTTTGTTCTTTAGTATTGGTGCCTTTTGTCCAATGAGTTGGTTTGCCTTATTGCACATATTATCGATCGCGTCGTTTATTTTGCCACCAGAGTCGGAAACGCCGACTCAAAAACAGTACGATGGGTTGTCAAGCGGATTCAAGTGGAGCTGTCTGACGAAGAAATCCAGAAGCAGCCTAAAGGATTCATACCACGAATCACCCAATGTTCCAGATGCCAGAGGGCCGGCCACAGTAGAGCAGCATGTCGCAGTAAGACGTAAATCTGTCGCTACTGCGCCGATCACCACGCCTTTAAGGAGTGTCCGCTGGCCAAGCTGGACACGGACTTCCGAGCACCCAACAACAAAAGAAAGTGCGCCAACTGCCTGGGCAAGCATGGAGCAAGATACCTGGGCTGTCCAAACCTCCAAAGACACAGAGACGTCTTAAAGCTCGCCACTACAACAAAGACACCATATAAGGAAGCAATGGGGAGGTGCGAGACGGCCACGGGTATATCACAACCTGTAAGAACCAAATAGACGAGCTGAAGAAGCAAGTCAAGGCACTAAAGACATCAGCACCAACCAGTGACAATGAGAAGCTGCTGGCCGACATGAAAGAGATCCAGCACAACATCAAACAAGAGATGGAGCACATGGCCGAGATAAAGAAGGAAAACGAAGACACATTACGCACCATTAAAGCGGAGAGAGAACTGCATAAAGCTGAAATGGAACTTCTCCAAAACAAACCAACAGAAGCCATACAAGAACCCACAGAGAAACCGCAAGAGGAAAACCAACAAGACACTAGCCTGGAACGGAAGCTAAAACTGCCAGCAGCCCAGCCACGACGCCAGAGAAACTCAAGGGGAAACCATTATCCTGCCAGGCCTCTGAAGAAAACCGAGAGGAGTAGCACGACGAAGGCATGGAGGACACCCCGATTCCCCCATGTTTTACTAAGGAAGAAATCGCAGAGATGAACAGGGATCATGAACTCAGGTGCAAGGAATACAGAAGGCGCATGGAAGAAAAAGAAAACAAGTACAAGAAACACAAGCGAAAATCAATGCCCTACCGTACCTATAAAGAATACCCAGACTTAAACACGGATGACGTACACCCATGGGCACACTATATAGGTGAAGGAGAAATCGTCCCATGGCTGACCACGGAGGAAGAGAACGAAAGGCAACAAAAACTCAAACTCGAAAGAGAACAAAGACGCATGGAAGAAAATGAAAATATCGACAAGCTTCTACGGGCTATACACAAAAAAGGAGGCAAAAAGACCAAATAGTCCTTATAAGGACTGCAACCAGAAGAGCCAGAGATTGCGACTAACAAAAGAAACCACCAGAAGACGGACACAAAGGACAGCCGCCACCAACCCCCCAGCTGACGTCACAGACACCACAAACCAACATAACCAGTCCGAGATTGGACTCACTCGTAAGAGGGCACAAGACAAGAATCAGGGTGAATGAATCCACAAAATCCACGGCTCTAAAAAAAATAACCACCGCTGAGGAAGCAGGTTAGACGAGACCGAATTTGGAATTGTTTTTCGACAATTGGAATTGGAATTGATTTGCCATTTAATGATATTATACTTCCTAAGTACTTGAAGCTCTTTATTTGTTTCACGGGGTGTTCCTTTAGATAAATCTTTGTTTTTGTTTCTTCTTTGGTTATAGTCATTACCTCTGTTTTACTGATGCTAATTTTTATGTTATGTTCCTTACACAATT
>JACEFZ010020236.1:102500-131610 GCA_014155875.1 Cepaea nemoralis
CGTCCGCTGACATGTGAACAGAAACAAACACGGGTTGATTGCTGTGGCCAGTTGCTCAACATGTGGCGGTCAAGAGCACAAATATCTGCAAGAAAAGTGATGCTGACTTTTTTTTGTGGGGGGGGGAGGAAGGGGGGGGGGGCGTCAAAGGTGTCATATTGAAAGATTACATGCTTCATGGCAACACGGTTAATTTGCAGTCCCATGCAGATCTCCTTATCAAAATAAGAAAGGTTGTGACCAGAAAACGAGGGATAGCGCGTACGCAAATTGTGCCTTTGCTTAAAAACAACACGCCCTCCCATAAAGCACGGCTTGTGCTGCAAACTGCCAACAATTTGAATATTGAAATTCTTCCACACCCACCATATTCTCCAGATTTGGCTCCATCAGACTTTTTTCTTTTCCCAAATCTTAAAATACAGCTGAAAGGAAATCGTTTTGACAGTGACAAAGATGCCATACTGGCTTGTGATAATTGGTTTAGTTAGAAAAATAAGTTGTTTTATTGTGGAGGTCTTTTCAAGGTCACGCAGAGATGGCAAAAATGCATAGATTCAGGTGGTGGCTACATTGAAAAGGAATAAGCACTGTGCCAAATTTCAGTTTCTCCGCCTACTCCTTCTTGGTCAAGCTAGAGACTTGTGGGACTCCCCTTGTATTGGTGTGATCCATTCACCATTTCACATCTTTTCTATAGCGATATGTGGGTGTGAGTCATTTACCATTTCGCATCTTTCCTATAGCGATATATGGGTGTGAGTAATTCATAATTCACATATTTCCTATAGCGATATATGGGTGTGAGTCATTTACAATTTCGCATCTTTCCTATAGCGATATATGGGTCTGAGTCATTGACCATTTCGCATCTTTCCTAAAATAAAGTTGATTTGATTTGATTTGATTTTTCCTATAGCAACTATAGGCGTGAGTCATTTATATTTCGCGTCTTTCGTATATAAACTATAGGCGGGAATCATTAATATTTCGCATCTTTCCTATAGCAACTATAGGTGTGAGTCATTTTATTTCGCATCTGTCCTATTGCAACTATATGTGTGAGTCATTTATATTTCGCATCTTTCCTATGGCAACAGTTGAGTATAGCTGAGTTGACTTGGGTAGAGGTGAGTAGAACTGAGTTGAGATAAATTGAGTTGAGCTGAGTTGAATTGAGCTGAGAACCGACATCACTGCACTCAGGACATTCCCATACGATCTCCGTCTCCTCGTTCAACAGCCAGCAAAGAGTCATACTACTAATCGTTCCCACCACTATCTGGTTGAAAGATCTCCTGGTCTTCCTTCTCAGTTTTGAGATTATTCTAGAGCTCCTGACGACCCCTGCCATATCTTTCTTTCCACGTACGGGTTCTCAGTCTGCCCCATCCCACATTCCGCCTTCTCCAACTTGTCCCACAGGCGCTCGACCACCTCTCTCTTGTCCATAGGTAAACTACCACCAAGAGGTGTATTCCCTGTCAGACTATCAGCCTGGTCATTCCCCCGCATTCCCGCATGGGCAGAGCAAAAAATAAATCCAAATCCACACAAAACTTACAATATGTGACCTCTGAAGGGAGGATATTCATTCCACACGAAACATTCCTTTCTCCGCCTTACTAAGCATACTCCTTGAGTCCGTAATGAATGCAGTGTGTGTTGCAGTAGTCTCCTCTAGCCACGGAAGGCCGCTGTTAGTGATTCCATCTCCATTCTCATGCTTGAGGTCGTTGTTCCTATAGCCACATATGGGTGTGAGTCATTGACTATTTCGCATTTTTCCTATAGCAACTATGTACAGGCGGGAGTCATTTATATTTCGCATCTTTCCTATAGTGACTATAGGCGTGAGTTATTTATATTTTGTATCTTTCCTATAGCGACTATAGGCGTGAGTTATTTATATTTTGTATCTTTCCTATAGCGACTATAGGCGTGAGTTATTTATATTTTGTATCTTTCCTATGGCGACTATAGGCGTGAGTTATTTATATTTTGTATCTTTCCTATAGCGACTATAGGCGTTGTCATATATTTTGAAAGAAGTGGGAGATCACTGTAGTGCATGCCCCATTTCTTAACAAATGAAGTAGAGCCCCATCCTCTTCTATCTTCAATAACCCCAGAATATGAACCTTGAGTTATCTGCAGGCCTCGTTCTATTAAGTATGTCTAGGAGATATAGATTATGGCCCTGGTGAGAATGGTAATTACTAACTGGGAATCTGCCCCTTCTCCAAGGATTCTTTAGCTCTGGAGCCCCCTTTTTTGTTTATCAAATCTGAGGAAAGTCTGGAGAATTTTCTCAGCCTGATTTAGATGAAGAAAACATGGATGTTGAGCAGTTGATAGATCTAGAGTCTTTTTATTTCCCCATTTAGTAAGTCATTATGAGTTAATTTATCTTTAAACAATCAAACACATAATCAATCACATTAGATTCTGACAACATGATGTACAAAGAAGTTGTTGACTCACAGATAGGTTTGAACTGACAAATTAACAGAAGGTCAATTCATGTTAATCATTTATTGACTGGCCCGAGCCTTCTGGTCAGTACATACATCTCTATTGTGATTTACACAAGATAATAGAACAGTTGCACCCTGGACCATTGTCCCAGACAATCAATAACAAGCATCAATATATGAGATGTCAACAAGTGTGAAAACATAGTAAACATTTTGATGTTGTACATGTTAAGTGTGATGGTGATGAATCAACAAGTAACTATCAGTTCTCCTGAAATTGGGTGTGGTGTGTACCAATGAGAAAAGTAACCTGGTGACTGGAAGATTAGGTAAGCCAGGGTCCATTGACTGATGGATCCACTTCAGGTCTGCCCGTATAGCTCCACTGAAGGCCTCCCCATACTTTACTCATAGCCAAGTCGTCTTCCATCTCACTTGTGGTTCATCTCTTTCTCTCGGCTTCCCTCTTTCAGGTCTGATTTAGGTGGTTAGTTTGCTGATGTGTTGGGTGGTTATTGGTATGGAGCCACCAAGATCACTGATGAATATTCGCATAAATATATACATTCCTACCAATACAATCTTTAAAAGTAGGTAAAAGAAACCTAAATTCCTGAAGTAGGAACTAGTTCCCCTCCCCCTCTTTTTCTCTCTAATCTAGTGTTGGGTTAATTTGGGGTGGTCAGAGTTTATCACACTGTGTACGCCTTGTATCAACTTGTTCCTGCTGTATGTAAGTTCTCATTTGACTTGGGGTCAGTGAACGTGTACAGTAAGACAACGACAAGAGTGAGAAGGTGTCAAGATGCATGTAAATAAATGGCATACATTTATAACATTTCTTCCACTCAATGGTGTTTATCGCGTGTATAAATAATTCTCTGTGTTTTCCCAATTAACTTCTTCTTCTTCTTCTTGTGTCTAATAACTCTTCCATTATCTGTTGTTGTTGTGATGTTGAGTGTTGTGTTGTGTGGTGATGAGTGGTGTTGAGTGGTGTTGTGTTTTAAGTTATGTTGAGTAATGAGTTAAGTTCACTGCGCGTGATGGTGTTCCGCGAAGCACAACTTTCTCATGTATTGCAGTTCATAAGTGCTCTTATCTAATTAAAATTTGACATAAATATAAATATTTATTTCGCCAAACCCTATTAATTCTATAGATAAAGGAGAAAGGAAAGATTGATTTCTCTTTCAGCTTTCTAGATCGTAAACTAGGCATAGATAAGTCTGTTTTAGAACAAGGCACTTGTTCTAGTACACGAACTGTCATTTCAGCTGTAGATAGTGATAGCATCTTTTAACAATGTTTCTGGTGAAATGCACAAGATTGCTTTCGAATCATCACTTCTCACAGTTGTTTAGAATAGAATGTAGTAGTATAATGCACTTCTTAAAGTTAATAATTATCTTTAAGAATATCAGAGATTGCAGTTTCATCTAAGAGTCATTTTGCCCGGGAATGGCTCTTGCGTCGATTAGAATCTACAGTCGAGCATTTTTACATTTCAGAGGTTTTAATTAATAATAATACATTTCAATTGACATCACAAACACTGGATTACCCTGACCCAATACTTGATACATCGGTTTCTTAGTCTAATCTCGGGACTAACAAGCGTACCTGGGATCCAGACATTCTGCCTTGCCCATTGAACTTGTGGTCACACAATCTTCTCACATCCGTCCATGAAGCGAGTTCAAAAAAAAGTGTGGGCTTATTAACATTTCTGAGGAAATAGTAACATATGCTAATTATGCTTTGGCGCGAAAGCAGTGTCACGTGTCCCTTTCAACCAAAGGTCTTCCGAGCTTTGTCTGATGCAATCTTTCTAAGAATCCACGTCATTTGTCACTTGTTCAGTTCCAGTTTCGATGTTAAGTTGTAAGTCCTAGTCTCCATTTGCGGTTGTGAAGTCAATTTCTTTTAATGTTGTTTCCTCTTTTTGCGGCAGGAGTTGGTAAATGAATAATGTTGGCTGCGTTATGCCACAGGCGTTAGTAATTTATATTTCGCATCTTTCCTATAGGAACTACAGGCGTCAGTCATGTATATATCGCATTTTTCCTATAGTAATTATTGACGTGAGTCATTTATATTTCGCATCTTTCCTATCGCAACCATATGCGTGAGTCATTTATATTTCTTATGACAGCTATAAGCGTCAGTAATTTATATTTCGCAATCATTAAAGAAGAAAATGAAAGATTTCAATTTTAAATATTATAGAAACATTCTTAGAATATACTGGACCACGAGGAAGAAACTTACTGAAACTTATACAAGACCATGAACATTGAAGAACACTGCCCCATACAAAGTATGAGCCGGTCTCCCTGGCGTAGGTGTTAAGGACGTTGTTCGTAATACCGTTTACTCTCGTACGAAACGCAGCTGCGCGAGACTCGGCTACGGATCGCCTTCGCGCTGGTTACTTGCGGGGTATGTGAGCCGGTCGTTCAGAAATCAATGGCAAACTACTGAACGTCAAGCTTGCCAAGACATCAACAGCAGCTTTAAAATGCTGCTGTTGACTGCAATGTCCTATAAAGGATATGCGGGAAAACAAAACAAAAAACAAAACAAAACAAATCAAATGCATGTCTTGGAAACTGAAATACTGTAGCCATATTAAACTTCACGTTGCTTGGCAAGAACAGTGATGGAAGGCACATTTCCAGGAAGAAGAGGCAGTGGTCGATCTGCACGAAGATGGACAGAGGGCATTGCCGACATATTGGGCATGAAGGTTCATGGGTGGTGAGACAAGATCAGAAATCGAGAGCCCTCGTTCTGCACTGAAGAAATCGTTCTGCACATTCTTCTTCTACTTCTACACTGTATCTCACACTGGAATCACTCACAATCACACTCAATCAAACCACGCCAAGTTGTCCTATCTTTTCCTATCTCCTGCAGCTCCAAACCTTCCCCCCCCTCTCTCTCTCTCTCTCTCTCTCTCTCGCTCTCTCTCTCTCTCTCTCTCTCTCTCTCTCTCTCTCTCTCTCTCTCTCTCTCTCTCTCTCTCTCTCTCTATGGCTTCCCAATATTATTAATCGTTGTAAGTAATTCTCTTCTCCGTGTGTTTTAGTACTCCTATTCGAATGAAGAACGTTAGAAAAAAGAGTTATTGCATGTTACATAGGACCAGTTTTAACATACGGTTGCGAATCCTGGACAATTAGTCTCATCTCATCTCATGTCATCATGTTCCTCTTGTACCTTGCGGTGTCGAGGTGAAGTATAAACAGCGGGAGAGGCCCGTATATGGGTTTCATGTATCGATATTCCCATGGACTCTGTTATTCCCTGCGTCCATTGTTTACGTGGTCGGCCTCTTCCTCTGCTTCCCTCTGGTCTGTACATCATTGCTTGTTGTGGCATGCTGTTAGTTGGTAACCTAGTTACATGGCCAAACCATTTGACTTGCTCTAGTGCAGCTATAACCCCCCACTTTAGTCCTGATTTCTTCATTTCTGATCTTATCTCTTCTTGATACATTGAGTATTCTTCTCAGGAATCTCTTTTCTGTTGTTGTGATTTTTCTTTTCTCTTTTTCTGTCATTGGTGTGGGTTTTGTCGGAGAGTGTCTGCCTGCACGGCGAGGAACCACCAGTCTGCACACCAATAAGCCAGACATGGGATAACGGATACTCACGCAAACCTCAGGTCCTGTATGACATCACACTGATGTTGGACAACAGGATGTCTTCATCCGGCATACAGGACTTCGCGCTGGAGTTCACAGCCAGCGAACACAAGCAAGCAAGCAAGCACGTCTTCTCGCTATTCTATATTCTATGTAATCGCATTCCTGTTTGCTCTTCGCCAACGTTTTTATATTTTTTTTTGGGTCTTTTTCAGCTTTCTTTACTTCTGCGTTCCACCAACTTGTTATTATCTTTATCCGTGTTTTGCGTTTTTTCGTGGCACACGTTATCTTTGCAGTATTTAAAATGCTTGATTTGAACATCTCCCATTCTTCTTCCACTGTCTTTCTTTCTATAGATAATTTTACAAAGATGTCAGTTAGCTCTTTTTCATAATTTTCTCTCACTGCCTCGTCTTTGAGGTTTTCTAAGTTTACGGATTCGCATGGCATGTATTTTCCTGGTCTTTGCTTCCTTCTACTGATGATTCTTATTCTTGCAACGACTGCTTTGTGGTCTGTGTTTATACCTAACTTGGGCACTGCCCTTGCATTTAATATATTTATCTTTCTGTTATTTCTTGGTAATATAAAATCAATTTGGCTTGTAGTATCTAGATCGTTCCATTTATACCAGGTGCATATTTGTGAGTCTTTGTATTTATAGAATGTATTTGTTATGTAGAGGTCGTGTTGGCTGTATAGCTCTATCAGGTGAGGGATATGTGTGTGTGTGTGGTGCGTGGGTTTGGAATATTGGGTGGTAGGGGGTGTATGTGATGTGCGGGTGGGTGATTGTGTGGTGGGGGATTGGGTTAATGCATGTGTGGGTGGGTGGAAGTTGTATGTGTGGGTGGTGGGGTGTGTGTGAGTGGATTGGGGATGTATGGGTGGTTAGGGAGATGTGTGTGTGTGTGTGGGGGGGGGGGGGGGGGGGGTAGGGACATGTCAGTTGGTGGGGATGTGTGTGTATGGTTTTGGGATGTGTGAGTGGATGTGCGATGTGTGAGTTGGTGGGGGATTGTGTGCGTGGGTGGGGAATATGTGGTCGATGGAGATGTGGCTGGGGGATGGGTGGTTGAAGTGTGGGTGGGGAGAGGATGTGTGGGTCAGGATGTGTAGTGGATGGGCGTGGGGTGTGTGGGTTGGTGGGGGAATGTTTGTGGGTGGCGAGTGTGTTTTGGTTGGGGGATCAGGTGAGGGCAGTGTGTGTGGGTGGGGGATGTGCGGGAGGGGGATGGCTCGGTTGGTGGGGTATGTATGTGTCCCTTGGTGTGCGTGTGTGTGGGTAGGTGGGGGTGTGTATGTGTCCCTTGGTGCGCGTGTGTGTGGGTAGGTGTGGGTGGGGTGATGTATGGATAGGTGAGAGATGGGCCTCATAACATGGTAATTAGCCTTGTTTATATTTACAACATTCATTTCACAATGTTTATTTTTCTTCCTATGTAAATGTATAATGCTCTTGATGAACGAAAGACGAGTGAATGGAAGGGCCGAATGTAAGACGGGCCTGCGCGCCCAATTTGTGACCCTAATAAAGTTGATTTGATTTGATTTGATTTGATTTACTCCGGTTATCATTTCTTTCATTATGTTGGTCTCTAAATGCTCCAAGATGTTTTCCTATGCCCGCTTTGTTGTCGTCCTAGTCTTGCATTGATGACTCCCATAGCTATGATGTTGTCCTGCTTATCTATTTTATGTAGCACGTCATGGATGTCTTCGTAGGAGTCCTCGCATTTTTGCTCATTATTGTTTGCATTACAAGGTGCGTATATCTGTACATATGTTGTAATTGTTTGCTATTTTATTCTCCCTGTTATGATTCTTTCTGATATATATATTTCATTTCTAGTATTCCTCTTGCTAGCCGTCTCCTGCAGCCCCCCCCCCCCCTCTCTCTCTCTCTCTCTCTCTCTCTCTCTCTCTCTCTCTCTCTCTCTCTCTCTCTCTTTCTCTACGTCCTACCAATATTATTAATCGTTGTAAGTAGTTCCCTTCTCTGTGTGTTTTAGGACTTCTATTCGAATGAAGAACGTGCAATAAGTCACTGTCCATGAATGTTAGAAAAAAGAGTTATTGCATCTTACATAGAACCAGTTTTAACATACGGCTGCGAATCCTGGACAATTAGTAAACAGCCGAAACAATCTCTGGAGGAAGGCTGAACATTCAATGGACAGCCAAAATGAGCAAACTGTACGTTTTAAGGGAAGCTAAGCCGCAAAGGCAACTTATCACAAACATCAGAAAGATGCAGCTATTGCTTTTTGGCTACGTAATGAGAATACAATACAGAAACTGGAACATGTTGCGACAACCGGAAATATTTGCGGAAAGAGAAGTAGAGGTAGACAGCTTGAGAAGATTCTTGATAGTCTTATGTCAAGACACGGAAGGAAGTCAACCCAAGAATTGATCCATGATGTAGGAGATCGTAATTTGTGGATAGGAATGATCGCACACGCCAGCCGAAAAGGCACTGGAATGACGATGATTTCGGTTACCTTGTGAGTTCCAACAAGTTATCTTGTCCTCGGGTGTTCTCTGTGTGTCATTTCCACGCCAGGGTCTTTTCCTCACGTCATGGTTCACTGAATTCTGTTTATTTCTCTCCATGAGTTCTACATTGGTGCAAATTACCCGCAGCATGATGAGTCGAGTTCCGCTAATTTCATTTTCTGGAAACCGGATGTCATGGACCAATTGTCCTTGACTAGAACTCACACCCATATAACAGGGAAAACGGCAGTTGTCGTGTGCGAGAAGCACGATTTCGGCCAGGTCCAGGAGAATAGAGGTCTCTCCTGGACTAGACAGTTAGAGCTCGACTGTGGTCCAGGTAGGGACCGGTCGAGAGTTAATATAGGCAATGACGAAATTTATCTCCTCGCAGACATATTTTAGTTGCGATCTGTCATCTACTGCCTATAGTACCTTGCAGTCTAGGACATTTTAGTTGTAATTACTATCATTGTGGTTGGACATTTTAAAGTGATAGAGAATGATGAGTAATAACTATGATCTTCGCTTATGAAAAAATGTCAGCGTAATAGAAGATACGAACTAGCACGGCGTTCTGTAAGTTAGTTAGTTAGTCAGTCGACAGATCATCCTCATTGCACATCGAACCATTCAGTCCATTAAGTGCTCGGATCCCCTCCTCAGCAAATCCCGCATCGTGTAGCGGCTAACGACACCAGTTCTGTGTTGGTTTATCAATCTTCTTTGGCTTCCTGCGTAGTGTTCTTGTTTGGCCACCCCTCTTTTAATTTGCTGCTCTAGCAGTCTGGCCATTGTTGTAGATTCACAGTCATCACTTGGTTCTCGCAAAAGTCTTACTTCTCGTAGAGCATTCAGAATGTCAGCCTGGTCCATGGCGCGTCCGCCCTCCACAGTAGCCTCACCTGCGAGCTTGTCAGCCCGCTCATTTCCTTGTACTCCCGCATACCCTGGCACGAAGATGAAACTAATCTTTGCCAGTCGAGACCGCTCCAGAGGCAGCAACCATTCTCTTCGGATCCATCCCACCTCTATGCTCTTGATCATGTTCATTGAGTCGCTAAGGAAACATGCCCTAGTGAATGTCTGTGTCTCGAGCCATGTTATTGCTTTACTTACTGCCATGACTTCCATAGTCAGGCTACTTGTGGTTTCAATGAAAGCACCTGAGTCCTCCTTCACAATTCTCCCTCCGGCCCGAGCTGTAAAGGCCCATGAGCTTCTCACATGTCGGACGACCGACCCATCTGTGTAGATGACCGCATCACCCTCTAGCGAATTCTCGAAAATCAACGCTTGTACTTCAGCCTCCACAGTAGCCGGATTTTCTTGTCTGCATTTTCTATCTAGTTGGATGCAAACTGAAAAGGATGTGCAGAAATCTTTTGGCACTTGTACCCACTCCTCGCCAGGTTCTAAGTCCTCAAGTGAACATACCTGTTGAAGAATGTCTTCGGCTTGACCCATCCACGACCTTCCTCTTTTTAACCTGCTGCCCTTCACCTTCATAATTTCACTATGCAGTGGATGTTGTGGCGGCGTTCTGTAAAGTTGCTATAACTGATGTCTTACTCTGTCACCCTAGTATGCTAGTTGAAAGAAGTGAATGAGAGAGAGAGAGAGAGAGAGAGAGAGAGAGAGAGAGAGAGAGAGAGAGAGAGAGAGAGAGAGAGAGAGAGAGAGAGAGAGAGAGTAAGCTACAAGCAGTCAGTGATAATACGAGCCATTAACTGGTATTAATCACAGAAAGTCAGTTGTTTTACAGCAACGCTCGAATTACACGAACCATATATTCAACGTCAGAGTATTGCCCCTGGCAAACTGTAACGAGCCAAGTAAACCAGAATAGTGACCATTGTGAGGTTCTTTGAACGCACCAGATTCTCTGCAGTGACACCGGCGACGCTATTGACAGAGACAATGCGTTTCGTGTGTTGTTTAATACACAAAATGGTTCGCATATTAAAGCTGGCAGAAGCGATCGGCATTCAGTCTACAGAAACCAACTTTGTGGAACAAGAACAACAGAGCAAAAACAAAAAAAAAAAAAAAAAAAAACAACAACAACAACAAAAAACGAGATCATAGTCAGTTTAAGCTTGAATAATTTGTCTAATTACTTTAGCTTATGTGGTACGATTTCTGTAGTATGTTCCTATCGAGATGCGGTAAAAAAATTCCAGGCAATAAATCGTGCAATCTATTCTTTGCGTCTTCGTTATTTAAATGTCATTATTTTGCGCTCGCTCGCTCGCTTTGAACTCAAGCGTAGTCCATCACAATACTATTTACAATAGTGATGGACTGAATTTTGCGTGTGGATCAGCTTTCCCTATTAATAGTGTCCCTCGTCATCAGGCGAAACCACTACCACTTCAGGGTAGTCATTTTTCTTGAAGCAAACCTTCTCTCTTTGAGCCAGAGGCGTGCTCCCTAACCTCTAGTTTACTCCACTCCCTACTCCACCACCGCGGGGCTTCTTTTTTTTTTAAGTCTCCTCCTGTAAATGTTCCACAGTCGAGTTGATTATTGTGTTCTTACCACCAACACAATTCAACCAGCATATAACAAGTATTCATCAATCACGTGTCATGCCGATAAGCGTGGGCGGTCATGTTTCGCCATCTCACACGATTACCAGAGTCGTGGATCAGCTCCGTGTTTTTGTCTCGACGATACCACGTAGCCAAGCCATCCCTATATTTACTTCTCTGTCTTCCCCTTCATCTTTCCCCCTCAATCCTGCCAGTTGTCATAAATTTTTCTATATTTTCTATATGTTTATTTGTTCATATAACGTGTCCAAATAATTTTGAATATATAGTAATATAATATAATTTTTGACTATATATATATATATATAGCTAAGTCCTGTAAAGGATATGCTAATATATATATATATATATATATATATATATATATATATATATATATATATATATATATATATATAATATATATATATATATATATATATATATATATATATATATATATATATATATATATATATATATATATATATAATTTCTCTAATCAGATTACGGTTTTCATTTGCTTCTTGTAGGACTCTCTTATTTGTTTTTCTGACTGTCTATGTTATTCTTTGCATTTTCCTCAGAAACCACATTTCTACTGCCATCAGATGTTTTTCAGCTTTTCTGTTCATTGTCGACGTTTCACATACGTACAAAAGTACACATTCTATGTAGCACTTCAACACTCTATAAAATATACACGCGCTTCAATAAATGCACGAATCAACTTGGGTCAAATGAGTATAATTCCTAGCCGTCTACAAGTTGAATCCTCACTTATTCCCAATTTTTACCATATTTATTGAGCAGGTAACTGCGCGGAAAGCAACAAACTACCACGGGCGCAACAGGTGTGCTCAACATATATCACTCACATCAAATACAGTATTGCACTTAGCCAAAGGGGAACACAAATAGTTAGTGTGTAACAAAGCGTGGGCAATAAGTGTTATGGTAATTCAGTGCTGTCTATATCAAGTATTGAAATATCAATAAGGAGACACGTTAGATTTCATACACGTATATGTGATTGTAAATGTGGCAATATAACTATATGGGTGCGTAAATGAACAGGTGGCAATTGCTGTGTGACGTCACCGTTTTTTGAGATGGATGTAGAAACGCGAAGATTTAACTGTACATGTTCAAAATCATTGTTTTTTCTTTTCCTGTAACGGTTTCCCGTTAGGTATTTTCGTTTACCGTTCCTAGTTCTTGTGTCGATCAGATTACTTTTCAAATTCCAAGTTACATAATCTTAATTTTTTTTCGCTCCTTGTGTTCGTTGATAAAGATATGTTTTGAAAAGTTCCCCCATATCCTTCCGCCGAGCTTCCCCCTCTCATGTATGGTTTTATTCCGAGTCCAACACGCCGGACACTGGGTTAGAGTGTATTGAAAATAAAATACCTAGAAGGGATCAGGCAACAAGAAAGAGAGAGTTGAGGTGTTACATAGAACTTGTGCTTTTGTATGGATGTCA
Organism: Cepaea nemoralis; assembly: GCA_014155875.1. Lineage (NCBI taxonomy): Eukaryota > Metazoa > Mollusca > Gastropoda > Stylommatophora > Helicidae > Cepaea > Cepaea nemoralis. The sequence continues at coordinate 115,149 of JACEFZ010020236.1, forward strand.
AGCATGGACAATGAGCAAACAGGCTTAAAAACATCTGATGGCTGTGGAAATGTGGTTTCATGCAACGAATACCATGGACAGACAGGAAAATCCAATGACCAAGTATCACAAGAAACAAATGAAAACCGTAGACTGATTAGACAAATTAGACGTTGACAGACAAAATAATTTTTGGCCACGTTATGAGAAGAAATAAATTGGAGAACTTTGTGACAAATGGCAAGGTCGAGGGGAAGAGAACAAGGGGAAGGCAAAGAAGTAAATACCTGGATGACTTGACCATGTGGCCTAGCGAGACAGGAACACTGAGCTGATCCACGACTCTGGTGATAATGTGAGATGGTGAAACATGACCGCCCACGCTTATCGCCATAGCACATGACGACGATGATGATGATGATGATGATGATGATGATGATGATGATGATGATGATGATGATGATGATGATGATGATGATGATGATGATGATGATTCAACCCCTGATGGTGGTATGGAGGCATATCATCAACAGCATTGAGACACAGAATACCACGGACCGCGAGCTGTGGAGACACATAAACGCCTGCGCCTGTCAACAGGACACAGGATGATAACAACGATGATCTTCATAACGTTTCTGCGAAAGTCTGGAGTCTCCACGAGCATGCCTGACATGTCAACGTAATCACAACAGAACCAGTCTGTTGGGCAACTTCCAGACACTTCAAGTGTGTTCGAGTGGCAACATTCACTTAGTGAGAGAACAACATAATTCAAGCTCTATGGTTACTAGTTAACATTCACTTAGTGAGAAAACTACATAATTTAAACTGTATGTTTACTTGTCAACATATAAACATAATTCTTATACTTTCTAAATTCTTATGTCAGCTTTTGTATTTACATACATTGTATTTTTGTTATTTTAATGAAGCAGTTGGGGAAACGGAAGGGGAGGGGAGAAAAGGAATTTATAGGAGAAGGTAGGAGGAGAGGAGAGAATAGAAATATAATAGAGATTTTGATAAGAATAAAGAATATGTGAAGATGTCGTAGTGGAGAGTGCAAAACCCATTCTCTCCTTGCGTGCAGCAAAATCAGGATAGACGGGGAGGGGGGGGGGGAGAGACAGTTGAGTATATTCTTGTGCAGATATCTAGGGAATTAACTCCTAAACCCTAAACAGTATTATGTAATAGCCAGTCTAGATAAACAATTCAATCCACACATGAGGCACAAACTCGACTACTGTGTACAGCAAATAGTCTACACAAGCTAAGCCAAACACATAAAATAAAGAAAGCATTCATACAACTTTACTGTGCTATATGAAATCTCCAAAAGCGACATAACATTTCGTACAATGAATGTACATCACAATCAGCAATGCAGCGCTCAATACAACTGTAATGGATCAACTTCAACGGTTTCCTCACATCAACATCAATAGTTGTACAAGATCCTGCTCTTTGCACTAGTATACAAGACTGACTGGGTACGGATCTTTGCACTAGTATACAAGACGGACCGTGCTATGTCTCTTTGCACTAGTATACAAGATCGGACCGTCTATGTCTCTTTGCACTAGTATACAAGACCGGACCGTCTATGTCTCTTTGCACTAGTATACAAGACGGACCGTCTATGTCTCTTTGCACTAGTATACAAGGTCGGGCCGTCTATGTCTCTTTGCACTAGTATACTAAGAAGGACTGTGTACGGCTGTTTGCACTAGTACGCAAGACCGGCCGTGTGTCGCACTTTGCACTAGTATAAATGTAGTCGCACCTGAGGACATAAGGCAGCCTGACTAGTGCAGTCGCCGCGAACTGTGCAGGTTAGGGTTTTTCTTATTGCCCCTGACAGAAAAGAAAATCAATAACTTACCGAGGATTCGAACCAGGATTAGTAGCACCAATTGCCTAAAAGGTAAAAGAGTTATTATACGCTGAAACTTAGCAACCAACTAACAGGTTGACAAGTTACTATACTCCACAAATAGGTAACAACCAACTAACAGGTTGACACAATATGCTCGAGAAATGGTAACACCTAACTAACAGGTTGACAAGTTATACTAGAAAACTTGATAACACAAAACTAACTGATTGACAAGTTATTATACTCCACATATAGGTAAGAATCAACTAAACAGATCGACAAGTTACACTCGAGAAATGATAACACCCAACTAACAGGTTGACAAGTTATACTAGAGAAATGGTATGAGTGAGTACGTCAGTGAGTGAGTCAGCGAACGGACCTCTTACGTACATGTGTGTACTAAGTGATTCAATGAGCATGATTCGGAAGGTCGAAGCTGGATCTGTACGTAGACAGTGGACTGAGTCGCTGAGGAAGTCTGTTGTCCGTAAAGTCACCTTCATCTTTGTCCCGGGACATGCGGAAGTCAAGGGAAATGAACGAGTTGATAAACTGGCTGGCTCTGCACCTCCCGCAGATGGCCTGCCCATGGATCGTGCCGATGTTATTAAGGTCCTTAAAGACATGTCGAGAACAGAAGACTTTGACGTCAGTAAATCCACATCACTGTCCAGGATGAACGACTTGGGAGTAAGAATTGGCATGGCCAGAAACGAGAGGTACATCGGGAAAACAAGGTGCCTCGTTAACCAACACAGAACTGGCATTATTAGCCACAGAACGCTGATGCTTATGCTGGGGGGGGGGGGAGGATCTGAGCACCTATGGACCTGTCCGGAATGCAATGAAGATACCCCAACTGATAACTGATAACTGATAACTAGAGAAATGGTAACAACCAAACAATAAGTAGACAAATTACACTCGAGAAATGGTAACACCCACATAACAGGTTGACAAATTTGCCATAACTCAAAGTAGTCGATAGAGATAAATGCAAAAAGAGACAATGACGAAATGCATTAACGGGACCAGAGAGGGTTAAATCATCAGTTACAGGAAAACAGTAACATAAGACAACTCACTACAGGCACAGTAACTTGAACGACCGACAGTAACACGGAGGATTGGTCACAGAAGTTACGTGTTAAGGCGAAACGTCAGACAGTGACTACACGGAGAAATTATTCGTCAAGGTGGCAGCTGACCTGTCAACACTTAACTATAGCAGCTTAACAAGATTTACGCTACGATTTCAGTGATTCAAGGAAGATGTATTCTATTCAATTCATAGTGGGAATAGAAGAACAAATTAGTAGCTACAGCCATCGAGAATATTCCCCAACGTACCACTGTGCTAGTGTAAACCACGACAGATGCCGATAGGCTATATTTTCTAACAGCCAGAGCCAACGTGACTTGTGTGCATTCTGGATAAATGCAAATTGTAGTTGGTCACTATTTTCTTATTTTCGATTGAGTATTGACAGTGGCGAATGAAAATAGATCATGATGCCAGGGGCGACTTTTGGCGTAGGGACCCCGGGACAGATTGCCATGCATGTATGATGGCTTGCTGCGTCCCACATTAAGTGCAGACCCGTCTTGATAAATGCTAGAATCTGAGTCACCGCGGGTGGCCAAAAATAAACTGTCAAGTACACTGACAACGAGTGAGTCGTCATTTCATGTGTCAGCTGTAATTCTCTTTAATGACTGCGTGCCTATCGCTGTATGTGAAATAACGAGCTATTCTTCAAGTAAACAACTGTATGGCAAAGTTATACTAGAGACATGGTAACACTCAACTAACAGGTTGACAAGTTATACTCGAGAAATAGATAACATCCAACTAACAGGTTGACACGTTAAGCTTGTGTCTTAGTAAATCCAAAATTGACAAGCATTGTTTCGGATTTTTTTTCTCCATCCTTTGACTGTCCCCAGTTTATCTAAAAGAAGTTTTTCTTATCTTGGACATGTAATAACAGATGATAGCAGGAATGAAACAGAAATCAAACAGATAATGATTGATTGATTGATTGATTTAGGAACCGACATCACAGCATTCGGGGCATACCCATAAGCGCTCCGTCCGAACTCAGCAGCCAGCGAAGAGTTCCAACACTAATAGTTCCAGTAGCAATCTGATTATATGTCCGTCTCGCCTTTCCTCTGAGCGTCGAAAGTCGGCCAGATCCCCTCGTCACACCTCGCTGTCTCATTCTTACCAGACTATGGTGATCCATTTGCTCTTCTGAGGTGTACACGTGCTCCCACAAGGCCGCAACCACGTCTGCCTTGTCATGCATCAATACTCCACCAAGTTTTGCCGAGCCAGCCAATCTGTCCGCCTGTTCATTCCCCAGCACACCAGCATGCCCCGGAGAAAAGATCCAGGTGATGCTTGCTACCCGTGACCTCCGAAGCGAAGCAAGCCACTCTGTACGAAGCCTGCCTGTCCTCACCCTCCTCAGCATGCTTTCTGAGTCAGTTACAATCACAATGTGTGTATGTATCGTGTTCTCCATCCAGCGGAAAGCTGCACTGACCGCCTCCACCTCCATTCTTAAGCTAGATGTTGTGGCATCATACGCCAGGCTCTCCTGCATCAAACGTCGACCATTAGCTTTTGCTAAGAATCCCCAGGCACTTCTCCTACCTCTCAACACTGAATCATCCGTGTAGATAATCACATCACCCGGGCGAGCATTATTCTGAATTAGTTGCTGGATTTCCACTTCCGTGGCCCCTGCTGGCCATTCCCTGCACTCCCGGCTCAATGTGATTATAACTCTGCACAAGTCTGACTGCTCCGCTGGCACTCTGACCCATTCCTCTCCTCGCCTAATGTTCTCCAAGGGGCACACTTGTCTGATCGTATCCTCCTCCTGAGCCATCCATGATTTCCCTCTTATCAGTCTCTGACCCTTAACTTCGCCCAGCGCCTCATGCAAAGGGTGATCTGTGTCTGCAGCTACTCTGAGGTATGCCTTCGCCTGCATCACCTTGTTCCTACCAGCAATAGTCGGCAGACCAAGGATGTAACGCATACACACTACTGGAGTGTCTCTGGTGCATCCCTGAATCAATAATATTATCAAACAGATAATAAGAATCAATTCCGTGTCGTGCTATGACACACAGAGGCGGCCGCATCAGGAGTGTGACAGGATCGCCTCGGTTGTTGGGAATGAACACAAGCCCCGAGGTATCCCTAGCACACACGGTAAAACAACCCCAGGGGCTGGACAGGTAGATACACTATAAACTCTGCTACTAACCCCCTTTAAGTGTTATGAGTCTACGAGCCCCTCCCAGAATCTAGACCTCTACTGCCTACCCTCTACCTAGGGACAATGAACTCTGAGGCATCGTCCGAGACCACACTCAATAACTGTAGAAAAGAACCTGTCAACATAAACAAAGTTTATTCTACACTAAAGGCACAGGAAGGAATTGAACACCCCGATAGAATACAATCTATTTACAATACTGAGAATAGAGTAGAGACAGAGTCAGAGATGAGTCCATATTCTTCCTCAGGCTGAGAGGCAGATTTGCTGTGTGTGTTCCGTCCAGTCGGTCCGACACTCACCCGGCTCCCTCCCAGTACAGTTGACTGGAACCTTGGAGACCACTCCGTCCCAAGAGCTCGGATCAGCAATCAATGGAGTTAACCACTCGGACCACAGCTGACTAGATGAACTTCAACGCAGCAATATCACTATAGTCACTGGCTAATGACCCTAAGACAGTTCTCATGATTCAGCCTAGGCTGGGAGACCCTCTCCTCTGAGGTGTCCCCAGGTAAACATTAGTCTTGGCATCCATAGTCATAGCAAATGATCAACACTAAGTTTATTTACTATAATCGCCTACCCCTGGTTGGGTAATGCAAAGTTTCTGCAGCAAGTTAAACAAAGTTCTTACGAATGTCTATAAACTCTGGCAGATGATGTCAAAACAGCTGTACAGTCAAGATTGACCTGACTCCCTCGGAGTCGAGTCAAGCATGATCATCAGGCTTAGTACACAGTGGTGACTGAAGCATAATAATGTCACTGTTCGTTGACTCTGCTGACAATCAAGTTCTGTAGCACATATGAGTCTGATATCAATAACATTCGATTGTTCGATGGATCAGTGATGAGCTGAACCTAGTGTACCTGTAAAGTCAATGTAACCATAATACGCCCCAACTGGTGTGGGTCAAGTGTTGACCTTGGCACTCTTTCAGACGAAGTTACAGCACCTATGTTAGTGCAGACAAGTACATACTGGTGTTTCCGACGTTTATGCGGCTGTTAACAACGGCAATGGAACTGATGTGCTCCCAGAGCTAATGGCAATACCCCACATTGGCAACTCTCCCTGGACCGAGAAAATCACCATCTTTCCACTGTAGTTCAGTCGTTGATTAACATACACAGGCATGATAGCTTCAGGTTGTGGAACAAACTGTTATCAGAAGTAGTGTTGTATCACCAAGCATGGCAGTTCACAAATAAGCGTGGTGAATTCATAAACAGGTCTCATGGTTCATAAGGAGGCCTCGTGGTTCACAAACAGGCATGGTAGGTTCGTAAACAGTCACTCGCGCTTACAGACGTAGTGGTTTCAGAAAACAGGCATCGTGGTTCATCAACAGGCAACACCTGAAAGGAAGAGCGGTAGGTGAGAGTATTCGGCACCAACATTGGCCCACATGCATCAAATCACTGAATAAACAGCCTTCAGAGTACTCTAATTAGTTTTCATCTAATTAGGGCATCATCTCTATATGGGTAGAATTGAAGCATGGGTGTCAGTCCAATGTCAGATGGCCCTTAGAACAGCCCGTCGGAAAGATTAAGTTCCGAGAATGTCGAGTCTGATCATATGTCTCTCATACCACTATTCTTATGTCTGCTGCTGCTAGAATGAGTAGCTGTAATATTTCTATTGTTTACATAGAAACTAAATCTCAATATTTCTATTCATTAATAGAAACTAATCTCCGGGAAAGGAGGTCCCTAGACACCTCCTCTTCATCGTACATACAATAATTGTTATCATATTAATTAATACATTAGATCAATTAATAACTCATTAACAAAATATATGTACAAGCTTTCCATTTCGCTGGTGGGGTATCCTTCCCACCTTGAAGCGATCCTCTTCTTGGCTTTTTCTCTTATCTAGAGGCCAGAAGTCACCCAGTACAAAACATGTTTTTCCCTACATGTTTAAAGGGGGCACTCCAGTTCTGGTCTCCCCCCAAGCGGGTTAGCCTTGGGCTTTGATCGAACTGTTCGGCTGGCTTTGTTTGCCAGACATATACTTAATAGACTTGCAAAACATCCCATATCCCATATTTGTCCCCGTGTCTCATTCAACATCCATGCGTCCTTCCATACATCCACCGCATCAGCACTCACATACTCATGACAGTATGAAAAGAACAGGACAGTAAAGAGAAGGCCCTCGAATGCATTATCACATCGCGCCGATAACGCAGAGGCATATCGCGTCGAACCATTTCGCTCATGTAAGTGTCGCACTACATTACCTAATATATACGCCACAACAATATCGTATATATATATATATATATATAGCACAAGCATAAGATCACTACTTCACAGAATTACACACATCCTAGGAATGACATCACTATTTAGTTATCAAAAAACAGCTACATCACTTCCTATGGCTTGGCAGTACGTGCTATGTTTCCATTGGAACTAGTCACATCACTGTCTGAATTCCACACAATATCAACTTATCTGTCTATTCAAGAGGCCATACTAACATCAGATAGTAACTGACATAAGTTAGGTTCACAAAATACTACAGTAACTAGCTCCCTATAATTGAACATCTTACCTAATATGTGCAACTACTCACAATAGGTAATCTCTAACTACTAAGCACACTTGGCCTCTGTAACGGACTTGTCAGTATGCCGTACGCGAAACTACACAGTTACAACTATCTATTGTAAACCGTGCTGTACACACCTGTACTATGTCCTACTTTCAAACCAGCTTATCGATCGTCAACTAATTACGAATGCAGGATCGTTCGCTTATTTAATGAATTGCCGTACGGTCGCGTTTTACGCTCAATTACAACGGTAGATGAATTAAATATGTATTTACCTGAACCGTTGAACAGACCACTAATCAGCTTCTAATACTGTCTTGAGGCCAACGTGCCTCTATTACTGACAGTAAGCCGAAATTAGCTGTGCGTCCTCTCACACCGGAAGATCGAAAGTGAATGAGCGCAACTGCCTAATTGCGTTCTACGTGCTACTCAACTTGCACGAAGAAATAGTGCTACACGTTGTGTCTCAACTTCAGCGAGAAACATGTGTTCTCCGCACAGGAGAATCTATTTTCTCTCTTCACGAGATAATGTTAGTGTACTTAGCCACCTCGGTCACGCGAATCCAGATGCTACTAGAACAATCTACGCGAAGAAACAAGCCCGACTTTCCCTAGTTTATTTCATACGGAACCTCCTACGACCAAGTACAGATAACTTGCAGTCATACTGTGACAAGGAGGCACCGTAAGGGGACTTCATAAGGGGCGGCATTTCAAAAAAAAAAAGAAATCAACACACCTGTAAGGTGCGGCATTTGGAAGACTTGCATCATACTGAGAAAATCTACCTCACGGTACTGATAGGAAAGACCAAACATGTTTTCAACATCACGAAATCAGTATGCACATCTAGTCAGATTAACACAGCATTAAAAATGAGAGTTGTCAAAAGTTATGTATAGTCAACATTACTTTATGGCGCGGAAGCCTGGAGATTGAAACACACACACAAACACACACACACACACACACACACACACACACACACACGCACGCACGCACGCACACACACACACACACATACACACACAATTAGAAAGTCGAATAGAGGCCTTGGAGATGTGGATATATAGAAGAAAATGTAGTATGTTCTGGAAACAAAAACAATCAAATACAGTGGTTCTAGAAGAAAACTGGGAATAAAATAAGAGTTGATGAAATGAATTAAAAAGAGGCAAGTAAAATAGTTCTTCCACGTTAAAAGACATAACACTCTCATAAAACCTATACTGCAGGGCAAGGTTGAAGGCAAGAGATAGACAACGATACAAGTGGGACGATTTCGTCAAGAGACGGACGAACGTCTATCTGACAGAATGTACAGTCAGGGCGAGAGGCAGACAGTATTGGAGATCCATTGCAGCCAACCTTCATTGTGTATACAACACCTGATTGATTGATTGATTGATTGATTGATTAATTGATTGATTGATTGATTGATTTAGTCTACCCACACGACAGCGGATGTGTGTCTCTCTTCGTCCTATTCCTACCCCTAGACCTATCCGACATGGGAGACCCTACCTGTAGCTGCGCTACCGTCGGCATAGCTCTTATGGTCACTGGAACACGCACTCTTCTACCTCTGCAAAGTGGAGACACATCTTGGAGGTTCACTGTTTACAGTATCTGCATCTTTCAAATGTTACAAATCCTATTCGTTGACTGTAATCAAATTTGTATTCGTCGTCATCATCATCATCACCACCACCACCACCACCACCACCACCACCACCACCACCATAGTCATCATCATCATCATCATCATCATCATCATCATCAACTTATACTGTCAAGCGTCGTGGGGAGGAATAGTTGACGCTCCGGTGTCCGATGGGCGGCACTGGATAGTGTCATTCCATGTGATTGTACAATGTCTTTGATGTCGTCAATAAATTTTCTTCTCTGCCGTCCTCTTGCTCTCTTATTAGATCTTCTTTAGCGCAATGCTTGTAGTTGATGGTGTTGCATTCTAACGAGATGTCCGAACCATTTGTTCTTCTATCTTTCAATATGTTTGGCACGAGGTATTGATCTCACTGTCTGTCTGATAATACCTTGTCCTTTTCGGTCTTGGATAGTTAAGTTGGTATCTCTTGTAATCAAAACTGTTTCATTAGCAATTCTTGTAGTATTCATTTTATGTCCTCCGATGACAATTCTCCATACACTAAACGAACGAACGAACGAACGAATGAAACAGGCTTTATTTTCAAAGGGTTAAGAATTGGGCACGCAGGCCTGTCTAACATTCTGCCCTTTTATCACTCTCTTTCATACATTATTTCATCCACACATCATTCGAGGCTAACTGAGAACAACAGCAATATACATAATATGCATTATAAAGGCATACAAGAAATTAAAAATCACGACTACATGACTCACTAAAATTAATTAATGATGCTGCAGTTGTTATTAGCTAATGGGAACATACTGTCTACCAAAAGGGTACTGATTGTTATTTTTTTCCCGCATATCCTTTACAGGACATCGCTGTCAACAGCAGCATCTTTCAGCTGTTGATTTCTTGGCAAGATTACGCTCAGTAGTTTGCCACTTCTTTCTGAGCGGCCGGCTCAGTTATCCCGCAAGTCACCAGCGCGGGTCGAACCGCTTCCAGCTCTCGTCCGCTACGAGACTCTGCGTGATAAACGGGATTACGGAGAAAGTGTTGTAACCCCTCGGCCAGAGAGACCGACACTGATTGTTATACTTGGGTTTATTACTAGCACCTAGCCGTGTTGACAGACGATAGTTTGTTATTTAGTTCTTTAAAAAAAAGCACAACCAAAATACAATTGGTAACGAATGTGACTGATCATACCTCTCCATAGCACAAAGTGTGGGCTGAATTGAAGAAACGATGTGTTGTCCATGCAGTATAATATCTCTCTCGGCCTCCGTAGTTTACTCTAGAGCGGAGGTCACCAAAATACGGCCTGCGGGTCCGGATTCGGCCCGTGACGTCATTTCATCCGGCCCGCCGACGGAACCCGAACTTGCTTGATACAACGTATGGAACGCCAGGCGTTGTGATACAATTTTAAATGTAAATATTATGTTTAGAATAGTAATAGATCTTCACCTCTTGGCTGCTATGTGTCTTAAATTTACTATTTTTAATTATAAATTATTGTATCTAGATTTTCTTGTTTATTGTAATTTTTGCTTATTTCGCGCCATCCCAAGTCGTTCCCTGGCTCGTAGTAGCGCCGCCTACGTTCTGACGTTACCACCGGCTGTCAACACAGGTCGGATGCTCCATAAATATTTACTTCATTTTTGCCAGTCATCCATTTTATAGGTATGTAACAAGGATTTCTTTGTTTGACAGCGATAGGTAAGTGAATTACAAGTGTAAATAGAGGCAATAAAGTAGAAAACATAGCATAAAAATGCCATAGCAGTCTCGTGCTATTATGAAAATAATATCCTCAGCTCGAAAGAATTCCCCAGTCAAGGTGTTAATCGAGCTAGTCTCTAGGCCAGTGTTTTTCAACCTTTCTTCTGGAGCAGATACTTACATAAATGTTTACGTTGCTCAAGGAACTCTGTACGATGATCGAAGTGTCTGTCCTACTTTATGTAATAAACCAGATTGGCAGAAATTTTGCGTTTAGGCATTTCGGTCTGTTACGGTGGAACCCCTGTCTGCCATTCGCGGAACCCCGGTTGAAAAACACTGCTCTATGCTATTTATTTAGGCCGGCCCTATTTATATATTTTGCAAAAGTTATTATGAGATATATATTCTATTACCACAAGTGCATATAAACGTTATATGTACCTTTGGTAAGCCGTAGCTTCACCAGTGACCCCTAGTCCTCTGTTTTTCTTGTGTTTCAATGGGATTTTAATTATGTTTCAAATTCAATGTCTTTTTAATTTTCAGATTCCGTGTACTTCCCCCTTCATTATGGCAAGTAAGAAAAGAAAAGTGGACGCGCCGAGTGTCGCGTTTTCAATGAAGAATTGGGGGGGGGGGGGCGGGGTTAAAGTACTTCTTTGTGGAAATAAAGGACCAGAAAACCAGTTGTATATTGTGCAGCGAAAGTGTTACCGTTTTGAAAGAGTACAGTCTTCGGTGTCGCTACGAAACAATAGATGTATCACCATATTCAAAGTGTTCTGGAAAGTTACGCTCTGAAAGATATTGGTCCATGAAACGTTGTTTAGAAACACAAAGAAATCTCTTCACGATAAAGCTTGCTGAAAATGAATCTGTCTCTCGTACAAGTTACAATTAGTGCATAAGATGTCAGAACGAGGAAAACCGTTCAACGATGGCAACTTCATCAAAGAGTGTATGATGGAAGCAGCAAATGACTTGTGTCCCGAGAAAGCCTATTTGTTTGAAACTATCAGTCTTTCGGAAAGTGTAGTTGTGCGAAGAACAGCAGAACTTGGAGAGAACATAGTGCTACAGATACGCGAGAAAACTAGAAACTTATTGTGGTATTCTCTGGCGTGGATGAATCTTCTGATCTCTCAAGTATGTCACAACTACTCGTGTTCATTCGTGGTGTCAATTTGGACTTTCAGATAACGGAAGAGTTGGCATCCGTTTGCAGTATGCATGGAACAACAACTGTAAAAGACATTTTCAAGGAAGTGCAAAATGTTTTGCAAGACTATAACCTTCACTGGAATCAGCTTCGAGGTGTTACAGTTGATGGAGGGAAAAACACGGCTGGAGTGAGGAAGAGTTGTTAGATGAACGAGCCAGAAGAATGAATACACATACCCCCAACAACGATGTGGCAGGCAGATCACGACTCGGTTGGAAGATTTGGAAATTCCGGTCTCTCTGTTCATACACTGCATCATACATCAGCAAGCACTCTGTGGGAAAGACGTAGATATTTCTTGTGTAATGAAACCAGTCGTTTCTGCTGTGAACTTCATTCAGGGACATGCACTCAATCACCGTCAGTTCCAGGCTTTTCTTGAAGAAATTGATTCTGAATTCTGTGACTTGACTTATCACACATCAGTGAGGTGGCTCAGCTGTGGTAAAGTCTTGTTTAGTTTTTACAAGCTCCGAAACGAAATAGATGTTTTCCTCTCTGGAAAAGAAAGATTTGATCTACAGCTGTCAGATCCTACCTAGCTGTCAAAGTTATCATTTTTAATCGGCTTCACATCCCACATGAATGAACTGAATTTGAAACTTCAGGGAAAGGATAACTTCGTCAGTGATCTCTACAAAATCATCAAAGGATTTAGGAGAAAGCTGCCATTGTTGGAAGCAAAACTAGAAGGAGAAAAACGTGTATCATTTTCACTGTTTCAAAGAGTTTTACGCAACATTCGCAAAAGATGTCAATCTCGATTTTCCGAAGAAAAAAAAATTATTCGTTACCTGAAGAAGCATTTTTGGAGAGATTTTAAGATCTTGACAGAATTGAGAGTGACATTCTTCTGTTCCAGAACCGGTTTAATTGAAACCTTGATGATGTGCAAGTTGAACTACAGTTGGAGCTCATTAATTTGCAAGCAAATGACTTGTTGAAAGAGAAGCACAGATAAGGAAAACTTGTTGATTTTTACCGCTGCTAACCCGATGTTGAGTTTCCGAAACTCAGGAAATTTGCCGCTGGTATGGTATCAGTGTTTGGAAAAACTTATGTCTGTGAGCAAACATTTTCAAAAATGAAGTATGTGAAGTCAACACATCGAACGAGATTGATTGATGAACATTTGAAAGCAATTCTCTTGACTGGATGCAGCGATTCCAAACCAAACATTGATGACACCTTGAAAGCCAAATAGCAGTTTCATAAATCTCACTTACCTTTTTTGCTGTTTATTGTGTGGGATTCGGATATGTGCACATTAGGTCTGATGTAACTATCTGTTTTGCTAACGTCGCCTTCTTTGATAAAATTTTTTAGTAAATAAATATTTTGGTTATCTTTGCTTTTTGTGAATTGCACGCCACTCACCTATGATTAACTTAGTTTTTCGTCTTTTTTCCCAGAGATTTCGTTCTGGCTTGCAAGTATGGTTAAAGTTAGTTGCATATCCTTTACAGGACGTTTGAAGTAAACACCAGTATTTTGTGCTGTTGTTGATGTCTTGGCAAATTTACGTTCAGTAGTTTGTCATTGCTTTATGAACGATCAGCACCCATACCATAGCGTACAAAAACAACGCAACGCGGTCTGCTGCCAAATCTTGCGCAGCTGTGTTTCGAACGCGGGTATACGGGATTGCGAACCGCGTCCGTACGACCTTCGCTACGAAAACCGGTGCAAGTATTGTTCAAATAGATACAGAATGAGTATGCCGCTCGAGCTCGCCATTTTGTCAGTTATCCGACCCGCCGTGAAAAATGTTTGCTGACCCCTGCTCTAGAGGAAAGGTAACACCAATACATATGGAACAAATAAAGCTGAAGAGGCTACCGGATCGGCAAATCAGTCCTCTCCGCCTATCGGAATTTCGATTCTAGACCAATTGCCGAGTAAGGCTTAGGGTCTGGTCTACTCTGCCATGACATTTAGTCTGTTGGTTGCAATTATTCTCATATCCTCTAAATTTCTGATAATATTTTCACTATTTAGCAAAAAAGGTCAGGAGACATTACATATCCCTGTGCTCCCCTCTAAGAAGGATGATATTAACCTACTTTAGTATCAGTTGTTTGTACGGCAGCATTTTGTTTTCCATACCAACAGAAGAGAAAAGAGCACTTACAACGCCATAACCGGAGTGCAATGACGATAATATATACTGCACACAATAGAACAATCTAGGGTGTTTGTAAAGTCTCACTACACTTTGTATGTAGAATAAATTTGTTCTACATACAAAATGCAGTGAGACAATATAGTATATCAATAATGTGTTTACTATGGAAAGTCGACTGTTGTAGATGACCTTTCATTGAGATACGCGAAAGAGCAGCTCATGGAGAATACCTATAATACGACAACAGAACTTGAGAAAATATCAGGTTGTGAAATACCCAATACTCAAGGGAATTATATATATATATATATATATATTTTTTTTTGTTAGCATTCTCTCGCCTTGAACTTAAGCGTATTCATTACACGTGCTACTACTTCTGGTGCACGAGACTGATTTTTGTATGTGGATTAGCTTTCTCTATTACCAGTGTCCCTCGCCATTAGGCGAACCCACTCTGACTTCAGAGGTACTTGTAATGTACATCCCAAAGTCAAGGACGAGAAGTCAACATTTTAGTCCAATAGGCCGGTGTAAGGGTTGAACCCGCTACCTCGGCATCAGCACACCGGCTGTTTAAGAATGATCATTCTTATCCATTATGCCATGCTGATGTCCAGGAAACCAACTGGGGAACCCGTTGAGGCCAATGAGACAGTTACATAAATAAACACACGTAGTATTGCTTGGCGCTCATCGAAAGAGAAGAAAGAAATAAAGATTAGAGAACGCACTAGACAACATAAAATTTGAAAGCTATAATTACCAACCGGGATTCGAACCTGTCACCCCCAAATGACGTCAGCGCCTCGCTGCAGGAACAAGTGTACTTCGACGCATGACCAACTAGACACTCCAAAAAAAGTGTCTTCTATGTTGTCTAATGCGTCCTCTAATCTTTATTCCCTTCTTCTCCTTCTATGAGCGCGAAACATGTGTGTGTTTATTTGTGATGTCCGGGGAATGTATTAACAAAGGTTTTTGTACAGAACATTTGAGAGCTGTAATTCTTTATTTAGCTTTGTCTCAAGACTGCAATAATTTGTTCAGAAGGGAAAGTCGACTTGTGAAGACACCCTGTCTGTGAGACACGTCAATGTGCACCACATACAGTTTCACTCGTGGTGAACTCGTTCTGACTCCCAAATTCAATGAGGTCTTTTGTGGTCGGCTCATGAAAAGAATTGCCCCGAAGTACAGGGTGCATTTTTAATTACTGTGGGGTTGTTGAAAGTATTGCCGTTCCAAGTGTTGCATTTATCTCTTATGTTGCATGAGTTCACAGAGGACGGATACAAAACTTGGAACGGCAATATTTTCAAAAATCCAGTCATTAAAACTACAACCTATAGTCTCCTGCTATGAGTGTGTGATGTAACAGCGCCATCACATTTTGCAGGCTTGTATATTCAGAGCAATAGGTGGCTAATCATTCCCTCACTTTCGCAGGCAACGAACCCTGGCGTTGAACCCTCGTCCGACCGCGCTCATGACATTATCAGCGCAGTTCTATTTCATCTTCATTAACGCGCCAGCTAGCCAGTTTATGGATAGTGTGTTCACAAATTTTCGCCCCGGTATAAATATCCATAACTCAGTAACCAACAGAGGGACAACTATTACATTTAGCATATAACCTTATCATTATGTCCACCCAACAAAAACATTTTTATTATGGAGATTGTCAAAGACTAGAATGCATAGGAGGGAAGACCACCCTGAATGAGTGGTCTACCTCAAGCAGATTAGAGGTAACCCAGTGCCCCAACAAGAGGGCAGGGTAGGTGTAGGGAGTAGATAGTTCTCTCATGAGACACGTAAGTGTCAACCAGAGGGTAAGCACTCTGGTCACGGTGTAATCACCTCAACGTGATAGACACCAAGAACTTGGAATAGAATTCAAGAGTAGGCTTAATACTCTAAGCGTGTGGAATGACGTAGCACGCAAAAGCCGAAGTGCGCATGAAGACCCTCCGCGTGCTGTGTAATCAGGACGCGGAGGATTGTCAGACAGGGGACGGACTTCGTA
>JACEFZ010020237.1:0-10000 GCA_014155875.1 Cepaea nemoralis
CAAGAAAAATTTCCCCCCCCCCCAAAACTACCCCCAAAACGACGCCCAAATTCCCCCAAAACCCCCCTATCCCCAAAGACCCTTTTAAAACCAGAAACCTATCTCCGCAAAAAAAAGCCATGGACCAGAAATCTCCCAGAAAACACAAAAAAAAAGAACACATCTCCCAGAACCACAGAACAACACTATCTCCCAGAACCACAGAACAACACTATCTCCCAGAACCATAGGCCAACACTATCTCACAGAACCACAAACCAACACTATCTCAGAACGACAGACACTCACTGTCCAGAGATTTCTCGGGAGTGTCTGACAGTTGCCTTTCAAATGGTAGTTCAGTTGGATATCGGGCGGTCACCTTTTAGGGCTCGATTTGCTCCACCAACAATATATTCCGACAAAACTACAAGAAAATAGACCTTTATAGACACCTTGAGTATATTGTGCTGGACGCATATTTATACAGACCGATCAGAACTTTCGGTGATGTGGTAAGTATCAGACTCAGTGTCTTTACCTCCTAAGACAATTCGTATGAACTATGCTTGAGTTTAAAGCGAGCCAAGAATCACAGGGTCTCCTGAAAAGAATTGACTGTCGTGGAACCGAATGACTCAGTCTGAAAAGGAACCTATGACCTACGTGGCGTGAGGCATGGCGGTTTGATCCACTTAGCTACAGAGACCCACAAAACATCATCATCATGTGCTATACCGATAAGCGTGGGCGGTCATAGTTTCGCCATCTCACACGATCACCACAGTCGTGGATTAGCTCTATGTTGTTATCTCGACGATGCCACGTTGCCAAGCCATCCAGATTTGTACTTCTCTGCCTTCCCATTGTTATTTTCCCCTCAATATTGCCAGTTGTCACCAAGTTCTTCAACTTACTTCTTCTTATAACGCATCAAAATATTTCGATTGTCTACGACTATTTCTCTAATCAAGTTTACGGCTTTCATTTGTTTCTTGTAGGACTTCCTCATTGGTTTTTTTTTCTTTTCTGACTGTCCGTAGCATTTTTTGCATTTTCCTCAGAAACCACATAATCCACTGCTATTAGATGTTTTACAGCGTGTCTGATCATAGTCCATGCTTCACAGTACTATTTTCTCGATGTAATTTAGATCTTTTTATTAGTCAGTATGTTTTTCATCTTGCAAAAGTCTACGTTCGTCACAGCGATTCTTGTTCTAATCTCATCAAGGCATCTTCCATCAGACTGTCATGACTGTTCCGAGATAGTTGTACCAGTTAATGTTTTTAAACAATATTTCCATTTACATGTTTATCAAATTTTGGTACTTCTTTCTTCCTAGTGATCGGGAGTCTCCGTGGCGAAGTGGTCAAGTCGTTTGATCGGGACTCCACAGGTTGTGCGTTCGATTCCGCGTTCAATTCGGTTCACGAGTGAATTTTGTCGGAGAGTCCTGTGGGTCGTCGCTTGGAGCCTCGGAGTTCGTGCTTTGTGCGACGCTTTCGCGCTTGCGGAAAAGAGACCGAGCCATATGGGATAAAAACCCGGTGCAATGAAGTCGACCCTGTCGACTTCTAAGCAACTTTTGTCTTCCTAGTGACGACCATAATCGGTGTCTTCTTTCATTTAATTCTAACCCTAGTTGTTCAACAGAACATATGTCTTGTTAATTATGACTTAGACAGATTAATAGAAAGAACTCTGTTGATTATGACTTTTTTTAATTTTTTATTTTATTCGCATATCCTTTACAGGACATCGCTGTCAACAGCAGCATCTTTCAGCTGTCCTGTTGATTTCTTGGCAAGATTACGCTCAGTAGTTTGCCATTGATTTCTGAGGCGGGCCAGCTCAGTTATCCCGCAAGTCACCAGCGGGGGACGAACCGCTCCCAGTTCTCGCCCTCTACGAGACTCTGCGTGATAAACGGGATTACGCAGAAAGTGTTGTAACCCCTCGGCCAGAGAGACCAGCGATTATGACTTAGATAGATTAAATAGAAAGAACCTTGTTAATTATGACTTAGACAGATTAAATAGAAAGAACCTCGTCAATTATGACTTAGACAGATTAAATAGAAAGAACCTTGTTATTATGACTTAGACAGATTAAATAGAAAGTACCTTGTCAATTATGACTAAGACAGATAAAATAGAAAAGAACCTTGTTAATTATGACTTAGACAGATTAAAAAGAAAGGACCTCGTTAATTATGACTTTTTTTTTTTTAGCATATCCTTTACAGGACTTAGCTGTCAACACCAGCATCTTTCAGCTGTATGTTGATCTCTTGGCAAGATTACGCTCAGTAGTTTGCCATTGCTTTCTGAGCGGCCGGCTCACATACCCCGTAAGTTACCGATGCGATTCGAACCACTGCTGATTTGAACCGTCATCACGTTACCGACGAGAGTATACGAGATTACGGAGAAAAGTCATAACCTCTAAGCCACGAAGCCGGCTAATTATGACTTAGACAGATTAAATAGAAAGAATCTCGTTAATTATGACTTAGACAGATTAAATAGAAAGAACCTCGTTAATTATGACTTAGACAGATTAAATAGAAAGAACCTCGTTAATTATGACTTAGACAGATTAAATAGAAAGAACCTCGTTAATTATGACTTAGACAGATTAAATAGAAAGAACCTTGTCAATTATGACTTAGACAGATTAAATAGAAAGAACCTTGTCAATTATGACTTAGACAGATTAAATAGAAAGAACCTTGTTAATTATGACTTAGACAGAATAAATAGAAAGAACCTTGTTAATTATGACTTAGACAGATTAAATAGAAAGAACCTTGTCAATTATGACTTAGACAGATTAAATAGATCGAACCGTGAGTTGAGATGAGTCAAGAACTGACACAACACTTGGGACAATCCCATAATTGCGCCGTCCTCATCCACAACAGCCAGCGAAGAGTGCCACTCTGGGGGGGGGGTGAGGCCTGACGGACACATAATGAGACTGCTGATGGTACCAACTGTAATAAGACCGTATGTACAATGGACGTTCTGTAAGCACGTGTAGCACATGATGATGATCCCTACCGTAGGATGCAGCTCACTGGACTCCCCTTGACGTCGTTGCTCAGTTGCGTATCCTTTACAGGACGTAGCAGTCAATGTCAGCATGTTTTGGCTGTTTCTGATTCCTGGGCAAGTTTACGTTCTGTAGTTTGCCATTGCTTTCTGAACGACTGACACTCATACCATTGTTTAGAAGCAAACGCAAGGGCGGTCTGTTTCCAAATCGCCCGCAGCTGTGTTTGGAACGGAGACCCAGCATTCGTAACCCCATCGCCACAGAGGACGTCGTTAACAGTGATTAAATTGTGAAAGGACGTGATCTCCGAGGCATCTGAAAGGAGCTCAGTTTGTCATTGCAGTCCTTCATGGCAGCGACCTTACAGTCTCAATAAAGAGATTATCTGCTTACTGTCGTGAAAATTAAGACCATACACTGCCACTATCTGTCGGAAGCTCCCCAGCTCCAACCACCACCTGTAGCTATGGTTCACCTTTCCTTGACCAAGGGGATAAACATGTACTTCACCTAGCCCAAGGGTGTAGTTATATTTGTTCCCTCCCTTTGAATTCGAGCGTAGTCCATACACATGATACTACTACTAGTTGTTGCTACAGTACATGGGACTGGTGGTTGCGTGTGGCTTTGCTTTCCTTATTACTAGTGTTCCTTATGAAATACTTATAATTTATGTCCCCAAATCAAGGACGAGGAGTCAGCATTTTAGTCAGTTAATAAACGTAAATAAAACGTTAATAAAATAAAATAAAAGTTTAATACATTAAAATATGTACGTGAATGCCAGGAAGCTGAAACCACCGCTTTTATTGCACTTAATAACAAGTAAATCCGTGTGCGAACGGAGAAAGAAGATAAGGAAAATGTTAATCAGTAAAACATACCTTTACTGGGCCGAAACTGTAATTTAAGTAAAAAACAATGTACTCCCTTAGTGAAACACAGGAGCCATGATATATAACTGCAGTATGCATCGGAAGAGATGCAGCTCAATATGCCAGGCAATAAATCATGCAGCATATTGTTTGTAATTTACGTCTCATTGAAAGCATGAAAAAACATGTAAAATAAAGGAAAGTTTCCCCACGATTTAAAGCGCACTGGGCATATGGTGCTAGACGCATAATTTAATGCCCTTGATCCAAACACTGCGATATCTTATATATAAATAAGGATCGTCTGTCTGTCTGTCTGTATTTATGTCTGTCCGTATGTCCTTTATGTGTTCGCGAACGGCCCATCCGATTGAGATGAAATTTTCTACACGCCTTCCTTTCATTCCAGAGCTGCCAACTGTGATATTTTTTTAGTGTGAAATCGCCTGCTTACTCAGTATTATTTCATTTTTCATTTTTATTATAATTTCATATATTTCAGGGGACCTAACTCCGTAAAAGTTATTTCAAGGGGCATAACTTTTCTGTATAACTTATAGTCATATTGTGGCATCGTTTTCAAAGATTTATAAACTCTGTGTCCATAGTTATGTACCGGCATATGAGTTATAATAAATAATGATACAACTGTAAGGCATTTTCAAAGTTTTCATAAAAATAATGCACAATGCATAACATTGTAACTCATCTTTATTTGCTTAAGAAGTTACTGTAGTCATGCAGGTGATTAGCAAGCGTTTTCATTAAAATAATGGATGGTGTGTGGAAGGACATTCTTTTAAGTTACTTTTTTTGTTGTATGAATGTAATGAGAACTTATATGACTACTTATATGAATTAAATGAGATGCTCCCCACCAGGGACTGGGCGAAGCCGGACAGGGTCAGGCAGACAGATAGACAGACAGACAGACAGACAGACAGACAGACAGACAGACAGACAGACAGATAGTCGGTAACGGGAACGGGAACTTATATGACTACTTATATGAATTAAATGAGATGCTCCACACCAGGAGCTGGGCAATGCCGGGCCGGGTCAGACAGACAGACAGACAGACAGAACAGACAGACAGTCGGTAACGGGAACGAGAACTTATATGACTACTTATATGAATTAAATGAGATGCCTCCCCACCAGTGACTGGGCGAAGCCGGGCAGGGTCAGCTAGTTTTATATATAAAATTAGGATCGTCTGTCTGTCTGTATGTATGTATGTATCTATGTATGTCCTTTATTTGTTCGCGAACGGCCCATCCGATTGAGATGAAATTTTCTACACGCCTTCCTTTCATTCCAGAGCTGCCAACTGTCATAGTTTTTTTTTCTTCTTCCTCCTCCTTCCTCCTCCCCCTCCCAAAATACGTACGTAAATATATGATGATGATGATGAAAGAATCCCCGAACCAAAACGCTAGGGAAAGGGAAGAAAATGACGTGACTACACAGAATCGTCACACGGCAATCATCATCATCAAGTGCCGTGCCGGCTGGCGTAGGCGTTCATGGCTCTTCGTAGATCTCAGTCTTTGGTTTTTTGGATCAACTCTGCTGCTGATATTCCTCCATGCCACGGCAATATCAATAACAATTCATCTTTTTATGTGTAAGGAAGTTATCTACAGTCGTGTAGAAGGGAGAGAACTAGACGAGTATGAATTCGGAATGGCGAACTCTCTCCTCCTCTCTTCTCCTCCCTCTACCTCCTCCCTCCACCCTCCTCCTCTTTCTCCTCCCTCTCATCCCTCTCCCTCCTCCTTCTCCCTCTTCCTTCTCCCTCTTCCTCTCCCCTCCTCCTCCATCCTCCTCCTCCTACTCCCTCCGCCTCCTCCCCCTCCTCCCTCATCTTCCCTCCTCCTCCCTCTCCCTCCTCATCCCTCCTCCTCCTGCCTCCTCCTCCTCCTCCTGCCTCCTTCTCCCTCATCATCCTCTTCCTTCTCCCTTCTTCTCCCTCTTCCCTCTTCCTCCTCCTCCTCCCTCCTCCCTCCTCCTCCCTCTACCTCCTCCTCCTCCCTCCACCCTCCTCCTCCCTTCTCCTCCTCTTCCTCCTCCCTTTCCTTCCTCCTCCTCCTCCCTCTACCTCCTCCTCCCCCTACCTCTTTCCTCCTCCCTCCTCCTCCTCTTCCACCTCCCTTTCCTTTCTCCCCTCCTCATTCTCCCTCCTTCCTCCTCCTCCTTCCTTCTTCTCCCTCTGCCTCCTCCCTCCTCCTCCCTCCTCCTCCTTCAACTCCTCCTCCTTCTCCCTTCTTCTCCTCCTCTCCCCTCCTCCTCCTACCCTCTTCCTCTTCCCCTCCTCCCTCTTCCTCCTCCTCCCTCTTCCTCCTCCTTCATCCTCCTCCTCTTCTCCCTCTCCCTCCTCCCTCCTCCCTCTTCCTCCTCCTTCTTCCTCCTCCTTCCTTCTCCTCCCTCCTCCTCCCTCTTCCTCCTCCTCCTACTTCCTCCCTCCTCCTCCTCTCTCCTCCTCCCTCCTCCCTTTTCCTCCCTCCTCCTCCTCCCTCTACCTCCTCCCTCCTCCTCTCCACTCTTCCTCCTACCCTCTTCCTCTTCCCCTCCTCCCTATCCCTCCTCCTCCCTTCACATTCTCCTCCTCCCTCTTCCTCCTCCTCCTCCTCCTCCTCATCCCTCCTTCTCTCTCCTCCTCCTTCTTCCTCCATTCTCCCTTCTTCTCCCTCTTCCCTCTTCCTCCTCCTACCTCCTCCCTCCTCCTCCCTCTACCTCCTCCTCCTCCCTCCACCCTCCTCCTCCCTTCTTCTCCTCTTCCTCCTCCCTTTCCTTCCTCCTCCTCCTCCCTCTACCTCCTCCTCCCCCTACCTCTTTCCTCCTCCTCTTCCACCTCCCTTTCCTTCCTCCCCTCCTCATTCTCCCTCCTTCCTCTCCTCCTTCCTCCTCCTCCTTCCTTCTTCTCCCTCTGCTTCCTCCTTCTCCTCCTCCCTCCTCCTCCCTCCTCCTCCTTCCTCCTTCTCCCTCCTTCTCCTCCTCTCCCCTCCTCCTCCTACCCTCTTCCTCTTCCCCTCCTCCCTCTCCCTCCTCCATCCTCCTCCTCCCTCTTCCTCCTCCTCCCTCTTCCTCCTCCTCCCTCTTCCTCCTCCTTTTTCCTCCTCCCTCTTCCTCCCTCTCCCTCCTCCATCCTCCTCCTCCCTCTTCCTCCTCCTTCTTCCTCCTCCTTCCTTCTCCTCCCTCCTCCTCCCTCTTCCTCCTCCTCCTCCTACCTCCTCCCTCCTCTCCTCTCTCCTCCTACCTCCTCCCTTTCCTCCTCCTCCCTCTACCTCCTCCCTCCTCCTCTCCACTCTTCCTCCTACCCTCTTCCTCTTCCCTCCTCCCTATCCCTCCTCCTCCCTTCACATTCCTCCTCCTCCCTCTTCCTCCTCCTCCCTCCTCCTCCTCCTCCCTCCTCCTCCCTCCGTCTCCCTCCTCCTCCTTCTTTCTCCCTCCTCCTCCTCCTCCTCCCTCCTCCCCCTCCTCCTTCCTCCTCCTCCCTCTCCTCCTCCTCACTCCTCCTCCTCCCTCCTCCTCCTCCCTCTACTCTCCTCCCTCCTCCTCCCTTCACATTCCTCCTCCTCCCCCTCATCCTCTTCCCTCCTCCTCCCTTCTCCTCCTCCCTCTTCCTCCTCCCTCTTCCTCCCTCTTCCTTCTCCCTCCGCCTCCTCCCTCCTCCCACTCTCTCCTCCTCTCCCCTCCTCCCTTTCCCTCCTACTCCCTCTCCTCCTTCTCCTCCTCACATCCTCCTCCTGCGCTCTCCTCCTCCCTTCTTCTCCCTCCTCCTCCCTCTTTCTCCTCCCTCTTCCTTCTCCTCCCTCCTCCTTCTCCCTCTTCCTCCTCCCTCTTCCTCCCTCTTCCTGCTCCTTCCGCCTCCTCCATCCTCCTACTCTCTCCTCCTCCTCCCTCCTCCTCCTCTCCCTCCTCCTCCCTCTCCTCCTCCTCCTCCCTCCTCCTCCTGCGTTCTCCTCCTCCCTCCTTCTCCCTCTTCCTCCTCCCTCATCCCCCCCTCCTCCTCCACCCTACTCCTCCTCCTCTTCCTAATCCCTCCTCCTCCCTCCTATTCCACCCTATTCCTCCTGTCTCCTCCTCTCTCCTCCTCCCTCCTCTTCCTCCTCCACCTCCCTCTTCCTCCTCCCTCCTCCATTTACCCAAGACAGACAGACAGATAGTCGGGAACGGGATCTTATATGACTACTTAATATGATTTAAATGAGATGCTCTCCACCATGGGCTGGGCCGAGTCAGACAGACAGACAGACAGATAGATAGATAGACAGACAGACAGACAGACAGACAGACAGACAGACAGACAGACAGACAGACAGACAGACAGACAGACAGACAGACAGTCGGGAACGGGAAACTTATATGACTACTTATATGAATTAAAATGAGATGCTCCCCACCAGGGACTGGGCGAAGCCGGGCAGGGTCAGCTAGTCTTATATATAAATTAGGATGTGTGTGGATATGTATGTCTGTATGTCCTTTATACGTTCGCGAACGGCCCATCCGATTGAGATGAAATTTTCTACACGCCTTCCTTTCATTCCAGCGCTGCCAACTTTCTTCTTTCTCCTCCTCCCTCCTCCCATTCCCAAAATACGTACGTAAATATATGATGATGATGATGAAAGAATCCCCGAACCAAAACGCTAGGGAAAGGGAAGAAAATGACGTGACTACACAGAATCGTCACACGGCAATCATCATCATCATCAAGTGCCGTGCCGGCTGGCGTAGGCGTTCAACTCTGCTGCTGATATATATGCCTCCATGCCACGGCAATATCAATAACAATTCATCTTTTTATGTGTAAGGAAGTTATCTACAGTCGTGTAGAAGGGAAGAACAATCAATGGAAGGACCGAAATCACAGAACCTAGACGAGTATGAATTCGGAATGGCGAACTCCCTCCTCCTCTCTTCTCCTCCTGCCTCTACCTCATCCCCTCCTCCTCCCTCTACCTCCTCCTCTTCCTCCTCCCTCTACCTCCTCCCCCTCCTACCTCTCCCTCCTCCCTCCTCCTTCTCCCTCTTCCTTCTCCCTCTTCCTCTCCCCTCCTCCTCCATCCTCCTCCCTCCTACTCCCTCCGCCTCCTCCTCCCTCTACCTCCTTCCTCCTCCTCCCTCTACCTCCTCCCTCCACCCTCCTCCTCTTCCTCCTCCCTCTACCTCCTCCCCTCCTCCCTCTCCCTCCTCCTTCTCCCCCTCCCTTCTCCCTCCTCCTCCCTCTCCTCCTCCCTTCTCCTCATCCCTCCTACTCCCTTCTCCTCCTCCCTCCTCCTCCTCTCTCCTCCTCCTCTCTCCTCCTCCCTCCTCCTTTTTCCTCCCTCTACCTCCTCCCTCTACCTCCTCCCTCCTCCTCCTCCTTCCTCCACATCCCTCTTCCTCCTCCTCCCTCCTCATCATTCCTCCTCCTCCACCTCCATCTCCTCCCCTCCTCCTTCTCCCTCCTCCTTCTCCTCCTCTTCTACCTCTTCCTCCCTCCTCCTTCTCCCTCCACCTCCTCCCTCCTCCTCCTCTCTCCTCCTCCTCCCTCCTCCTCCCTCTCCCTCCTCCCTCCTCCCCCACCTGCGTTCTTCCTCCTCCCTCCTCCTCCTTCTCCCTCCTCCTCCCTCTCCCTCCTCCCCCTCCTCCCTCTTCCTCCTCCTCCTCCTCCTTCACCCTCCTCCTCCTCCTCCTCCTCCTTCACCCTCCTCCCTCCTCCTCCCTCCTCCTCCCCTCCTCCTTCTCCCTCCTCCTCCCTCCTCCTTCCTCCTCATCCCTCTTCCTCCTCCTCCTCCCTCCTCCTTCTCCCCTTTCCCCCCTCCTTCTCTTAATCCCTCCTCCTCCCTCCTATTCCTCCTTACTCCTCCTCCTCCCTCCTCCTCCTCTCTCCGCCTATCTCTTCCTCCCTCCTCCTCCCTCCTCCACTCTCTTCCTCCTCCCTCCTCCTCCCTCTTCCTCCTCCTCCTCCCTCCTCCTACCTCCTCGCCCTCCTCTTCCTTCCTCCTTCGCCCTCCTCCTCCCTTCTCCTCCCTTCTCCTCCTCCCCTCCTACCCCTCCCTCCTCCCCCTCATCCCTCCTCCTTCTTCCTCCCTCCT
>JACEFZ010020237.1:12500-16543 GCA_014155875.1 Cepaea nemoralis
TTCATCATCATTAGTATCTTCATCATCATATAGCAAATCCTGTTGAGAACATCGTCCTTATTACATCCCATTGGGAAAACTATCCGTCACCAGTTCCCCTTGCCTCATAACAATGTTCATGCTCAGGGAATCATTAGTGTCCTGTGCCCACTGTCGATATGGTCGACCACTGCCTCTTCGTCCACGAGCCATTTCTCCCAATGCTGTTCTTTCTGAATCGCCGTGACGTTTGATGAGACCAAAGTATCTAATTTCGGAAAGAAGATATTGTTTATCAGTGTGGTATACTGACTCACAAGCCGTTACTAGCTGTCAAGATCTCCTCAAATCAAAACACATTGTACAAGAACCAGTACCATTTAACTTGGGGGAAAATGGAAAATCGACACCTGCCCCGGATTGGAAAATGCACACTTCATGAATTGGAGCGGATATGGGGAAAAACTTGAACTCAGGAAATAGCTGGGATAAAAACAACAGCAACCGGCCTCAGATCTCTCACTTGCCACAAACTCATCATAACTACAAGAAAAGTGCCTGTGTATGTAGAATTTGGTAGCTCTATACTCGCTATGAACATGTTAGAAAGTTTATTATAGTGAGAATAGCAGGACCGAAACTCATCAGCCAATAGATTTGGAAACAAGCTGATTCTAGTCCTTACATCTTGTTGTTTACATGTGGTGATTGGAGCATTTCATTGAAATGAGGTAGTGGTCATACTCATGTAGATCCAGACCTGACTTGGTGAAGATTGAATGCAGCACCTGTTGAGTGAGCACATTGTTGAGTGATGCCCTTGATAGAGTAGTGCAGAAACTTATCTACCTGCAAACATTCCATTTGTCTCATAGGAGAGGTAATCTTTATTTAAACATTTACCTGCCAAAAATGGAAAGAAAACCAAGAGCCAACTTATAATGTTCTACTCAGACCTGGAACACTAAGACTACAGAACATACAGCAATTAATTGATAGCCAGAGGGATTCCGAAAGCTGGAAGTGGAGAACCCTGAGTGTAGACAGTTATTTTTTTTCAGATCATCCAGGCCAGTAAAAGATTAGCAGTACATGCCACTGAAAAAAATATAGCTGTTATTATACACATTATAATTGGCACATCAATTCTGTATAATTACCATTATATGTATATGTCCTTATTTTATGACAGGAAATTGTAATTTTGAATGCAATTTACAAAATCCATGTTTGTGTTTATTAAATCATAAAAAATGAGGTCATGTCATGTATTGATTGTATTTTTACTTGTCATAGTCAAATTGTTTTAAACTACCCTAGATAGAATTAATTAGTTGGTAGAGGAGAGGCAAGGAACCACTTAAAGGATATTTTGGGTATAAAAGGGAATACAACTTTTTCAGTTATTTCCTGAAGGTATTCCTTGGTTCTCTAAAACTCTATTTCTGGTCTCAAACAATTGAGTCAGTACAGCTAAATTAATTAAACGGGCAGGATCACATTGGGAAAAGGATTTTGCATCCTTTATCTCTTTGGGGTTGAGCCATCAATCTCGACGTATCCGACAATCAGCTTGCTTCGATGTTACTTCATTTATTCAATAGCATGTCCTTTGCAGAATCTCGCTCCCATATCCTTCCGGAAAACTTCTCGGTCATAAGCGAAGATGTCCCACGTCCGATACACCCATCTGGAGATCCATCCATCCATCATTGTGCCATGCCGGTAAGAGTGGGCGGTTATGTTCTGCCATCTCACTCGATCACCAGAGTCGTGGATCAGCTCTGTGTTCCTGTCTCGACCATGCCACGTGGCCAAGCCATCCAGGTATTTGCTTCTAGGTCTTCCCATTGGTCTCTTCCTTTCTCAGAAATCACATTTCCACAGCCATTAGCTGTTTTTCAGCTTGACTGATTATTGTCCACGTTTCACATCCATACAAAAGTATAAGTTCTATGTAGCTTTTTCTCGTTTCAACTGATATCTTTTTGTTGGTCAGTATGTTTTTCATCTTGCAAAAGGCTACCTTCGCAATGGCAATTCTTGTTATAATCTCTTCAAGGAGATCATCTACCACATAATGCACCCATCTTCTCTTTGGCTTTCCTCTTCCTCTCTAACCAGGGATATACCCCACCGTGATTGTTTCCTCCAAACTCGCATGATGCTTCAATGTTCATCTGAGTTAACTTGAGACAGAATCCGACATCACAGCACCCCAGGCCATTTCCACACGCCGATGTTCAGATCTTATGGAATGTTTAGTATTATTGTCGCTTGATCTCTGATATTCTAAGATTTTATCTGTAACATAGAGGCCAAACCAGTTATGCTTTTCTTCGATATTAACGTACTAAAGTCGAGAAAATCTATTTCATTGCACCAGATGAAATGAGATGCATGAGAAAGCAGCAGACAAATCAAGAAAGGACCATATTAGAAACGAGATCTATAACACAGTTGGAGCAACACGAGCTGTTGAATTCATTGATAGATAAAGACTTAACTGGTTCGGCCGCCAAAAGGAATGAACACAATATCGCCAGCAGCAAGAGATTACAACATGAAAATGGAAACATCAAGAGGCAGGTGAAAACCACGAAAAAGATGGATCAACGGAGTCATCAACACCTTAAATACCCACTTTTCAGCATACCAAGCGACCGAGCAAGCCCTAGTTTGTAAACAAATCACCAAACAGGCCTGTGACGCCTAACGGCATAGAGCAGTGAAGGATAAATGAAGATAGAAAATAGCACCGGTTATACCCCACTGGCTCGGGCTCTCACCACAGAAAGGCCAACCGCTTGTCGAGAACATCGCACAGTGCACGAACTCCGTAGGAACCGCGATGACCCAGGCATCTCTGGAATAAATGCATTATTGATCTGAACTACGCAGGCCGAGGAACGAACTCACGGTCTTCAGAACGCGAGGCAGATGGCTTGTTCACTTCGTCACGGAGACACAACAATATGCGCGCGTCTTTCATGTTTGCGAAATCTTCTGTCTTTGCCATTCGCATGTTGCCAGAAGAAATATGCATGTTTATAGCAGTATAGAAAATTGTAAACTAATAACATTAAAGAAAGACCCCTTGCTATGTATAAACCACACTGTTAATAATATTAACAAGTGTCTTATTCAATGTAGATGTAACGCTGCTATACATGGTGTTTATAAAGTCTCACTACACTTTGTAGAAGAAATTTGAATAAAAATATTCTCTCTTCCGTTGATAACACCATTCTATTCGGGGTGCAAAGGATTACTACAGCAGACGACAACCATTCGCTGCGTATTGCTTCACGATGGACTGTAGAGCACATGATTTAATGACATCATTACTTCATTTTTTTCACATTTGTTCTTCATACCAAGTGTAGTGAGACTTTACAAACACCCTATAAAATAGTAATGCTGTTTGTGTTGAAACAGCGTGTCTTGCTGAAAATAACACCTGTGCTTTTGACTACGTGGGCTGTTCATTTTCAAGAAGAATCGCGCTATCCTCCATCCCGGTCTCTTGCTTCTTCCTACGTTGAGGTTTCAAACCATGAGAGCGACTTGCCACATTATAGCTTTCTGGAACCTTCCCGTACGTAGGCATCTGTAGACAGAATAGAATGATGTTAAAAGGAGAAGTCAGAAAGTCTATGTTAAAGGATTTCACACCAGACACAGGAGCTGAGTGGTATCGAGGTATTATGTCCGCATCGAGTGTGGAGGTCACGGGTTCCAGCTCCGGTGAGGACCGGGATTTTTTCACGTGGACTTCTAGTAACAAAATTTCCCCTGGTCTCTGGGTAGTGAGATCGGACGTTCGTGTGTAATGTTGCGCACGTAAAAAAATCCATTGGCAGTTGGAAATCGAAAAAGAGTAGCCTAACGGCGTTGCCAGGAAAAAAATTTTGAGTTACAAATATACCCAAAGTATTTCAGGATCCTCGCATGTGCTACAGAGTTCGTGCACTGAGCTGATATTCTCCGGACTCAGGCTTGAGTTAGAAGTAGAATGGAGCACGTACGGGTTACACCCGTGTGCCGGTTTTTAAGCCCCCCCG